>VZTA01018393.1:0-65873 GCA_013398855.1 Mohoua ochrocephala
TAAAACCTAAGGCATCACCAGTGTGGCCTCCTTGAGCAGCAGGCAGCACTAACAGGAGGCAGATGAAACAGCAGAGTGTTGGTTTTCACTTTGGTTTCCCAAGCATTGGGAAGTACTTTCCGTGTAGGTTGTTTCCCTTGTGTGTATATTTCCTGCTTCCTTGATTCTCCCCTACCAGTGAAGAGAGAAAAAACCACTCATACTGGGAAATGGGCTCAACTGTGTGGTTCCCAGTTGATGCCACTGTTGGACTAAGAATGTTCTTGGTGAGAGTGGTTGTGGGAAAATGCTTAATTCTACTCTGCACGTTCAGCATGGTTTAAATAAAAACACTTCTTTAGGGCTGATTGCTTGCGCTGTCTGGGGCTCCACGGAGGCTGTTGAGGCTAACCTGAAAAGTCACATGACTTCTTCAGTATCTCTCAAGACTTTTTCTTAATATTTTATTTTCTATAGATGAGAATGTGGGTTTAGGGAATGGTATAGGGAATATACCTTCACTTGATTCAGGTTTTTGAATGACTCTGAAAGGACTTCAGGGTTGATAGCTCAATACGTAGTTGTTCTGTGCTTTATGAATTCATTTGAACGTGGAAATGCTTTTCTGATGCTTTCATTAATGTTGTAAGAAAACAGCAAGACTTCCCAAATTTTGTCATGAATATTTGGTTTAAGAGAAATGGGTTGAGGTAACAAATATTTAACTTCTGAAGTGTTTGTTACTTGTCATTCAGTGACCGACATGATCTTTGTTGCTCATCCTTAGTGTATAGTGATGTTGACTGGAGGAATACCACCAAACTCAAGTAGCTTCTTCCTTTTGCACTTGTGTTCTCCAGGTGGCTTCTCAACTGTGTTTCTGGTCCGCACCCCCAGCGGGACCCGCTGCGCCCTGAAGAGAATGTGCGTCAATAACGTGCCGGACCTCAACGTCTGCAAGAGAGAAATCACCATTATGGTAAGAATTAGGCCATTAGTTGGAACTGGGGAGTGTGTCACTTTGTAGTGTACGCACAGCAAATGCCACTCCAGTGTTTCTAGACAGCTCTTGCTTTTGATCCTGTGGTCCTGGTTTTCCACCAGTACTTCCAGAAACTAATGCTGGCTTTAGGGGTGGTGCATGAATAATTTCTGAAGGAGTTATCCAAATATGTATTTGGTCAGTACGTCTGGTTCCCACGCAACAAGAAATTCTTGCAGTGCTGCAGTGGCAACTGAAAATCTCTCTCAATGTTCTCAGTGCTGAAGCATAATGTGCATTTTGTGTTTCAGAAAGAGTTATCTGGGCACAAGAACATTGTGAGCTATTTGGACTGCGCTGTCAACTCGCTAAGTGATAACGTTTGGGAGGTGCTCATCCTCATGGAGTACTGTCGAGGTAAGAGTCACCTCCTAGGTTTCCAGAGGAAAAGGTTTGTACTGTCACCTGTGATTTCACTTAAAACTGTTCCCTTAATACAAGAGGTTAACACGTACGTGTGACAGCTGGAATCCACGTAGTTCATTTCACTTTTCTGTTGGCATCGCTGCTTAGGCGCTGGGCAAAATGTGAAAGTGTCACAAGGCTGTGTAATGAAGTACGGTTACAAACAGGGAAATTAATTCTCTAGGTATGAAGTGCAGTTGTGCTGCTCTGCTGGTCGTGCTAAGCAACGTGTACCTGGAACATAACTGGATAGCAAAGATGGGCAGACTTTCACCACTCTTTTCCCTCTGCTATTTTTGTTTTAGATGACAACACTGAAGAAGCTTCACCTGACAGGTGATTTGCTACAAATGGGCATAGTAAAGTTAAGGTTGATAGTGCTGTCCAAAAAAATGTTAGCCCTGTGTTTCTTCTTTACAGTGTAACTTTGTTTCTAATGATATCTAAGTCAGGAACTGTCTATTTTGGGTGTTTTTTCCCCCACGTCACATATCTATGGAATAAACTTGCCAATGAGTTTAACTTGTGAAGTTTGTCTAAAATCTAGGGAGACTGGGTGCTGGCCTCATAATATGAGATGGTGGTTAACCCTTGTAAGTGGTGATACTGGAACAAGTGCTGCAACTACAAAGCAAATACTTCGAGCCTAGAAAGAAGCCATCCCGTGGTCTGTACTGCTCGAAGAACACTTTGAGCTGAGGTGTATGTGGGTTATATTTGCAGTAGAAGCAGTAAGCATTACAGCTTGTGCAGTCTGTACCATGAGAAGCCAAAGACAACCTTAATGTAGGGAATGGAATAAAGAGAACTTGAAAACTAATGGCCACATTTTTGGCCCTTTACCCTGCTTGTGTGGGTGAATTTCTGTACCTTTGTGGGAGCTCACCTCTGACTCCCTGCTAGTAGCACTCTTTCCCTAATGATCCTGGTAAATAGCCCTGTGGATGGCAGCTGTCAGATCACTTGACAGTGTTAGGCTTTCTGTGCTCCAAGCATCCTTGTTTGACAGAATGCCCACCAAGGTCCTGCTGCATCTCTGCAGGAGTCCTCCTTTCTCTCTGTGTGCAGTGGGCACTGTGGTGGGAAGAGCCTAGTGTTGTCTGGTAAAATTACTGCAAGAAACAGGGAAGTATTGATTCCCAATCTTAAAAGAAACCTATGGAAAGGGAGGTCTTCTTCCTTGGAGGGTAGGTTCAGGGCTTTTTTTCCCTCCCTCCCTGCCTTGCCTTTCTTCCTCCTTTGTCTTCCAGAAAGACAGAGAGCGTGTCTAGAGAATGAATTCATGAACTCACTTGGCTGACAGAGTTTGGGTTATGGATCCCAATGCAAGAGACAATTTTGAGGGGACATATTGGTGTGATGGATGCTTTTTTGTGTTTGCAGCAGTTGGTTTCAAACATGTTTCGGGCACAGGGACTGGATTGTTTTCATTTGAGCCAGTAATTTTTCTGTTTAGGGTGATACAAGAGTGTGCAGTTGGAAAACCAGGTTTGTTCTGTTCAAATACAGTAACTGTGGAAAACTTTCTTGCATCATATTTGTGGATTTAATGCCTATAAGTAAGTCTTGACTTCTGTACCTGATAGGAATTACTTGAAAGAAATGTCTCCTGTTTCCTTAGCTGGGCAAGTTGTGAACCAGATGAACCAGCGCCTGCAGACAGGCTTCACCGAGTCAGAAGTAATGAGAATATTTTGTGACACCTGTGAAGCTGTTGCCCGGTTGCATCAGTGCAAAACACCGATAGTTCACCGGGATCTGAAGGTACGAGCTTCACCGTAAGAAAATCCAGGCTAAAATCAGTGATCTCCTTGAAAAGAGTTGAGGATATAGGAGAGGTTTCCCTAAGACAGAATTGTAGTTGGGAGCTTGCTGTGGTGGAGCTATAAACAGACATTAACCACAGGACATCTTTTATTGCTAAAACTTTAGTTTAGCAGTTGATTTTTCTGAAAACTTCCTGTTTGTGTGTGAGAGTATGTAGTAACACTCAACCTGGAAATTAATGCTATTATATTAACCTGCTTCTTGTGTGTCGATTTCCTTTCAAGGTGGAGAATCTCTTGTTAAATGATAATGGGAACTACGTTCTCTGTGATTTTGGCAGTGCCACTAACAAATACCTGAACCCTCAAAGAGATGGTGTTAATATGGTCGAAGAAGAAATTAAAAAGTAAGTTTACTTTTAGGTGAGCTGTCATAAGCAATGGCTGCGCTGCCGGGAAACTCCACGTATTAGAGTGCGGTGTGCGTGTATCACTGATGAATTGAAATTAATGGCTGATCTTGAATTAATTTTGGCATAAATATAGTAAAAGACTGGAACTGTTTGATAAGATTTCCTCCATTTTTTCACAGATTGTTTTTCAAAAGTGAGATGCTTAAAAATAAAACTGTTGGAAAAAAGCATGCTGTTCTGAAATTAAATTGTTCAAAAATATATGTCTGGCTCCTGGCCATTTTAGGAGTTGGATATTTTTAATTTGTGCTGTTTTAATACCGCTAAGCAAATACTTGCTAAGATAACAACTGACGTAAATAAGCATTGCAATGGATATATGTAGAGTCTCATTTACGGAGTATGGTCCATGATCATTTTCCTAAGACTGACCAGAAAAATATTTCAACTTTTCTGAGACACCCTCTTGAAAACATGTATTACTTTGGTTTTGCCCCTCTGGGCTGACTACTGCAGAAGGTTAAATACAGGCTGCTTGTTTTCAAATCCTAAAGTGATACAGGTTTTTTCCAGCTCTGAAGTATTTGAACTACCAGTTTAGCAGTTGTTTTGAGATGTCAGTGTTTTGAAATCTGCATTCTGTCTGTTTCGGTGTGAGATAGGGAACCCTTGTAGGACTCTGCAGTCACCCCTCCCAGATGACTGGCTGCGTATGCACAGTCACTCTGGCAAAAGTCCGTGCTTTCGGGGAAATAACACTAAAAGCAAATTTTAGCTGACTCAGTACTTACTCTTGTGTATGATAGTTGATATTGCTGCTCCAGATATTGTTTGTGATGCTGCAAATGCAGTAATGACTTGGATCGTGCAAGACAATTCCAGGCACGTGTCTGAAACTTGTGTGATTGGTGTGTGCATGGCAGGTGGGGAAAACACCCTCTCAGTTCTGAGGCAAGGTTTTCAACTATGTTCTCTCTATTTTATATTGCTAGGTACACAACACTATCCTACAGAGCTCCTGAGATGATCAATCTGTATGGAGGAAAACCAATTACTACAAAGGCAGATATCTGGGTAAGAAAAAAATCAGGTAGTATGATATATGGGACTGGTTAAGGAGGGGGAATTAAAACCGCCATTGACTGACAGAAAAATTAATTATTGGAAAATGAAATACATTGGGCGGCTGTAGAACATGGAACAGTAGAGATATCTTGGGTAGTTACATTTTTTGTAAATGAAATGAATCCCACATTTGATTTTTTTTTTTTAAATTTAAAGGAAGGGAATGTGATTTAGAACTTCTCTTCTTTTGTTGGCTCTAATTTCTGGTTGATAGTCCCCAGTGATTTCTCATGGAAACCTGTTGGCAGCATGGTCAAGGAAGGTGCTTTTTATTTGTTGATGTGCAGAGAAGAAAATAAATATGAAATTTAGTGCGAAGAGTTGTGATATCTCTGGGTGATAGGACACTGAGAAATGCAGCTCTCGGTGTGCTCTGGTTTGTACTTGGTCTGCTACAGGAATCTGTGGAAGAGCAAGTGTTGTTGGAGCTGCTTTTGATGCGTCAGCTTCTCACATCAGCTGCGTTCCAAAGCGCAGCTCCGACACGGCGTGTGAACGCCCGCTGTAGCCAGGGTGCAGCAGCATCCTGTCGGTGCTGCCCTGTCGTGGCAGGGGCTCGCTCTCATCCCCTCACAGGGCCTGTGTTTGTCTTTCACAGGCACTGGGCTGCTTGCTGTATAAGCTCTGCTTCTTTTCGCTCCCCTTTGGAGAAAGTCAGGTTGCCATTTGCGACGGAAGCTTTACTATCCCGGACGGCTCACGGTACTCCCACAGCGTTCACTGCTTGATAAGTAAGTACACAGGCACTGCAGCAACCCTTCCATCCCAGAAAGCCAGGACAGCACAGCAACTGCTGCTAAGCACCATCAGTGTAAAGACCTGCCATGTTCCTCTCACCTCTCCAAGAGCATTGTTGAAGCTCAAGGAACCCTTTGGTTTCCCTGGGACTCAAGGATGATTTTTTTTTTTCCCTTAGGTGTCCATAAATCCCAAAGGAATAGGGGGAATGCAAAGAGTGCTTGTATTTATTATTTAGCTTTGTTAATTCATACTTCCTTTTTGCTCTTAAGTGTATACTTTCTGTGGAATGTCAGACTGTTGGCAGTGTTTTCTGTGCAAGTTGGATAGTTGTGCTTAGATGAATTTGAAGTGCAGCTTTAGCATAGCAACATCAATGTGCTGAGATTAATTGCACTGGGGACAATTTTATAGTAGTTCCATGATTTATACCGGAACAAAAATCTGGAAACTTTTGTGCGACCCCAAGTGTCGGACATGAGCTCTGGCAAAAGTTTGGCATACATTCTGGAGAAGTGTATGAAGGAAGATTTTGGACAAGAAGCAACTCTGAGGCTTGTGAATCATCCGTTACCCAGGCACAGAGATGTGAGAGCTAATATTTACAGTAATCATCAGTATTGTCTTTGTTTTCAACTTAAAGTAGGCTCGCTTGAAAGAGTGAGATGGACAGAATATGAAAAATTCTGAAGGTTCAAGTAGGAGCTCTTAGGACTTTCAGTTATGGGTGTGTTGACCACGTAGTTGATGCTTTTATGTAACAGGCAATACCAAATCCAAACCACTTTATTGAGCGCACATTCATAATTGAGAATCAGCAGTTATGATGGTAAGCACTTGCCTTCTGCCAGTACTGACAAAGTGAGGCGAATTTTCAAATGACTTAAGTACTTTTCTCTGTCACAGTGTTACTTTTTTCTTTTTTAGAAGAGTATGGGTTTTAATCCTTTCTCCTATGTCTGAATGCAGATTTTTTTAATTCAATGAACTGCTGTGTCAAGATGAGCAATACTGACATGGAATATATGTGGGTGGGGCAGAATGTCCTTATGTAAACTTCCCTTCTTTCCATTTGGAGTGGAAGCCATAAAAAGCTGCAGTTGGTCATAAAAGGTATTTCAGGAGCTGTGGCTTCCTCTCTGCTCTTTTACAAGGCAGGGGCCGGGGAGGAACAAGCTGGACATGATCCAGCCCATGAATTTAACATTTTGGAATCAAGTGGCAGAGGAGTCACTTCAGTGAGTCTTCTGCTTCCATGTCGTGGTGCTGCAACTGAGTGTTGGAATTTGTTATTTTGTAAAATCTATTAAAAAATTAAACTTGCAGTGACCTGTACAGAACATGTAATAATGTATAATTTTGTGTAAAATTCTAGAATCTGTCTAAAATGATTTTTTCAGCCTATCGAGGATTTCTTGTAAAATGATGTGTAAAGTTGGCTGTACTACTGAGCAGTCATGCAAGTGTAGTTCACTTTGCTCATCAAAAGTGAGAAGTTATATTTTCATAGGTCGTTCATTACTTCACAGCAGAACATTTTTAGAGGCTTAGGATTTTTTAGAAAGTGTGCTTTATTGTTTATTTAGGTTCTCTGGTTATCTAGGCAAGATTGCCTGATTACGTATACTGTGTTATATTGGAGACAATATCAAGTAACTTTGATTTCTTGGAAAAACACCAAACTTTTTAATTTGGGAAGCAAATGTTTGAGAGGGAACATCAGGAATTGTGTGTCTTGTCAGGGAAAAGTCCTTTTATTCATGAAACTGTATTTTTTTATATGCAAGATTCTTCATAGTCAATGAAACCTACAGACAAAAAATGATAAACCTTAGCATGATGCAGTAAGATCTGTCAATCTCCTTTTAGCTACATCACATTTTGTATTAACCCTGGAAAGTGTTGGTACTGTGAGTTGGTTTTGTGTTGTTTCTCTCTGCAGTTACTAGTTCCTACTTCAGTTTACTGAATTCCTACTCCTCCCTTTTGCACAGCTGAGTGTCAGGATATCAAGCAGCATACATGTTCTACAATTGGTTTGACCCTGTAAACTATTTGACTTGACAAAAAGTATTAAAAAAAAAAATCCCCCGAACCCAAGATAACAGTGCAAATGACTCTTGGGTGGTAAGCTGATTTGGTGGGGCTGCTGAGTTTCTCCTTGCTGGTAGCATGCTGTCTCAACAGGCTTTCTGAGATCTAGCAGTAATAAGTCTTATCGATTTTTTGCAGGATATATGCTTGAACCGGATCAAGAGCAGAGACCTGATATCTTTCAAGTATCTTACTTTGCCTTTAAAATTGCCAAAAAGGATTGTCCAGTGTCTAATATTAATGTAAGTACTCTTGAATTCCTTCAGTGTTTTCAGTATATAGGTAGTATTGAGAAGTCCATCAGATGAGCTGAGAGATCACGTCAATTCTGTCATATGCCTGGCTCCTAAATGTAAAACACAGCAGAGACCACGTCATGCTGATGTTGAGTACATGCAGTATGAGCTCTCTATAAACAAAATATGTTCTTAATTTTGAGGGCATAGCTTCATGAACTATACTGATGCTGCAGCAATACCTGTCTTAGGATTTTAGCCATTAGCAATCTCTTAATACAATCAATATGAAATATACAGGTATTAACCTTGTTGACAGTAGAAGGCACAGTGTTATAAATGGAGTGTCAAGAGTGTGTGTGTTTGCTCTGGATAAATCCTTCTCTTAATCATCCTTAGCAATTGTGTTAGTCTGTTGGAAGGGCTCCAGTGAGTTGGAGAGCAAACACAGCAGTACTTGGGTCAGCCTGCATTCTTACCCTTGCGTTCCGTGGAGGTCTGAGCTTGGTCTCCAAGATCAGTTGCTTCACAGGTGTAATTACTGTGCAATGGAATTTGGGGACACTTAGCTAATGCTGAGTATTATAAAGTGGTTCTCAAGACAAGTATCAGGAAAAATCCATCTGAAATTGAGTTTGCAACAGGTATCAGTTGTAGTGATCTGTCTTCAGAGGCAGACAAGTGAGCTTTCTGAGATCCCTTTGAATTCCTTTTTTCCTTTATCATTGCAGAAGGAGGTGGTCAGTAAATTTGAGTGTTGCCTGTTGGAAACACAAACTAAAATAAACCAGGAAGTCTTGAAATACTGGATAATTAACTGGCTCTATTATTTGTGACGAGATTTAGATTTGCATTCGTTATGTGCATTTGCCATTAGAGATGATGGGTTTCCTTCTTTGCCCCAAACTGCCATATTCCTTGTAAAACATAAATCTAGGTGATGAGGAATTCATTCAGGAATGTCATTGAGGTGGGAGTCAGATAAAAGCCCGTAGAAGCTTTGGTGCTGCATGGTTTTCTGGAATTTGTCTTCTGGTCAAAGAGCTAAGTGTGCTAAAAGCAGTTTCCCCCAAAGACTGGGCTTTGCTTCGGTTGTGGAGCTTGAGGCTGAAGTCAGTCTCTGTGCAGTCACACAGAAGTGCTTGCAGAACACGTTGTACTTTATTGTTGATAGCTGGTAGTGTAAATGAAGTGAAGCAGGTGACAGAACATTCAGATCAGTCAGGTTCCGCTTGACTTCTGCAACAGATTGAGAGGACATAGAGGTACTGTTAAGTTGAAACCATTTTCATCTACAGCTGTGAGTTCTGCATGAAGCCTTGTAATGTGGAGGTCTTGCATCCAAGTATTCCTCTTCAATATGTAATGAATTTTTTTCTTTCAGGATTTTGGTTTTTTAATTTATTCAAATTTATTTTTCCCAAGAATTCTCCTGTCCCTTCAACTCTTCCTGAACCCATGACAGCTAGCGAGGCAGCTGCTAGAAAAAGCCAAATAAAAGCAAGGTGAGCAGAGGATGGGACTTGACATTTTCTTTCTCCTAATGTTATTAAGCTACATGGTTGTTTAAAACCTGTGTTCATACTCTTGTTAATAAATGAAATATTACCTCAGTAAAAGAAGTCATTAGATAAACTGCATTTCTAAGAGCTTCAAGTCTCTGTTTGGATTCCACTCCTTTGCTTTTTTCATTATATTAAGAATCCCGGGAGCGAAACTGAGAGCCTGATATTTTGAAGGTAAATGGGTTTTGTTATTTGTTTTTGACAAATTCAAATTTTTATGGAAAAATATTCACTCCTTTGTCCTTGTTAGTAAAAACAAACCCAAAACCTTGGAAAAATGTCTTCATGCTTTTGATTTCTCCTATGTGTATGCATAGCGTGTATGCATTTAAGGCTGATGCTGGATAAATCCTTTACCCTTTCATTCCTTGTTAATGAAAGTTGTTTGGGTTTGAATCTGCCAGCACGTGTGACTCAGATATTTTTATATTCAGCTCTAATTATCAGCTCTGTTTGCAAAAAATAGAAACAACAACATAAGAAATTAGTAGAAGTAGAAATAATTTGACCTAACACATAAGGTTGTCTTCTCTCTTATTTCTTGTACATATGAACAGTAGTCATGTTTCTAAGTGTAGGGTTGTGGACTCATGCAGAAGACTGGAGTTTTAGGAAGCGAATTTTAAGATCTTTACGTGCAGTGCAGAAGTGGAGTAGCGCATGTTTAAGACATAACTGAGCTATTTAGATATCTTCTGTGTCTAATTTGAAGTAGAAATAGTTGTCTTTTCATCGAGTATCTTATATGGGAAAAATTTCCCTTTCAGAATAACAGATGCTGTTGGACCAACAGAAACCTCAATTGCACCACGACAAAGACCAAAGGCCAATTCAAGCACTGCCCCTTCCAGCGTGCTGGCGATCCAGAGCTCAGCAACTCCTGTCAAAGTACAAGTTCCCGGGGAATTTGGTAATCGTGGGCAAAAAGGTAAATTAAAGTCTAAGGATGGACCAGAATAAACAGAGAAGCAACTGTGCCTTTATTCTTCTTCTTGCTCTACTAGGGATAACATTTAAAACTCAGTTTTAATCTGTCTTATTTGTTTATATACCAAAAACCAAATCTTCATCATTTCTGAAAGACTCTAAATGTGTTAAGTGTAAATTTGACGTGCCACAAAAACCAAATGCAGGTTGAGAAGGGAGGGTGTTTTTTCATTGTGCTTAACACTGGATTTTGAATTAACTTGCCCACAGCGGACAGAAGTTCACGCTTGTTTTGACTTGCAAATAATTCACAAACAGCACAGAGCCCTTCTGTATCAAATTGGGTTTTTTGTAGTAGGAAAAACATTCTCCTGTGCCTCAAGAAGTCATGAGATAGCACCACTATGTTGGTGGTATTTGTAGGCTGGAAGCAAGTCACTTTTCTTATGACTGACAGATTCACTGCACATGGCACTGCAGGTGCAGGAGGAATTTAACTTGACTCAGTCAAGTTAAATGGGTTTTCGAAAAACTCTTGTTCTTTTTCTCATTCAGAAGGAGTTACGGCTCAGATCAATATTCACTTAAATAGTTGACATTTATACCTAGAACACTTTCTAATTGCCCTTCACGCTGTTACGTGTCTGCTGCAGAAAAGGAAGGGTAGCTTCAGGGATGGTATTGGAAAAGTATCAAAAGGCCACTGAGAAAGTTTGTGTCCCAGGTGTAAGCACTTTTTCTAGGTGGGATCCACATGACATCCAACTTGAAAAGCTTTTTCTGTTATGACAAGGAACAGATCGTTCCTGGGCCCTTCAGGAATATAAAACACATTGTGCAAGAGAAAAATTTATGGTAGTAACTGTTTGTTTCTTAAAAGGTTGCAGAAGCAATCGAATGGCAAAATTCATCAGGTGTTCTGTTTAAGGGAGTTTGATGGGTGAGCTAATGGTTTCCTTAGGGAAAAAAATGCAAAATGTGTCTGTGTTGAATGCATACAGAAGCTGTATGCTCTGAGGTAAGGGTTTGAGATCCTGCAGCATGTAACTCACGTGTTAGTAAAGCAGAACTCTGGAATTCAGCTTGCTGTCATGAGACCAGAGGAAGCTTCCAGCATCTTGCAGGTAGAAATGGTTCATTTGGAGGCCTGGAATTACTTTTGAAGAAGTAAACGTGGTATCTACCAGGTGTCCTGGTTGTCAGACTGGGAAGAGAAGGTCACAGACAGTGTCAGCTTGAGGTGTCAAACTGCCAGGGAGAGCTCTGGCTGAAGCTGAGGGGTCTGGATGTCAGTAGTGTTGTCTGTCACAGGAACCACGCGGCCAGGGAACGGACAAGACATCTCGCAGTCCCAAGGGACCACCCCACAGCAGCACAGGGTGCTTCAGCAGCTGCAGCAGGGAGACTGGAGACTGCAGCAGCTGCACCACTTGCAGCACCAGCAGCACCAGCCCGCTATGCCGGACGCTTATATCCAGCAGGTACAGTCAGATCTGTTAAGAGAAGTGTCTGAGGCACGTTGTGTGTGTTAATAACGCTTGGAATCGTGTGCCCGTTCCACACTTCTGCTGTTGCTGCCTGTACTGTTCCAGCTAAAAGAGCTTCTGTTCCTTCTTACTATTGCTGTGTCCCTTCATAGGTCCTGTGATGCTTGTCCTAGAAAGTTGCTTGTCTTGTGCTGTGTTGTTCTTGCAGTTTGACCCTGAATTCCATCTTGCTTTGCATCACCACTGTGTGACTTAAATAAAGGCTTTACTTATGCCTAAAGGAGCTTGGGATAAATGTTAGGAGCGATTATGGGTGATGATGTTGTGCTTGCAGTAGATGGTTGTACGTGCACCAGTGCTGAAGAGGTAGTTTGTGGTTTGGGTTTTTTTTGGGTTTTTTTTTTTTGTTAAGAATTGGCTGGGGAGTGGGGGAAGGAAAAAGCTTCCAAACAGAGTGATTAAAATGCGGTGACTGAATTGCAAGCTGGTTCTTGATTATGTGATATCTTAATTGAAAAATGCTGTGGAGTCATAGATGTGATAGTCAGAAGAAGCATTAATTAAAATATCTGCTTATTTCTGAGGGGGCATCATGACTTTTTAAAGCTGTTTTTTGTCTTTCCAGTATCACCAAGCAGTGCACCAGCAGATGGTCCAGCAGCAGCTGTTGCTGCAGTCTGTGTACCAGCAGCAGCCTGCCCAGTCACAGTATCCTGCCATGGTATGTCACAGAGATGGTACAGTCTTAAAATATGGCCTGTGCTTGTAAATCTCTCTTGTAGATGCAGGAAGAGAAGTGCCTGGCTAGTTGTACTGAGCTGTGGGCATGGTAGATAGTCTGCAGTTTGGCATCTAAAATGATATTTAGTTGGTGGGAAGTTAACCCAAACTAGGTGATGAAAGCTTGTCTGGAATTGTACTTGTGTATTAATATTAGGATGGGATCTGTCCCAAGTTTCATAAGAAGGTCTGTGCTTATTTGAAACATACTTGATTAAAGTTTCCAGTACTGGCCACAGCAACAAATGCATGTTACACGACAAAGTGACAGAAGACAGTGATGTCCAATTCTTACTTGAAAAGCAAGAGAGTTAACTGCCAGAGTCTGTTTTTTAAAAATTTCAGGAGAAATTATCCTGAAATCTTGTATTAAGATTTAAGAATAGAGTGTGATGAAAAGCAATTAGCAGTGCTGCAGTAGCATATAGTTGGGTTGCAGTAATTACAGAAATCTAAGTGGCAATATGCTGGAAAAGAAAACCACTCACTGACCTGTTGGAGCGGTTTCTCTGTGCCCGTGTGCTCTGGAGGGTGGTGGTGGTGGTGGTGGGTGTGTTTGGCTGCAAGGGCAGCGCTGTTACTTAGCAGAAGAGATTCAGCCACCCGTGTGTGCTCTGGTAACACAGCCCTGGTTTCCCCAGGTGCAGCAGTACCAGCAGGCTCTCCTGCAGCAGCAGATGCTGGCTCAGCAGCGGGCACAGCAGGCGCAGTCCCCTGAATATATCACTTCTCCTCAAGACTTTGCACCGGCCTTAATCTCCTACCCCAGGTCACTCCCAGTGCATGGTGGAACAGTGGCAGATCCTCCCTACCCTACAAACAGGTGAGAATTATGGCTTACATTGCTAACTGTGCTTAGCACTGCCAAATCCTTTCCTCAGAAATTACTTGCTTTGATAGTAAGAGATTACTTAGAGCAGTTGGACAGTGGGTGTTCAGTGGTAAAGGATATTTTGGGAGCAAAGTGAGACAGTTTGTTAACAGATGAGCCTGGTACAATTTCTTAAAGTATCCATCTTCCAGTATTTCTTGTTCATGGACTTACTCCAGGAACTGACTGCTAACCACTTTGCTTGGGCTGGTCAGTAGCCTATGTTGAATGAGATTATTTGCATCTGAAAGGAATTGAAACCACCCTATTAAGAGCAGCTGTGTAGTCAGCATCGATGTGCTAGGGCTGCTCACTCCTGGGCTCAGAGGTGTGACCCGAGTGTGTAACGTGATGTACACCTCAGAAGAGATGCAGTCCCTCAGCAGTGGCCCTTCGACCTGCCTTCATAAATGGTAATAAATGGTGGCTTTCTCATGAATTCTTCCGAACAACAGTGTATGTAATAAAAAAAACCCCACTTCCTTTCTGATTTAAAAATAAAAAACCTACAGATTTGTCCAGTTTTGCTGATGTTAGAAAGCAGGTTATATATTTACATAAGTTCCTACTAAGCTTCCCTTAAATTGGCCTTGTGATTTTTTGGGATGAGCTCTTAATGCATGTGTGCTGCTTGTGTGTAGGATTTGGCATTATGAAGCATGTCTCAGATTCTGACCCTGATAACCAATCCTGTCATGTTTCTCTTTATTTGCTTCCTTGAACTGACTCTGCAGGTCAGGTATTCCTGATGCTGAAGCGATTGCCAGCTACCCGAAGCAGAACATCAGTAACCCACCTGATATGTCAGGTTGGAACCCCTTTGGAGAGGACAATTTTTCCAAGTTGACAGAGGAGGAGCTGCTGGACAGAGAGTTTGACCTGCTAAGATCAAGTAAGGGACGCTTGAAGGCTTACTTTGCTTCCCAGTAAATGAGGGCTCTGTGGTTGCTCAGCAGTTCCAACGGGTCCTGCCTGTCCAAGGACCGTGCGGGCTGTGTACAGAACATTCTTTCTGAGCATTTGAGGGCACAGTCGGGCCTGTCTTCCTTTCCTTCTCCTTTTTGAAAACGTGGGCAATAGGAACTCACTTTCTGAAACTGGTAGTTACTGGCTCAATTACTGCAGAAATGGTAATATCTTAGCTCTTCTACACTGCTTGTGCCACCTTCACTGCCAAGAGGCTCTCAACAGCAGAGGTATGTTGTCAGATGGGAAGAGAATTTTGGCTGCTTGCTTTATTCCTTTCCAGCTTTTTTCTTGCACACCAGAGCAGAAGATTCTGTGGGTCTGATATGTCCTTTGAAAATGCCTGAAAGAAAATTGATCTATTACATTATGTTAATGTTTTGTACTGTCCTTTTCGAGTGGCTACATGTAAGGGCTGCTTTATTGTACTGATATGGCAATAGTTGAATAAACTTTTTCCTCGTGAAGTCAGTTATCTCCATGGTTTTTACTTGGAATGACTTGATGTTCTTAATTGCTGAACACCCGCTTGTTAGTTGCTCTTCCTATAACTGGTTTTGTTGAGATCAGATTTATTAGTGGGACTTGGAAGATATGACAATGTTAAAAAACAGATTGTGTACGCTTGGCTGTCTATCAGCGAGTTTCTTGCAATTAAAAGTACAGTAAAGTTGAATTTCGAGTAACTTAAAAAACTACCTTTGCCTTCAGTTGAGTATTTTTCTTACTGGATGTGTGCGTTACCTGTTAATCCTTTAGGGAAGTGACTGGGTGGGTTTGTTTGGGAAACTCTGGTTGACAGTTTTCCCTTGTATCCTGCGTGGATCGAATCAGACTCTTGTTTTTGAGATGGGAATGTAGCCTGCACACATTTTACAGTCAAACGTCCAACTGCTAGCTGGGAAGAATGGCTAATGCACTAGCTGAAATTAGGCATTCCTTCCAAATCCAAGTGAAGGACTTGATTCAGTAATAGAATTGAGTATCTGTAAGCACGCTCTTTCCAAACGCTGCCCTAAGTCTTTTGGAATAACGCGCTCATGACTCTGGAGCAGGTTAGTTTAACCCGGAGGTCAGTGCAACACCATCCACTTCCAGAATCTGTAACTGCTGGACTGCTGGCAGTGCTTGGGTAAGTTCGGTGAGATTGATTTGGTTAAGCCACGAGTTTTGAACAAACGCAAGTGCCAAAGACGATGATAACCAAGGCACGTTTTGGGCTCAGGTCTTGAAGGTAATTCGGTGCGCAGGAGAGCTGGGTGTGATAACACACTTGATAAGCTGTATCTGAAAAATAAAGTAAGCTCAACAGCGCAGCTCTGCTCAGTAGTAATCAGCATCAGGGATTTTAGTCACTCACGTAGAGAAAATGCAGAAATAACCCCAAATCACTCCCTTGCCAGCAGCACACTAGATGGCAGCCTTGTCTGTGCAGTTGGGCTGCCTTACAGCTGCTCTGAGCTCCTGGGGCTCGGTGTCCCTCAGAGGAGGGGGAGGTTTATGTCTGTGTGTGCATGTGGATGCACACATCACAGCCTTCAGAGACCTTTTAACTTGGCTTTTTGATACCGAGGGTGTTGTGCCAAAGGTCATACCAGCATACCTGGCAGCGCTAATGCCTTTGCTGCTGTCAAAGCAGAAATAATTATACCTCATATTGTCCACTGGTACTTTCTGAGACTTGGCTGGAATAATGAGAGATCAGAAGATATATTGTAAAATTAAGTCTTGTACCTATACAATTGTCTTTAACTGCGTAATACTGGAGTTTCCTTAGATATGTATTAAGGTTGAAGGCTGAGTTCTCTTTAGATGTAGGTTATCTCTTATGAGGGAAAAAGGCTGTTGGGTACTAAGTAATTTTTTTGCCATCTAGAGAAAAGAGAATTGCAGATGTAGGTTTGATAAGTGGTTCTATTTTTCTGCTACTAAAGCCAACTGCTGTCCTGTGCTTTATAATTCACATACAGTGGTGTGTAAGTTTATGGGGTGTTGAGTAGTGTTCAAAACGTGAATCTTTTCTTTCTCTTTTCAGAGGCCTAGTTTGTATTGTTGAGCTGATGCTTTATACATACATTAAAAATGTTTCTAAATCTGGCAAATATTTTTAAAGCTTACATGTTTATGACAGTAAAACCTAAGTGAATATACACAGCCTTTGTTAGAGGATGAAGATGTCACAGTTTTTCAGGCTGGCATTACCATCAGATTCGTGTGTTGAGGGGCTTAATGTCAGCATGTGCAGTGATGGGTGCTGCTGGGGTGATTAATCACGTCTCTTGTAAAAGGGGACCCAATTCCTAGGACAGAATACATTGCTTATATTTGGCGAGTGTTTTCCTAGTAGAATGCTGCGGGTTGCAGTAAAAGGTAATGTGCAATTTGTATGGATTTCTGAACTGAGCACCTTTGTGGAGAGCTGTGACACGGAGTGACAGATTGGAGCTCCTGGCTCTTGTTGTTTCTCTGTTGTTAGTGTTGCTGTGATCATCAGTTAGTGATGGGCCAGGAGCGACATCTGATGCTGCATTTCTGACAGCATTGTGAAGAAGTAGATTTCTTAAACAGCTCCTGTAACCACTTAATCATCTGTGCAGAATCGGGAGCCAAGAAAGCGAGTCTGCTTCTTTCACTGGGAAAAAACCCCCAGCCCAGCTTTCCTAGCATTGCACAAAGGCTGTTAGGCTCAGGATCACCCTGGTGCTCCAGCAGGGACAGGTGTGGGTGCAGATCCTCCCAGGCATTCTGCCTGTCTCCTTGCCAGTCTGTGCAGTAGGAAGGAGCTGCCCGGACCAGCTGTGCAGGCCAGAGCTCTGCTTCTTACAAGCCTTTCTTTGTCAAAGCCCTCTGCCAGAGAATATATTCCTTTCTCACCCTGTACAGTGCATAGCTTTGCATAGGTGTAAGTCCTGCCATTTTTATTTTATTTTACTTTATTTTTTGTTCTGTTTCATTTTGTTTTTTACAGACAGGCTGGTGGACAGGAGAGCATCTTCAGATAAGAATGTGGAGCTACATGCTGCTCCACAGACAAGTCCTCCTGAAGATCCCTTTGGTTCTGTTCCTTTCATTTCTCAGCAAGGCAAGTTCCATCTGTGACATGATTACCTCGTAGCACATATAGGTGTATGTACCTGCTGAGGTGTGCACAGCAGTTCCATGACCAAAGAAAGGCCAAGGGCTCGGCTGCCTCCTAACAGCCCGTGGGTTGGAGGGATGTGTTAGTGCGTTCATTACCTCCAGTTAAAGCCGCTTGTGCATCCAGCTCCCGGTGCCTGCGGAGCCTTGGGACAGACCCTGTAGGGTGCGGTTCCTCTGGGCCGGTGCAGTGGGCATCACCTGGGCAGAACCACGAGTGCTTTTGCTGAAGGCAAATTCCTTGCTAAGGCCAAACTTTGTAGCTTCTTTGTAGTCTGCTTCTGACTCACACCATTTCTGTAGTTCGGTTCTCCAGCCAAGTGAAGACAGTAAGCTTCTGCGTGTTTAATGCACAGTTTTGGTACAAGTTGAGTCAAACCCAAACATGGGGAGGATGGGCATTCATTATTGCTTTTCAGTTCAGCTTTGACTATGTTTACCTTGAAGGGAAGTAAAAATAATGTGTTATGTGGGCATTGTGAGGGGGAAACTGCATCATCCTGCAACTTAAGCAACAGTTTTAACATTTGGTTGATCAGCACTTTCGTATTTATTTTGGTACCTTTGACAAAGTAAAGCCTGTGTGGTAGTTGAATGGTAAAAGGAGCATCAGCCACTTCTGGAGCCGCTTAGGTTTTGTTGGGAGTTCTTGTGCGATAAGGGTGCCTTAGTGTGACTCGTTAAGACTGTTCTCATGGAAGTTCAAAAGCTCAGGTAACGTGCCTTAAAATAAATCAGCTGGGGTCAACCTAAGTTAGTATCTGCGTTTTCTTTCACTTTGATCTTGCATTCTTGGAGGTGCTCTGCTAGGGCTGCGTAGCGCTCACGAGTGCCCCAGCGTTCCACGTGGTGGACAGGGTAACGTGTTGTGTTCTGCAAAGCCTTTGGTAAAAACCCCTCTCTGCCCGTGGCTGCTGCCTGTCCCTAGACCTGAATTCATTCTGCTTGGTCTAGGACTGCGTTCTTAGTGGTTTTGTTCTGCTCACTCAGGACGAGTTCTCTTTCTGTCACCTTGTTCAGCAGTTCAGTGCCATGTGAAAGCCATTTAAGTGAAGAGGGGTTTGCTCTATAGGTGCTGTTCAGAAGGGTTTTCCTTGGCATCTTCATTTCAGAGGTTGCTTTGACTTACAGGTGAGCCTGAATTCACATGCAAAACAAACAGGGATAGTTTACACTCCATTTAAGATGGGGACCATCAGGTACTCAGTCTCCTGCCAAGTATTCATACCCTTGTGTCCAGAGATTGTTTTATTGATTTCCTCACCTGAGATCTTGGAAATGCATTTGATTGTTGCTGGTTTTTAGATGGTTATAAATATAGCTTTAGATTGTAACAAATGTCCTCACTGTTTTGTATCATGTGCTTTATTTTTGTTACTTGGAATCCAAGCTCTAATTTTTGACATACTGAAAAAAAAAAAAAAGGGAGCTGCTTCTTCTAAGGGGAGGAAAAATCCCCAGAAATTAAGTCATGACTGAAAAAACAGGCTGTTTGAGACATGTTGAGCTGGTTGTGAACTGGTAGCTGTGGTATTGGGAAAAAATTGTGCATTTTTCTATAGCCTTTTTTCCCATGGACTTGTAACTGGCTTTCAAACAAGAATAAATACTGGCTTGGTTTCAAGGAAGGTATTGTTAATTACGTGTTAACTGTGAATTGCACTTAGTAAACAAATCAGATACAATAAATCTTTAAATGCTAATATTCATCTTTTAAAAGCTGGTTTGTGTTCCCCACTGAACTGTTCTTGGTCATGTCTTGAAAAGAGGTGTTGCAAGACAGCTAAGAAAAGGAGAGAGCTGTTGACTTGGACATATTTAATTTCTAGCTGAGGGTTTTCTGGGGCAAACTTGACAAATGTGCCTCCCTAATATTTTGATTTCCGCTTGTACTTAACACTCTTGTGTGACATGTTCTTTCTGGTTTGTTCCTTGTGATTGTGAAACACGTAACTGAGAGGTGAACCACCTGTGTCCCTTACTCAGGGCATGCAAGGGCAGGTGGCTGCTCGGCAAGTGGAACAGGGGGTTAATATTTGGAGTGCAATTCCAGCGTTTGTGAGAGGGACTCTCGGATCTTGTCAAAGCACAAGTTTCATTTCCTTGTTGTAACGTGTCTTGGGCCGAATGTGAAGTGTGTGAGCACTGTTTGCCCAGGGCTCTGACTACTGAGTTCTGACTTGCTGAATTACAATGAGATGAAATGTTGACCTTATAAACACAGGATCCTTAAAGTAAATAAAATTGACTTTCTTGAAAAGTGACAGTTCTTACTGAAGTTGTGTTCTACTTTATTGACCACAGTTCCAACTCAAGGGTTGGGTTTTTTCTGCCTGGTTTTCCTTGCTGTGGTATAGGTCTGATGTATAAATCATGGTGTATGTGGGCTGTGGCTCAGTAGAGTCACCCAGAGGATTCCTCCTGTTTTGGAGGCTTAAGGGTTCTCTGCTGAAAGCAGCTCTTCACTCAGTAATTAACTGATTCCTGTCACCTCCTGAGAGAGAGCAGCAAGATGATGAATATCACGTGCCATCTTTGGACTCGCCGACATCAAGTGCCGGTAATCTGGCAGCGTCAGTGTCACCAGGTATGTTAATGTGTGTCTGGGAACGTGAGGCAAGGGAGCAGCAGAGGCTGGAACTGGAACCCTTTGATCGTCGCTGGGAAAGCCTGTGGGCTGCCGTGACTTGGAGTATTCCCTGTGGAGCTGAGAGTGCATTTCAGGCTGGCACTGCTGCAAGGATCACCAGGAAAAGAAACCTGGAACTGGATGGACTACAGCTGCTTGTCTGTCAGACCTTCTGCGCTTATTCTTGTCCGGTGGGAATGGAGAGCCAGCAGCAGCACGTGTCCCTTGGCACGCACAGAGGGAAAGGGGTGTGAAATGAGCTAATGGGTGTTGGGTTCCTCTCGATCCGGGGAATAGGGAAGCGCTGTGGAAGCTCTTGATATCTCTCACCCTCGGTGTGTATCCTATTAAAAGCGTTCTCACAAGTAAACTTGCTATACACACACTACTTTATGCCTGAATTTTTGTGGAAAATAGTAGTGCCCTAAGACCTGAGATGACTGGAAAAGAACCTTGGCCCTGGGAAAGAATTCCAGTGCTTGATCTGATAGAAACAAACCCAACATTGCCAACTTCTTAATGAAAGAGAGAGAAGATACCGCAATTGAGTAGCCAGCCCTGGGGCACTTAGGCACTTCACACGTGGAAAACAGATCCTGGTTCTGGAATGCCTGAAACTGGATGGTGACAGTGGAAAAAACATCTCCTGTGGTCAGCATTTTGGAATGGAAATTTTTGATTCAAGTGTGTGTTAACCAGCTCGTGTTGTAATCCCCTGTGTTATTATCAGAAGCTCAGGAGAAACATGTTTTGTGCTGCTTTCAAATGTAAGAAGGAAATACCATGAATATAGTACAGTTTGCTGGTGAGTTGTACTCGGTGCCTTTGGTCATCTTGCATTTATTCACACTTACAATTTGTGGGATGAAGCCAGGCTAGGATGGCCTTTTGCTTCCCTCAGCTTAATACCGCGATTCCCAGAAGGAATACGAGAATTGAGGTAACGCTCAAAATTACATAGATGGGCTGTGTGAGAAGTGGAGGTGCTGGGAAATGTTGCCTGAAGCTGTTTCAGGCATTTGGCGCCTGTGGAGAATCTTCATGAGTTGTCTCCTGGCTTGGATCTTGGGATAGGGTTCTGGTTCAGGTCATTTCATTAACAGTTCTGCTGAATGTCGGTACAGATCATGTGTGCTCTAGATGTGATCAAGTCACTTGGTTTTTGTAGCCTCCGTGGGTAACCCCTTCCGAGCCACTGCAGGCCTGTTCTCTGTGCAGAGACTGAATAAAAGCGAGTCCAGTTCTGTAGCAGCTTCCTTCTGACTTCCAGACTTCCCACACTCGGTGACGTGATGGTGTCTTCACATGGTCGCTGCAGGTGTCTGTCTTGGAATAAGAGGGGCTTTGTGGTGTGGTGTGTGTTGTCCCAGCTGCGTGGATCTTGCAGAAAACCCGCCGGCTGTGTGCCAGACAGCAGTGCCACGGGAATCATCTGGAGCCTTGGACACATCCCCGAGAATCCCCTGCTGCAGTAGGTGCTCCTGGGTGTGTGCCACATCCCAGCGGAAACGTGTGGAGTTCTGGCAGACATGGGGGATGATTGTGCATTCGGTTGCTTTTTGTGTACTGCTTCTAACAGGGTTTCAAACCACTGCAAGTCCTGTACCGTGGCTGCAGAGCCCTGGGACCACTCTGCAGTCTGGGCCTTCAAGTGNGTTTGTGTACTGCTGCTAACAGGGTTGCAAACCACTGCAAGTCCTGGGACCGCTCTGCAGTCTGGGCCTTCAAGTGAGACACAGCTCGCTAGAATTTAAGAAGGAATTATTGATATCAGACCAGAAGAAACTAAAAAGACTTGAGCCCGCTTTTCCAACTTGAAAAATGCTCCTGTCAGCAGTTGGTGTTTCTTTGACAGCTGATGTTGATTGTTTAAAGGTGCCCAGACCTGCGCAGTGATCTGGCTGTTGTACAGCACTTCAGGTTTAGGTAACTTGGCAGAGTAAGTTCTTATCAATACTTGTACTCATTGAAAGTTTTGCTGATGTTACTCTACACCTTCTTGGCTGTAGTTTCAGGTATTCATAGTGCTTGCTGAATGCAGATTCAGGGTATTTCCCTGTATCAAAATCATCTTAAACTTCAGCTATTCGAGATATCGCTTCCTAAGTAACCTGAAATTGTTCACCCATCATAGGTATAAATGGTGTGTCTGGGCTCTGCTTTTTCTCTCCAAAATGATCTTCTGATTTTTTAAAAGTTTTTCCACATCTTGGAGCAGTCATGGGCACGTTGCACTATATTTTTGTATTGCACTTTAATCTGTGGATTAATTATTTAAAAGAATGTCAGCAGTAGCTGCCAGGCACAAATGTGGTGTTCTTCCATTTTTGTTGTTCTTGAAAATAGAGGTGATAAGACGTGTAAATCCATTACAGTGCTGAGCAGCTGCTGCCCTGGCTGTTGTCAGAGAACTGGTGCAGATTTAGTTGCAGCCCGCCGGTAATCCTTGGGCTGACATGTGGCAAATTGTTATGAAATGATGGTGGCAGTATGTTCCCAATTCCAAGGGAGCTTAAAGCTCTTATGCCCCGCTCTTGGGCCACCCCCGCAATACCCTAAAATGAGGGACCAGCAGAAGGCATGTAATTACTGCAGTTGTTAGAGGGAATTCATCCTCTTATAATCCTGTGGCTCAAAAAAGAACATCAGAACAGAAAATTTCCTTGAAGATTGGGATCTTCTTATATGATTAAAGATGTTCCACCTGGCTCGCATTTGAGCAAAGAACAATAGTTCCCTGCAAGCTGCAAACCTGATTAGAAGTGTGGTAATCTGGACAGCGCATTGCAAACAGATGTTGCTCACCAGTGTGCAGCATTGCCATATAAATATGTATCTGAACGTCTCTGCAGCAGCGCAGCCTGACAAGATTGCATGAAATCGACGTGACACGACACTTCAGTTTGGAAATCTGTTTGGCCAAAGCATTCAGTTGTCATTAGGCAGGGGCTTTTCCCTTTTGGGGGATTGTTCCTGTGTGTAGTGCTCTTTATTTCATTTGCTAACTTCATTAGCTGTGAAACGGGGGCAACTGTAGTGTAGAAAACCAAACTGCTCCTATCTTGGTTTAAAAAACAGTAGTTCTAGGGAGGATATTTCTGTTTCTTTGATTTGGTTTTGATTCTTGCCTGATGCAGCTTTATCCCTGTTCCTGGGGCTAACCTGAAGCCACTGCAGCTGCAAAGGTGGGCGCAGAGACAGATTGTTCCCTCAGGGTTGGCCAATAAGGGCTAAAAGTGTGCAAGATGAGTATCTTAGAGTAGTTTCTGCTGAGAGCAGGTAGGTCTGGTTGTTTCTGACAACACACACAGGAGAATAAAGCAAAATACTTGTTCTTTCCTGACACCCTCCAGTTTGGGAGCAGCGATGTGACCATTCTGGAAATACTCCTTGGAGTACAAGTGTTTCCTTCAAAACCCACGTTTTAGGAGCAGTTGCCGTTCACAGCATCACCTGACGTGTGCCACCTGCTTTCCAGGTCGATGTAGGGTCATATGAGCTGCCTCTGCAACTTTGATAATAGTGAGCTCTTAGTGGAGGTTTTGAGTTTCTAATCGCCGTTGGATAATTCCCAGTCTGTACATAATACCTAGGCACTGTTTTCCTGGTGCAGTAAGCAAGTCACGCTGATAACTCTGGCAAGGAGACTCGAGAAGGAGGAATCTCAGCCAAAGAGCTAGAAATTAGGAAACCCATTTCAGAAACCACTGCTGAAACCACTGCTGTGCTGTATCCAGCGTGCCGTGGCATTGCCCTCAGTGGAGCAAGAGCCCACAGAACTGACCGGGGCCAGGACAGACTGCTGTGGGCAAAGTAAAAATGAACAAATACATCCAACTTTCGGGATTCTCGTTGGCTATTCAAGCACTTGCCCCGTGTCTGCCTCTGTCAGCCAGGAAGGTGCTCAGCATTTCCTTGAAGAGTGGTTCAGAGCTCCAAGTACAGGGGGAAAACACCTGGCTTCCGTGTTGCTGTGGATGCATGTCTCCAGCAAGAGGGATTGCTCAATGAATTGTTCCTGGCTTCATCCGAGTTCCTCTGGAGATTCTAGTTGTTAGACTCAAGAGAGGAAACTTTAGGGTGCTAATACAGACTCCTGAAAAGCTGGGTTGTCTTGATGCTTGCTTCCCAAGATCATTTGCTGTGTGTTGCCAGCAAGAATCACTGTTCTGAATAACAGGTGGGTCTGTTGGGATGCTGGAGCAGCTGGGGTGCCAGTGCATGGAGCGTGCTGTGGGAAACATCCTCTTTGCTGTGCCATCTGTCTGGAGAGGTCTGGGGCTGAGAGCTGCACCTCGTGCGCCTCAGATCGCCCCTTCAGCAGCTCAGCTGCTCTTGGTAGGGGTTGGGTGTTGTGTGTTATCAGTGCCCATTGCAGTTTGTTTTCTAGGGACTCCGTGGCAGCACTTAACAAACACTATTTAAACCTTTTGGGAAGTCAGATGTATTAGATAACGCTGCGGTTCAGTTCTTCCTTGAAAAAAAAATTGCTTTATTGTTAACTACTCTTGAGATTAAGTGCAAAGGTCTAAGCATTCCTTGGGACTGTAAAGTCTTGTGGATATGGACATAGAGAAAAGGTTTGGGCCTTTTGTTGTGTAAGTGGTGTTAACATGTAACCTAGAAATAGTCCCCTTTTTCTTCTTTTAAATCTATTTGCATTTATGCTAACATTGGTGTTCCAGTAAATATTGGAAACAGCAGGATTTGGAGGATAGGGGGTTATATAGTGCAATGTGAAGGCTGTACCTTTGGGAAATCTAAAGTAAGCAGCAAAATAATCCAGATTCTAATTTAGTGGGTAAAGCAAATGTGTAGCATTTAAAATTACAGTAGATAAGAAGCAATCTGACACCAGAAGGCAAGAAGAAACAGCTCAAAGCCCTAATCACCTGATGTTTTCAGTCATTCTGGTCATCTTGTTTTTAAATCCATACTTAAATTGTATTGCTGCTGAATTTTGATTATTTTAAGTGTAACTGCAGAGGAACGAGGAAGCTGATGGATGAGGAAATCAGCTGTTAAATCCCTTTAAAAACGGAAGAAATGGCTCTTGTAAAACTGGAGCATAGAAAGAAAAGAATCTGACTTGGCCTGGAAGTTGCTAGTGTTTCCTTGTGAAAGAAGGAATTAGCTGAGAAAATATTTTGTATATTGCAAGAACAAGCGTTATGGGCTGGATTCTGGCTGAAGATGTTGTTTTGAGAAGGAGAGAGGATGCCTGTGGCCATCCCTAGCTTTTTCAATCTATCGAACACATGGAGTGGGTCAAATGTCAGTGTTTGTGTAACAAAGCCCTGAGTGGAAGACGTTGGTTTTGGTGGGGTGAGGTCAGGGCTCCGGTGCAGTGCTCTGGGTTGAGTTCTTGAATAACTGCTTGAGCAGGAGCAGCGCTGGCCCCAGCCGGTGTCAGATGCTGGAGGTGTGAGAAGCTCGTCCCCGATGCCGGGGTGCCTGTCACAGCCTCCCTGGGCAGAGTGGCACCCGGGTTTTGGGCAGTGACTCAGCTCGGGGCTCTGACACAGGGAGAAACTGGGCTTGCTGAGTGACAAGAGCTGTGCCAGTGCCACCGTGCAGCCTCCCCTGCTCTGCCTGCTCTTGCCATCTCTTTTTTGTACTGCTGCAAAATTTTTACTGCTTCCAGTGTTCCCAAGGCAACCACACCACAGAAGACTCATCAGTGGATTGTTCTTTCAGTTCTAGTTGTCAGTGAATAAGTGGGGAGGAGGCTGGCAGAGGAAAATGAGTAGATAAATTTCCTTGCCATAGAGAAGCTGAGCTGACAGGTTGCATTTAGACACAAAGCAGAAAGAGCACTGTTCTCAAACTTGAGGTAAGGCAAGAGCTTTTTGTGTCTCAGTTGCTGCAGGAGTTAGAAGGAGCTGCTCTCATGAGTAGATCATTGTTTGTCAGAGCAGACTATCAAAGTAGAAGCACATCCAAAAATAGCTTGTCTGCTATAAAAATATAATCTAGAAAATTAAAGTGTTTAAATCCTGCTGCCTCCTGTTTCCCCAGAGGAGAGTAGCTGTATAATGACTGGGTTTGAAAGGCTGTTTCTAGAGATCAGCTGTGTCCATTAGCCCTTTCTCTATGCCCCAAAAATGCTGGTACTGTATTTCCAGGCACCTTGTGCTCAAAAAGGAAAGCTGGCAGCTCTGACTGTTGATTTTATGAGCGTTGTTTGAAATATCAGATCTGATTTTTAGCTCATTTCCCTCCATAAGTACAGGATATATGTTTGCATCAGCTCCTGGGATGTGTGGCTGTGGGGTGTGCGGATTAAGTTTTGCCTTTGTATGTTCTAAGTTTTGTTTTGCTTTTTTCTTTGGACCTGCAGGTTCCTCTGGAAAACAAGTGGATAACTCAGCCAGCAATCAAGGAAATAACTTAGGGACCCCAACAAAGGCTGGAAAACTGAGCCATGCATTTCGAGATCCCCGGCCAGGGAGGAAAAGCGCAGAGGGACACGTGACAAAAGGCGGTGAAGAGTCAGAGAGTGATTTTGAATCCGATCCTCCTTCTCCCAAGAGCAGTGAGGAAGAAGAAGAACAGGAGGATGAAGAAGTCTTGCATGGAGAGAACGGAGACTTCAATGATGACAACGATACAGAACCGGAGAATTTAGGCCACCGACCTCTCCTCATGGATTCTGAGGAAGAGGTGGAGGAAGAGGAGGAAGAAAAACAGAGCTCTGATTCTGATTGTGACCGCACCAAGCAAAAAGGTGTGGAAGGGCTCCTGAGCACTCGGTTCAGAGATGGCGTGGGCAGCGGTGAAATCACAGAGCCCGGTTCAGTGCCTATGTCCCCGCCTGAGGTGCCCAGCACTCTGACCAACCCTGGCCAAGAATTCGATGTGTTTGGAGCTGTGCCCTTTTTCACTCTGCAGCCTCAGGCAAGAGAGAAGATGGACAAAGATGTTTCTTCTCAGGTGGCTTTTCCCAGCCTAAGCCAAGAGCAGGATGACTTTGATGTTTTCACAAAGGCTCCCTTCAGCAAAAAGATGCCCCAGCAAGATGGGCAGGGGTCGGGGATGGAGCCTCTGCTCTCCCCCACCTCTCCGCGGAGCGTGGATATCTTTGGCTGCACCCCATTTCAGCCGTCCCTTCTCCCCAAGTCTGCTGGGAGTAGAGAGGACCTGTTTGGGCTGGTTCCGTTTGAGGAGATCACGGGGAGCCAGCAGCAGCAGCAGCAGAAGGTGAAGCAGCAGCGGAACCTGCAGAAGCTCTCTTCCCGCCAGAGGCGCATGAAGCAGGAGGTGTCCAAGAACAACGGGAAGCGCCATCACGGCACCCCCACCACCACGAAGAAGGGGCTGAAACCCAGCTACCGCACCCCGGAGCGCGCCCGCCGGCACAGGAAGGCCGGCCGCAGGGACTCCCAGAGCAGCAACGAGTTCCTGACCATCTCGGACTCCAAGGAGAACATCAGCGTGGCCTTGACCGACAGCAAGGATCGCGCCAACCCTCTGCAGACGGACGAGACTCTGCTGGATCCTTTCGGAGCCAAACCCTTCCACCCGCCGGACCTGATGCGCCACGCCCAGCACCAGGGCTTTGGGGACAGCCGCGGGGACCACGGCACGGTAGTCGTGGCTGGCAGGCCGAGGCAGAGCTCCTTGCACGGGGCCGTTCACGGTGGGGACGGGCTGAAAACAGATGACTTTGGCGCGGTGCCCTTCACAGAGCTGGTCGTGCAGAGTTCACAGAGCCAACCACAGCAGGCGCTGGAGTTAGATCCCTTTGGAGCCGCTCCGTTTCCTTCCAAACAGTAAACGCTTCCAGTGGGTTCCCCCCACTCCACCTCTCCAAGTCCTTTAATAAAGGTTTAGCGGAGTAATTTATGTGGTTGAAATGCCAGGGGCCTGGGTCGTACAGCTTATTCAGGTTGAGGAGGCAATGGCCTGCGTGCACGATGGAATTGCAAATGATGGCTAATTCTGATCGGGGTCTTTTTGAGAACAAGAGAAACAAATCAGGAGCATTGTTTTCTTATGGCAGATGGCTCCCGGAACGGAACGAGGAATCGGATATGAATCCCTGTCACTGACTTGGGGCCCTGGGACATACTGTCACTCTGCACTGTGGTGTTGCCTTTCCATCCCTCTGCCCTGTGCCCAGGTGGAGCGGAAGAGGCAGGGAGCACATGGGAAATGTTTTCCATATGTACAGGGGGCTAATGAACTGCGGTGCTTCTTCACGTCTCAGCAGACCTAAGAACCAAGACATACTAAAATCCAGATTATGTGCTGGAAATAGTCAAGTCTTTGCTTCCTAGGTGAAAACTACCTTTATTAATCATAAAAATAAAACAGCCACGTCCTCAAGGGGCTGTGGCCCAGAATTCCAGAGCACAGCTATGGCTTGGGACCTTGCAGACATCTATGCAGCTGCAGAGATGAAAGGCACATTATTTTTTTGTGTGCCTAAATGGTCAATTTTTAATTTTTTTTTTTTTAATAGCAAGTGCCATTAATGTAAAATAGCAAACTGGAAATGTAGAGTCAAAACTAAAGAAGCAGATAATTTACTGATCTGTGAGAAGCCTGAATGTAGGGGAGCGAGCCAGCAGGGACATGGCCGGAATTGCAGCACTTGGGAGACTCCTCAGCACACTGGAAGAGGGGTTGTCCTTGGGCACATATGGAGTGTTTCAGATTACTTGCAGAGTTGACTCTGAGGTGCAGCCATTGGATTGATTTGATCACAAATTGGGATTGGTGTCTGTTTTCCTCTTGGATTTTTATTGCAAAGAAAATGTGTATTCTCTCAAACCCGTTGTTTTTTTACCACAGTAGTTTTATGAAATGACTGTAACCTAATGCTCTTTTAAGGTTTGCTGAATGCACTGAGCTTTGGAGAAGCTTCCTGCCCTGGCTGTGTTCCAGCAGGAGCTGGTGGCTGCCGGACCACTGAGCTGCATTTCACCCCATGGAGCCTTATGGGCAGGAGCCCTGTGACCTCGGAGGTGTGAGGGACCCCGGGAGGTGCCTCGGGTGATGGGAGGAGGTGTGAGCACTGCTGAGCACAGGGTTCCCTCCCTGCGGTGTGGAGGCTGGTGCTGTGTGTGGGCGGGACAGCTCCGCTGCCTAGCAGCTTGTCCTGAGCCACGGACAGCGCCTGCAGAGCCAGTGCCCCTCAGGGCCGCCCAGCCCGTCCGCCTGGGTTCCGCAGCCATCCGCACGGGGGCACGGAAGGAGGTGGTTCCTCGGCTTGCCTCACCTTTCTGTCCTGCCCCACTGGAGGCTGAGGAGTAGGTAGCTGGGTGTTTGTACATGGAGGGCATCACTGTTTGTGGCCGGGTGTCCTCATCTCCCCCCCTGTCACAGGTGAAGTGAAATATTCAGGGCTGTGAGCTTTTTTCCCCCCAAAACCTCCTGCTGGATATACAGGAGATCTGTGATCCTGAGATCTCTGAGGGGGAGATTTGATCCCTTACAATATTCACTGAAAACACATTGAAAACAAATCACGTGACTCCTTTGGGGTCAGTTTGATAAAATGCCCCCTAGGATGTATGTGAGATGGCTTCCCTTAGCCCTGGAATCTGAAAGTTGCTCATAGCTATCTGTACACCATCTGTACAACCTTCATCTTCCTCAGTTTCATTTCTCACAGGGTGTAAGCGGAATATTCCAGCCGTGCCTGCTTCAGCGTGCCTTTTCCAGGCTTAGAAGTTAAGCCCTTAGGAGATTGAGTAGAAATGTTTCAACACAGGACTTTCCAGGCTTTATTACTGCTCTTCTCACCTGTTTGGTGCCAAAGGCTGCAAGAAGCACATGCCAATTTTGTAGCATTTCTGACACTCAGGTTAACTGTCTTTTTCCTTTTTTTTTTCCTCTGTGCATGCTTATGAGCTGCCTTTCTCAGTGTCCTTCGGAGCTGTTACCTGCCTGAAGAGCTCTTGGAACAGAGTGAGATGACAAATGGGGCGGTGGGGTGGACACAAAATGAGAGTAAAACCATGGTCCTAAACGTGGCTGGTCCTTGCCAGAGCCATGCTGTTGCTGCCTTCCCAGTGGGAAAGCAGCGGGAAGGGTTATCGATGCACATGGTACTGGGGCTTGGCTCCAGGGCCCAGGAGGAGAGGTGAGGGCTGTTGGACACACAGGGAGGAGGCTGGGCAGCAGCAGACCCAGTGTGGGCAGAAACGATCAGGTAAATTAAAAACAGAAGGAAATGCGTTCGTGTGGTGTTGGTTTGCCCCAGACTCCAGGCTGAGGAGTGCTGCAGGGAATTTTGGCAGAGGGTCTGCACGCACTTGTATCGCAGCACAGCAAAGCTGCAGAGAGAGATGAGGCAAAGGCAAACTGCAGACCCCAGGGACTCTAGAGCTGGCATAACACTTCTGGTGCACGAGTTACAGCCTGTGATATTTGCCTCCTAATGGCCTTAACAAACCTGGTTCTTCATACTCGAGATACCAAACAGGTTTCTGCTTAAAGGTAACTTTTTTGTCTCTAGAGTTAATTCTTTTATCCTTTCTCATGGTCGATGTGAGATTGGTGCACTCCGCTAAACTGACTTTGCCTGGTATATGTAGTTTATACACAACTAAACCCAAGTTTGGGGTTATTTTCAGCCACTATCCACTATTCAAAGGAGGTGAAATGTGTGACTGACAGGGAATGGGATATCCTTCTCCTTTTTTCAGGGTGTGTGGAGTGCAGCATGACCTTACCTGGAATCAGGAAAGCCCTTGCTGCAGTAGGCATGTACGTGCTGCCTGTGGCAGCAAGAGGGCAAGGTAAGGGGTTGACACTTCCCTTCCAGCCAGAAATCCCAGTGGATTTTTACAGCTTCTCCTTCAGCATGCTGAGGGACTGAAGCACAGGCCTTCTAGGATCAGCTGCTGGAGAGAGCATCTGTCCCAAGGTACTAAGAAGCCCTTAGTGGTTGCGGTCATTGAAAGAAAAACCAGGTAGTTGTGTTTGCAGACTCAAAGGGCCCTGAGGTGTATAATTAATATAATTAATGCTTTGGCTGCCCTGTGTGTGGCGAGGGGGCTCTGTGAGCACCAGCGTTGGAGGAAAAAGCTTCTAATCATTCTGGGTGTCCCAGTTAGTAAAACCAAGTACTGTGAAAATAAGTTGATATATTTGCTACTGTGAGAATAAGAGTTTATCTGGAGTTTTTTTATACTATATCGTGTATTTTTATATATGAGAAGTATATATAAAATATACACATGCTCGCACACATCACATACCCCTTGGAGTTGCTGTGGTTTTGGTAACTCAGCAGCCACAATCATGTTTGTGACTTGAGTGAATATGAGTTGAGCGCCAAGGGTGGCTGCTGTGTTACTGTTCCATAGTGCTTATTTTGAAAGGAAATCAAGGAGAGTGTGTGTATGGCTAAAGTTGTGACTGAGGCATCACCTACTGCTGAAGAGCATAAAAACTATTTTAAAATTGCTGGCATTCAGCTTTTAAGTGCACTTTCCTGAACTACACTTCCATTTCTTGTTAGACTTTGAGTTTCTAAAGCTTTTTTGTGTACTACTAAAGCGAGAACTTTTAACTTCTTTTGTGAAGCTGATGTATGTCATAAAATCCTTGGAGTTGTTAAATAAAAGAACCTGGTAACAGTGCCTTTGCAGGTCTCTTCAACACTGCATTGTGAAGTATTCACGTGTAGGCTTTGATTTACTCATTATAAGCAGTGCTGCTGAATGATTTTTTGGCTGTAAGCACCTGTGACTCTCTTAAAAGTGTTTTAAATAGTTGTATTTGCTGCCCAGTCATCTTGCTTTGTCCAACTGGTTAAAAATCTGTGGATCATGTGTTATTTTGAATTCCTTCGGTTCAGTGTTACTCCTTAAACCCCTCCTGCAGAAAGGTTGTGTATGGTTCCCAACACCACTGCTGTGGACTGAGCTCTGCACTTCTGGACACAACTATAACTGTGGTTTGAGCCCCTTCCTGCAGTTGTTTACCGGAGCAGGTTTTCTCAATGCTCCTTGTATTGATTTTACTCTTGGGTGAGCTGAGGTAACAATGGAAATGGTCAGGAACAGATAAAGCAGCAGCAGGACTCTGTTAATAAAGAATAGCGGTAGTAGGCTGCAAAGCTGAGTTCATCAGCAAATTCATCTAGAGACGCTCCCCCAAAACTCCCTGTCTGTGTAACCCACAGGATGTGGCACAAGTTCCATGGCTGAGCCATTCACATCTATTGCTTCGCTGCATGAGATGCAGGAAGGATGTTACTCCAAGGAAACAGCCAGTGAACTGGAATTTATTCATAGGTTCGGTATGTACATCAAAGACCATCATGCAGCTTGATAAATTGTGTCAAGTAAAAACGCACAGCTTGGCAATCAGTTTCCTCATCTGGTGAAAACTGCGAGAGGAGTTGAGGGTTCCCATTAAAAAAATACATTAGCGAACACTAAAGTCAGTATTATTTCAGAGCACAGACACATTCCTCGGGTATTGCTGTACACACAACACTGGAAACAGACTTCTATGCTTGCAAGTTCCTCGTCAGGCTTCAGTAGTAGTAAATAGTGCACTTGAAACTTGCTTGGCTGTCAAGTTAAAAGAAAATCATTTAAAAAATCAGTGTTTACACTGAAAGGCTTAAACTCTGGGAGCTGAATCGTTAATGCAGTCAGTTTTGCCAATACTTTTTTCTGGAGTTTAAAAAAAAAAACAACAAAAAAGCACCAAAACCACCCTCTGACCTGAACAGACAGCATCCCTGTCCAGCACAGCAGGAGGAGTTCATATTCTGCTTTCTCCATGCCCGAGGAGTTCAGGTGCCTGTCCTTAAGCTTTCACCACCATTCCGTGTGTCCTTGGCACACCCTGAGGGGAAAACGAGCCCTGCTCCTCCGCCTTAGCCCTGGGAGAGGCAGCTTCGGGGGACTAACAGAGCCTGCCTGCCCTCAGGAAATCACTGCACAGAGCCAGCCTCTCTCCGTGGAGTATGGGGAAGCCCTTTCCACGAGGACAAAGCCACTTGGGATTAGTCCTAACAGCACTGTTGCCTCTAACCTGAAAGTCCAAAGCGTTTCAGTGCTGTCTGGAAGACTGGCACCCCTGGAGCTTAATTGTGCTGAGCTACAGCTACCCAATAACCAGTGTATTTCATGGCTCCCTGGTGTTCATTTTATAAGAGATGGTTCCACAACACATCCTGAAACTCCAGACAGCCTTCTCACTGCGGCAGGATCGTGGCAGCAAGTCCTTTTGGATAGCGGTGTCTACGAGTGCAGTATCACCCTGCACACATGGAAAGGCCAAAGGTCAGGAATTTGCATCCCCAGCAGGTTCACTGATTGCGAAACAGCAACAAACATGGACACACAGGCTTAGTGCTACTCCTGGAATATTTTGGAATACTGATTCCAGATTACTGAAGGGATCTAGAGAAGTTTCTTCAAGCAATGGCACTACTCCCCTTGGGGGAAGCTATTTGTAAGATCTGCAGTGAAGATCTAGGTGTGCTGGATATCATGTGATCTTATCTCCCAGGGAACGGGAAAGAGCTTGTCCAGAGCAGGACACAAATCCACTGCATTCCAGTTCATATGTTCCTGTGCCGACGCTGAAGCATGAGCACATCTTCCAGGCAAAGGCGAAGGGATGCACAGCCCACAGGGCTGTGGTTCGGGTCCAGGACCGGGTCCCACAGTTCCCACAGTTTTACAGGCACGCCGTCAGGAGTGTTCTCCTAATTGTGCACACCACCTGGAAACCTGGTGTCCAGGCCTGAGCGCCCTGGGCTGAGCCGTTCGTGTTTGCCACGCAACAAAACATCCTGCTGGGATCCGCGTGCCAAGTGAGTTCAGCCTCCCGCTGTCCCGCTCCAGGAAGACCTGATTGGTACTTGGCTGCCGAGCAGGAACCGGCTGAGAAAGAAATGCCCCTCAGATCCCAGGCAGAGCTGTCGGGTTTATCAAAGCTTGCAGTTACACTTGGCCCCAGCAAGGGGGGAACAGTCCAGGAGTCAGGAAAGGAACTGCCTTGGCACTTGACAGCACAGCTCATCATCACATGAGGTCCAGACCCTCAGAGTCACAAATCCTCTTGTGCTGCCTCTGAAACAGAGCAGGGAAGTGAGGTAAATCACTGTGCACATGTAATTAGCAACTCATCTGATTTCCACAACATCCAGATCAATGCTAGCAGACTGAAAACCTGACAAAAGCCTGAGGAAAAGGCTACTTAAGGACAAGTACTAATGATGGTGTGAGATTATTAAGATTGTGACACTGAGCCTGGAAGTGGGCTGGCAGGGCTTAGTCCAGCCTGCTCAAAAACTGCTCAAGGGCCCAGCAGCTCCACAGAGCCTCAGCCAGTGCAGCAGCGCAGGTGAGCGCAGTGCCTGGCATCACATCCTTGCTTTTTATTTACAGCAAGCATTGCACCAGTCAGCACCCACTCTGGGGCAGCGACCTGAGGTTCAGGCCAGGATTCCTGAAGCTGGTGTGGTTAGAGTATCCTATTCCCCGAGGGTGGCGGCGGCCGTACCTTGGCTCACAAGTCCGCGCCGTACTCGGGGCAGGGCTTGCTGTGTCGGTACTGCATGATGTACACCGTGGACTGGTGCCACCAGTACAGCATCACCACTGCCAGGATGTGCCACACTTGGTGGCTCGAGCCGAGGTAGTTCAGCTGGCCTGTGGGGGAGAACAGGGGCAGGGAGTTCAGCTGTTAAATTCGGCCACAGCGCGTGCGGTGCAATCAGCAATCAGCCTCCTGCAGAGCTCCACGATACCCTGCCCTGGAGGGGCGACAGGGAAAGTTCTTTAACGAACTCGATGGAAGTTGTCTGCCTCTTCCCACTGTTTTACTCTGAATGGCAACACCGCATGGGGAACACGGTCAGCCTGTTCTCTGCCAGGAAGTTCAGGACCCACAGCAAGGACTGTGATACTGCAGGAAGCTTGACTGCAGAAAAAAAACCAGCCAGAAGAGAATTTCCTACCTGGGAAGTATCTTTCTGGAACTTTGGAAATATAGAAGAGAAAAGCTACAGCAGCGATGAAGTACATGACAACTACCCGCGGAGCAAACTCCTGCAAAAGAAAAGGAAGCTCTCCTATTCTGTTAGAAGGCAAAAACAGAAAAAAAAAGTCCCTAAAGATAAAAAAGGGAAAGGCACGACAACACTGACTCTTCCTTCCCTGCCTGTGCTAGCTATGCATAAATCCAACGGGGCCGCAAATGCCAAACTCTGGGAAAGCCTGAGTGGGAAGAAACCTCTTTTATTCCAGCCTCTCTGCTTCTACACACAAACTACTCAGTTCAGCCTACAGCAGACACGGCGTCTGTCCGTGAAAGGACACTTGCCACTCCCCTGACCCTACACAGAACAGCCAGGGTGACAGACACTGCACTGCATCTCCCACTTCAGCTGGGCTCGCAGCTGCTGCACCAGAGCCCGCAGGACTGCTCACACCGGGTGGTCAATAACCAGCAACTCAGTCACCAGGTGGGTTTTGTCAGCAGAATGTTTTGTCACCAAAAGTGGGCCATTTTTCTGAAGTACAGAAACAAAGAGTGTACCACAGACACCATGCTGCTGTCCCAGGGGGAGCCAAATGGGGAAGTGTGGGGGCACTACTGCTATTGATATGATTTTCAGAGGGCCGGTGTGAAATGTCCTGTATAAAGGCCACATACATTTCCAGACTGAACCCTCATCCCAGGGGACAGCCCTCCATCCTGGCCAGCCCAGGCGTGAGCAGTTTGTGCTCACTATGAAAAGGAAACGTTTTCTTCGGCACCATCAGGTGTCCCTGGGTAACTGCAGTGATTTCAGGGGGTTCCTACTGGGGCACACTGGACTGCCTTTGGCTGTACTGGGATGCTGCTTTCACAGCCTAAGTCCAAGTCGTGAAACAAACAGGAAAACAGTAACATGAAAGAGCTGTTAGAGGAGGATTGTGTAGGAGACAGAGGGCTGAGCAGGTAAATGCTGATTTCTGCTGCCAACCTAGGGAACAGAAGAGGAAACAAATAATCATCCCATCATCCCAGTGTCTCCTGGTTGCCCTCTGGAGCTGTGGAGGCGGCCAGCCCCGAGCACTCATGCAGCCTGACTGGCTCCTTCCTGCTCCACAGCCACCTCAGCGCCTGGCCCCCTGCCCTGGCGAGGGCGCGGTCCGTCCGCGCAGGCTGCTCCGTGCCCAGGCACAGGCGCACCTGGATCCAGCTTTCCTTCTCACTGTGCAACTTTAAGGCAATGCAGGAGAATGGAGCTTCCCAGGCTGTCAACCCCCTCTCAACACATTGCTCAGTGTTCCCATTTGGATCACATCGACCAAAAGAATTCTGTCCTTAAAGGAATTTTAACTCCTCCTGCTTCCCCAGTGCTTCCCCAAGTGCAAGAGCATTCAAGGAAGATGGCAAGTGAAAAGCAAAAGGGAATCTTATTTCCTATTTTTTTTTCCTTCACCTGTACAATGGATGCACCGACGCCGCCGTTGAGCCAAACCCAGTGGATGGTGGGAATGATTCCATAGCCAGACACGGAGCAGAAGATGATGGAGCGCAGCCTGTGCCACTGCTGTGTGAGGTAACTGGGGTGGATCTGAGCGAAAAACACTGCCAGGATCATGGCCAGCACAGTGATCAAATACACCTGGCGCCAGTACTGAGGGCAAAAAGAAACAAAGGCAAGGTTGTGGGTTTGTTATCACGTGCAAAAGTCAGCTCTGGGCAGAAAATGCCAGTGGCTGAGCACAGCGATACCTCAAACTTGTCCCTGCTGCGAGCACCAGCCGTGGGTCTGAGTGCAGGGCCCTGTGTTTGTCAGCTGGCACTCAGGGGAAGGGGCTCTGTTACTCTGGGGCACCTGGCGCCACATCCTGTATTCCAAGCACTTCCTGCACCAAACGTTTTCAATGCACCCGTGCCTCACCAGCCCAGTTCAGCTCCTGGACAGCCATATATCCACAGCAGGCCTTGGAAGGGAACTCATTTACTCATCCTCTATTAGAGGGAGAGAAAATAAGGTTGTTTCTGCCTCATGGCAGCTACCTCGTGGGCAATGCTGTTTGAATAAAGTACCCGTGATGGGACACATCCCACGATCAGCCTCAGGCACTGGATACAGGTAGGACCTGTAAAGTTTCCTTGCCTTGAGAGAAATTTGAATATTTTCTTGAGGCTTGTGCGATCAGCAGTTGGAAAGGAAAACCTGCATTTGCCTGTCTCTTCAGCCAGCACAGTTCTGCTGAGGTCAGAGGGACATATTCCCGTTCCCATCCCTGTCTCCCCACTCCTGTTCTGTTTGGACACCTGCACTGAACCCCCTGCCCGCAGCATGGAAACTGCAGTGAGACCACAGGAACTAAACCCTGCAAGGACACGTGCCCCTGACTCACGTTACTGCAGTAGAAGGCATAGAACACGCCTGACACGTAGCAGCCCAGGATCCCGATGGAAATTCCCGCATAATCCAGTGCCATCCAGCGCCGGCTGGTCTTCTCAGAGCGGTGGCAGCAGAACAGGTGATATCCTACTGAGCAAAGCATACAGACCTACACAGGGGGCCAGAGGAGGAGGGTTAATTCCTGACAAAGGAGCAGGGAGCGCAGCAAGCTTCAGCTCTGCAGCTGGAGCGGGCGCCCGGCCCGTGACGCGTCGTGCGGCGCGCCTTGGTGCAGGCGCTTGCCAGCCCTGCCAGCCAGCCATAAAGCTGCTCTGGCGGGGGAACGAGGAGCAGGACACTGCAAACCACGATAACCAGGTGCACAAGTAAGAAAAGCGGGCTTGTGAGGCCGAGCGAGCTGACGGTGCTCCGGGGAGACGCACCTGCACCGGTACAGGGGGACGATCAATTCCGCTGGGCCGAACTGCCACAGAGAGGCAGAGCCCAAAGCCCAGATCTGCCCTGGCTGCCCAGCACCCGCTGTGTGCCTTTACTGAGAGAACACACAGAAACTGAACTCTTACGCACAGGCTGCTTGTTTGCTCCTAGGCTGGCTTAATATCTTTTCCCTGAGAAGTGTTTGGTTCTCTGCGACCTTCTGCAGGAGCAGGGAGGAGCACGAGAGCAGTGCTTTCCCAGCCAGCGAGGGAGTTTTCCCTGCTCGTGGCTGTACAGAGGCATCCTGTACCCTGCAGAGAACACAAACGGTGCCTTTAGCTCTCTGTGCTCTGGCAAGGACAGTGAACTTCACAGGAGCTGCAGCCGCCCATCGAGACACACCTGAAGTCTGCTGTGGGAACAGATTCATCTGACAAGTAAGAAGGCAGGCCACCAGCCCTCCTGCGCCCCCCGACCATCAGGCCACGGCTGATCTCCGGGCTCTGGTGCTTGCTGGCCCTTTCCAGCAGCACCTGGTGCCATCTGGAGCCACGTCAGGCCCCCCTCAAGCTGCCCCTCTGAGACATGGCCTGGACAACGCACTTGTTTACCACTGACTCTCTCCTGTGCCAGCTGTGGTCAGTTTTCCCAGGTTATTCCAGGTCAAATCCGACCCCACCACAGCGGCTTTTACCTCGAAGAGCGATGCCGCTCAAACCGCGCTGTGCCCGGAGCGACCCGGGCCCGCACAGCGGGAGGGGTCAGCACTGCCCTGGAGCCGGCGCCTACCTGGAAGCAGAAGAGGCAGACGGAGCAGATGACGAAGTCCTCGCGGGAGGCGCCGGCCGCCGGCAGCACGGCCGTCAGGTCGTAGATGCCCAGCGTGAAGAAGAGCAGGAAGCCGAGCAGGTGGCTCCAGATGTTGACGGTCTCGTTGGAGAGGATGAAGAGGCTGAGGGAGAGGAGACACAAGGCGGGGCAGGCGGTGAGCGGCGGCGGCGGGGCCGGGGGAGGCCCGGGCCCGCGGGGCGCGCTCACCTCTTGATGCAGAGGCGGGAGGGCAGGTAGGCGCGGTATCCATCGGTGATGTAGGGGTTGTCCTTCAGGAACACCGGGATCTGCTCGTACGTGTACAGCCGGATGCCGCGGGGCACCAGCACCGGCCAGTACTGGTAGCTGCCCAGCTCGATGTAGTGCGCGCTGCGCAGCAGCTTCTGGTGCATCCTGCCCGCCGCCGCATCGGACCGCCCCGAGCCGCCCTCACGGGCCAGGGGCCGGGATCCAGATCGGGATTGGGAGCGGCGCCGGGAGCGGCGCCGGGAACGGCCGTGATGATGTCACCGCGCGGCGCCCACCGATGGCGTCACCGCGCCGCTCCGCCTCGTGCTGTGCCAGCAATGACCGCCAGGGGGCGCCCGAGAGCCGCCGCAGGGGCGCCTCAGCCCTCAGAGCCGCCGGGTCCTGTCAGACTTCCCGGGCCCCTCGGGGCGCCTTGGGCTCCTCAGATCTCCAGGACTCCTCAGAGGTCTCGGAGCCGCCGGAACCCCCCGGGCGCCTCAGACTCCCGGGACCCCTCAGAGCCCTCAGACCTCAGGGACCCCTCAGAACCCTTAGACCTCTGGGACACCCCGGGACCCCTCAGAGTCCTCAGACCTCCCGGAACCCCCCAGGGCCCCTCAGAGCCCTCAGACCCACCGGGACCCCTCAGACCTCCCGGAACCCCCCAGGGCCCCTCAGAGCCCTCAGACCCACCGGGACCTCTCAGACCTCCCGGACCCCTCAGGGCGCCTCGGGCTCCTCAGATCTCCAGGACTTCTCAGAGGTCTCAGAGCCGCCGGAACTCCCCGGGCGCCTCAGACTCCCGGGACCCCTCAGAGCCCTCAAACCCCCGGGACCCTCGCAGGACCCCTCAGACCTCTGGGATCCTCCGAGGCGCCTTGGAGTCTTCAGACCCCGGCGGTGCCTCAGAGCCCTCAGACCCCCGGGGCGCCTCAGAGCCCTCAGACCTCTGGGACCCCTCAGACCTGCCAGAACCCCTCAGGGCCCGTCAGAGCCCTCAGACCCGCCGGGTCCCCGTGAGGTGCCTCAGACTCCTCAGACCTCCAGGACTCCTCAGAATCCCTCAGACCTTTGGGACCCCCCCCCAGGGCACCTCAGAGCCCTCAGACCTCCGGGACCCCCTGAGGTGCCTTGGACTCCTCAGACCCCTGGGGTGCCTCAGACCTCTCAGATTTCCAGGATCTCTCAGACCTACCAGGACCCCTCAAAGCCCCCAGACCTGAGAGGACTCCCCAGGGCATCTCAGACTCCCAGGGCCCCTCAGAGCTCTCAGACCCTCACGACCCTCTGGGACACCCTGGGGCCCCTCAGTCCCTCCGGGACCCCTCAGACTTCCAGGACCCCCTGAGGTACCTTGGACTCCTCAGACCCCTGGGGTGCCTCAGACTCCTCAGACCTTCCGGGACCCTCCGGGACTCCTCAGAACCTCTGAACCCACAGGGACCCCCTGGAGCAACCCCGGACCCTTCAGCCCCCCAAAACAACAGAGACGTGCCTTTGAGCCAGTCAGCCGTTCCTCTCAGGTAGGCCCGAGGCTGCAAACCTCAGTGAGAGAGGACAGGAACACACCTGTCAAGTCGAACAGCACTGAGGGCTGTCATTCCCAGTGGGAATTGCAATTGCACTGTGCAAGAGCAATCTCTGGTTAACTGAGATCATGATTACTAGCATTTTGGGGGGTTTCCCTGTGTACTCTACAAAGTATCAAAAAAGTCTTAGTAGTGAGGAAGACTCTTCCAAAAGTTTGCATTGCCTCAGTAAGAAAAGTTGTAGGTTGTTTACCAGCTGCTTTTAATGGGTTTTTTTTGCTAATAATAATTTAATAAAAAAAAAGTGGGGAGAAAAGCAGTAATTTGCTGGGTATAATAAGACTTTTGGTTTCAAAGTTGCAGACAAGTGCGCCACAGGGTAATCCTGGTTCACCTGGCCCTCCCTTTGGTCTCATTAAACCAAACAGTGTGAGGAGTGTGGGGGGGTTTTCCCATGGCAGAGATGTGTAGTGAGAAGTAAAAGATGGGGATGATGTGGGAGTTTAAAATCCACACTGACAGTCAAGGCCAGGTGTTCAACAGAACCAGCTGTGCTGTGTCACCCCCAGATTTGTGTTATGCTGTTTGGTTCCCCAAATTAAGTTGGATTTGGTCAGCAGCAGCTCTCGAATATTTGTACCAGTCGCTGAGATTTCTTCGTGTCAGTGTCCTGAAAGCGCTGTCGCTGCTGCCCCTGCTGGCTGCTCCTCCTCCTCAGCTGCTCTGTGCGCTGGGCACCTTTCTCCCCTCGTGTCACGCCAGGACCTTGGAGTTTCCCAGAGGAATCCTGTTCACAATTACATTTGAGCAGGCTTAGCTTTAAGATACTTGCTTGTGTTTCAACTTCCCGGGATGTATTTGGAGCCTGACCCAGAATGGTTCATTCCTGTTCTGCTTTGTTTCTGTTTTCTGTCCCATACTGCTTCTCTGGTTCAGGATTTTCCCTTCACCTAAGCTTGCTGCTAATGAAGTTAATAAGACTGATTTAGGAAAGAAACACAGAGAAAACACATTCTGTGGGGAGATCCTCGGCCGCGGGTGTTGCGGCAGGCAGAGAGAGCCCCGGGTGTCAGCGAGCTGCGGGAAAACTGTGTGCACTCCTGCCAGCTCCTCCTGACGGACCCAGGGGTTTCTTGTTTGCTCCAGTGTCAAACCACTTTCGTCGAGCCAAATGGTGATCAGAAAGTTGCTACCAAGTTAAAAACCTTAATTCATCTTAATTGTCCATTGTCTCATTAGCTTACTGAGAACATTAGACCTGGAAAAAGCACTTTGGTTCTAAGGCCGGTGCAATTTAAATGAACTCCCAAGTGCTTCAAGGGGTTCAGTCAGAAGAAATCGGCGCTGACAGCACTTTTTTTTTTCCTAAAGAAGCTTTAATTGGCTGTTAAGCTAGAGCTTTGAAGCTTTGGTAGGAGGAGTGTTATAGGTTAAATTAATAGGGAAAATTGAGAAACAATTAGGGCAGCTTTAAATTAATTACTTACACTATTTATTTTGAGCTTATTGAACAATTGTGTTGTATGTGTAAGGGATTGAAATTAGCCATCTGTGCAAGGTAGCTTTGACCTAAATTGACCTTCCTGGGTAAGTAAGTAGCTTGCCCTAATTCCTACACTGGATCCCGAATTTTACTGGCAGATAAGATTAATTGGGAGGAAAGATGAATACGCTTGAGAGGTTCCATACTCCTCTGTTGGGACTGGAGTCAGCTGTGCAGATGGAGGTAGGGAAGGCTTTCAGAGAGGCGGCTGAGGAGGTCACCCAGGAGCCGAACTGTCTGTGCTCGCCCTCCGTGCCTGCTGAGGAGCGCATTCCCAGCAGGTGGTTCAAGGGGGCAGCTGCAGGCTGTGCCCAGGGGGGAGGAATGGCCGGCGTCCCGCCCGGCAAGGAGCCGTGACCTGACCCTGTGCCTGACCAGGGGCTCGGGGCTCTGCGGCTCCGGGCGGGTGACCAGGCACGCCGAGACACAGCAAGAGCCGATGGCTCAGCAGGAGGCTCCCAGGCTCTGGGGGCTCAGCCTGGGAGGTTACAAACGCCCGGGGAATCCTTTGTCCCGGGACCTTCCCGAGTCACCAGCTCAAGCTGCTACCGTGTGTCTGCACCACATTTAAATTTCTTAGGGAACAAGAGGTGTGGAATTCTGCCACTAGAAACCTAGAGCCGAGCTGGTAAGGAAACCTGGTCGGACTGTGTGAGATCCAACAGGATCTGTTTGTGCCCTGCTCCACTTATGCTCTGGTTTTTCAGTGAGCAACCGGAGGAAGAACAATAATCCCGACCAAATATCTCAAATGTTGATGGCAGAATGTAAGCAAACCCCAAAGTGGTTCGATTTTAAAACTGAAAGGTTGGGAATATTGGCGGTGCTGATTTTTGAGGCACTGCAACTGTTTCCTCCTCCCCTGCTCTCCCAATCTGTTGCCGGCCCCTCCCGGCCGTGCTGCGGGGCGGGGGAGGTGGGTGACAGGAGGACCCGAGGCAGGCGGGAGCCGGGGCATCCTCCCCATCAGGCCCAGCTCTCCCTGCAGGTGTCAGCCTTGCTCCACGCTACCGCCCGCCCTGCCTCCCGCCAGATGCCTCCTTATCCTCATCCTCATTCCATAGAACTCGGGGCTCACCCCGGCGGCGCCGGGCCTTGCAGACCCCTGGCAGTGCGCGTCGGGGCGGTGCTGGCGTTCCTAAAGTTGCCGTGGCTCCCAGTTTGATCCTCTTCTGTCGTGCCCGGCAAAATGCCTCCTCCCGAGTTTTGTTCTGGGGCTTTCCCTGTTACAAGTAAGGAAATGCGAGGTGCTCTGGGACTCCTTTTCCCACTGTTGGAATCCGCTGCTCTGGGAGAATTCAGCTAGCTCTGAGTTTTCCAGAAAAGACGGATTAGTGCCCAGGAATTAAGTCTTTTATCAAGCTGCCTTAGTTAGGAAAATGCACCTGGGAATGTTGGTGGAAGGCACTGCACGTCTTCCTTTGCATTGTGCCTACAGCAGTGTTGGTGGATAGCTCAGGTTTTCTTGGCCTGTGACAAACACAATTGTGTTTTCCCTGGGGACAGGAAGCAGGAGGGATATACTGGAATGCTGTGTGCAGCAATTTGGCAAAACTTGTGGATGAAGCATAGGCACTGTTTTATGGCCACAGAGACCACATAGCTGCTCATGTGCACGGAATATCCGTGTGCACCGGGCCATGTGTGACATCGGGAGGGGAGGTATTAAAGCCCCTTGTCGTGGACAACATAGGAATCCTGTCTCCAGTTCTTGGAAGTAGCCACAGCAGCTGTGCAGTGGATTCCTGGATGTTGGTACGCAGTGGAGTCACATATAAGAAACTAAGCTTTGTAGCCTTGTGGGAGTCAAAGAGGCTTTGAAAGAGAGAGAGAGAGAGAGTGTGTGTGTGCGCAAGAATAGAAATCTCAGGACACCCCCGATCCACCAATTCCCTTCACGAGAGAACACTAGGAATGCAAGTACCTTGTGTTCGATAATGACTTTATTACCAGGAAAGCTTGATTTCAAGGTTCTCTTCCCTGGAAGTCTTCTCTCCTCCCACTGTCCCCACTAGGAATTTTGTGGCCAAGTTCTCCGTGGTTTCCTGCAGCTCCTTGGTTTAGCACTGAGCAGCTTCCAGGAGTGCCCCAGACAGACCTGCTGACATCTGCGTGGGGGCTCGGTTCTCTTTCCTCTCCCCATGGAGAGATGCCATGTGATGTGTGCACTGAAGTGACTTGGTTTGGTAGGGCCCTTCCTTTTCCTTCCTTTTTTTTTTTTTGGTGGGGGGTGGGTTGCTTTTGTTTTTTGATTCAATCCCTTTGGCTTTCCACTCCGGCTTCTGAATCTCAGCATCTGTCAGTGGTGCGATAAATTCTCTTTGGTGATAAGAGAACAGCTGCCAGTACCACGAGCAGGGATGGCATTTGGGTTTTTTCCTGCTGTGTGAGCCCTTGCAGTCGGCAGAACCGCCCTGTGCACACAATGGAGAAGGCACCTCTCCTGCCCAGCCCACTGCTCTGCTCCCAGTTTAGCAACATCTTTTCCCTCCACGTTAAGCAGATGCACACGAACAATTGTGCAGCATAATAGAGTCCTGAACTGAAAGAACTGGAAGTAATTCACAAATGGCTTTTTTTCTGGATACGTTCTGAAGGTGGCAGTGGTAGGGGGACCATAAAGGAATTTTTTTGAGAACTCAAGGGTTTTTCAGGGGAAGAGAGAAGCTGCTTTGAAAATATTCCTAATCATGTGGGGTGGTGTTTCCTAGCACAACAGTCTACCTCCAGTGAAATTGGTCGAGGAAAAGAAATTGGTAGAGGAAAAAAAGTCCTTTCTGTGGAGTCCTGAATTTTAGGCGCATCGGATTTGGGTTTTTTGTTTTTCATATTTAAAGGTCTCTCCAACTCCTGCCTGCCTATAAAATTTTACCACGGCTGGAATTCATGCCACAACAGAAGGCATTTTGAGACCACTTATTTTGACTAGAGAGGTTTTGCTTCTCTAGCTGGGGTAAGTGTAGTTGATGTATTTATAATGAGGGTGAAACTCCAGGAATTGCGGACAGCTTGGGTCCATAAGGTAATTTTGGAGAAGTATATGGGTTTGGGACTTTGCTAAAGAGGGAACCAGACCGTTCCTCTGGAAGTCTGAGGCTCCCCTCACCTGGTTGGAGTCTGACAGCAGGTTTACCAAAGGGGATTGTGTTCCTGAGGCCCTTAAAAGTCCAACCAGCCTTTCTGTAAAGTCATCCTGTGGGTTTTGCTGTAAAGCCTCACTGGTGCTGATGGACATCTCCAGGTATTTGAATGTTGCTGTAAGTAGGACCACAGACGCACGTTCTCATTTGGTTCTGATGAGGAGTTCTGTGCTGAAATCAACTGGACCTTTTCCAAAATTCCTTCCAAACTTTTAGTGTGCTTTTTGATCTGATCGATGGAGCACTGCTTTAATCTCAAACAAGGCCTGGGTCTTGGCATTTGGGATCATCTCACTGCACTTCCTTTTGGCTTGTTTTTTCGTCATCTGCCGAGACGAACGCATGCAAATCATGTTGTTTTCCTGTCTGTGTTGCTAAATGCCACAATCTCTGCTAAGTAGCAGTGGTGTCGTTTGAGAACTGGTGATATCAAAATGAAGGTTTGCCTTGCCTCCCAAAATGCTCCAGAAAGATCCAGGAAATGGGGAGGAAATTATTGTCCTGTTCGGCTCACTGTTACCTGCCTGCCTGCCAGATTGGGGTTTTCCCCTTAGTTTGTCTTTGGATAGGTTTTCCTCGGTTGTTTTGATTACTAAAATTGTAATTCCATGATCTTCTGCAGATACACAGGTCATCTTCCCTCTCTTATCCTCATTCTCTGCCTGGGTCCATTAAGTCATGGAGACTTTGAAGTGCCAAGGAGGAGGCTGTGTATTAGGAAGTGCTGGGATGTCGGTGAAGAACCAAGTACAGTGTAACAAGTCCTGCAATTGTTTTTAATCCCTTATTTCGTGATGTCTTGTGTTTGTCTACTTTTCATGCTGGTAGATGCCCCAGTCCCATCTCCGTGTGGGCCTGGGAGACCTGGAATGCTCCTTTTTGGTTATTACTTGGACTAAAAATTCTCTGCAGAGAAGAGAGGGAAGGGAATCGGTAACCTGCTTTCCTACCTAATTTTTCCCTTTCTTCATCAAATTATTTGACCATTTCATCTATTAATTCCACGTATTTAAGCTAATGTGTTGGTTTTTTTAAGTTGTCAGACATTAAGCAAGGTCCACAGAAGATTATTTCCCAGTCTTAGAAGCAACTGTTGGAATTTCCCTCTGTTCTCCGGTTGCATCCTCCTTGTCATTTCCTTTCACAAACCGTGCTGTGTAGTGTATCTCATCAGTCATACAAAACTCACCAGCATGTCCCACAAGTGGCTGCAGAGCACTTGGATTTGACCAGTCTTGAGAATTCTGTTCTGCTTCTGCTCCTCCTTTCTCTGCGACCTTGGAATGACAGTAACCCAGCGTTCTGGGAAAAACGAGGCAGTGATTGAACTCCCTGTCTGTGCTGTGTACATTGAGCCGTGAGGAGTTAGAATTCTGCTACTCTTGCCCAAAGCCCATCTTGATTCTGTTTCCTGTTTTCCTACAGTCTGCTAAGCTGATGGATGCCTTCTGACGGTGTTCTGCTGTCGGAGTGACTGCTGGAATGAAAGCTTTGTGCTCCGCAGAAGACACAGTGCTGGAGCCGCAGTTGTGTCAGCCTGTGCTGTGTCACTGGGAAGTGATCTTACCAACATGTGAAGTGTGCTCTTCCCCCGCTGAGATCTGATTCCCGCCGACGTGCTGAATGGCAGGAGCGACTCCTGAAAGCCTGCAGATGATCCGTGCTGCCGGGGAGGGGTTTGGAGTGGGAATCCAAGAGCGGCGTGGGGATGTGGAGCTGTTCGCAGCTCCCTTGCCTGTCCTAGGGCCACGTGTCACGGAGAGCCATCGGGCTTGGCTACTCTGGGTATTCCTGGCAAGCTGGGACTTTTTTCGGCAGCCTTGCAAGGAGTTGAATGGCCGCAGATGCTTCCTCCTGACTGGAGCTGAGAGTTTGAAGGGCAGCTGAATTTGCTAATGTTGGTGCTTTGATGCAGAGTGTGAGAAATGGTGATGAGGCATGAGGCAGAACAGCTTGCTCGATTGCTGCTGGAGTGACTCCGCAGTGCTGACAGTAGTTAAAAACATGGCTTTGGTGCATAGGCTTAGTTAATATATAGAACTTGGAAGGCAGCTCGGAACAGCTATGGGCGATGGCCACGGGCTCTCTCTGCCTGTCTCTTTTTAATAGAGTCGCTTCCCTGCCCAGAACTGCGCTTTAATTTTCAGTCTCTTTAGGGTCATTAGAGAAGACTGACATTTTGGGAACATTTGTACAGTACAAGTATGAATAACAGTATCCATGCTTTGTCCTGCAAGGGGATGTGCAGCGAGGTCAGGGTTATTTTCCTGGTCGTTAGCAGTGGTGACATTTTTGTTTCAAGTATAAAACATGGTGTTCTTTTTGCTGGAGAGTTAGTCCAAAGCACAGGCTCAGCTGGGGTCAACTAGAACCAGGACATACTGGACGGGCTGTGCTTTCTTGGGACCACAGGACATGATTGGGTTAACTTCCCAGAGGAACCTCTCCTGCAGCAGGAAAGTGACTTTAACAGCTGTCGCTCTCTGCTTGGCCCTCTCTTCTGCACATCACGTAGGAAGAACAAGTAACTCTGCCACCTGTGAGAAGTCTGGCTGGCACAAAGACCACACTGAACATGGCTGACACCTCACATCCAAGGACCTGCCATCTTGCTTGTGTTCAGGCAGCCTGGTCTGCCCTCATCCTCACATCCTTGGCTATCCAGGAACTGTGTCAGTAGTTCAGGAAGAGAGACTTCTTAGTTCCTACCTGGCCTCGTCGGTCACGATGCTGCAGGAAGCAAAATCCCAACAGAAGCATGTCTTGCACGCAGCTGGGAAGGGCTGTGGCGTTCCTCAGGTCACGGAGAGATCTGCTGCTGCCAGCTGGAGTGAGAGGGAGCTGCAGGATGGGCAGCGACAGCCCAGGAGAACAGGTGACCTTGACTGCACATCCATCTCTCCGTGTCCAAGTCCTTTCAACTTTGTCAGAGCTTTTCAGATAATTTTCTCAATTAAGGATTGATGTGCCTGTGTTTCTAAGGTGGGATCCGATGGGGAGCTCGGTCACTCGCGTTGGCGATCGGTCCCTCCGTGGGCGATCCCACTGACTTCAGTGGGAGTACTCACTGGGGAGAGAGATTCACCCAGGACAAGGGGGATCCTTCCTGTGCAGTACCAGCGGCTCTCCTTACACAGTGCAGGTGGGGGAATGGTCGAAGAGACAGCAATCTTGGGTTTTTTCTTTAGCCTCAAAGTATTCATCCTTGTGTTCTCCAGGTTAAGACATGCATCAGCTCATGGAAGTGGATGCCAAATGCCCCTGGAGTTGCTGAAAGAATATTTATCAACATTTCTCTCTTCACCACATTGCATTTAAAAAAACCCCCAAAACAAAAAACCAACAAAAAAACCAACAAAAAACCTGCAGCCTCATTATTATTTCAGTGTAACTTGTGCCATGAGGAGATCAAGCAAGCATGTCAGTGTGTGACTGTCAGCGTGAAGAGACCAACTGTGGCTCTGTGTGTGAGCGAGTTCTGGGCATGCTACGTCAGGGGCACTGGTGAGTTTCTTTCAGGCTGCTGGAATGCTTTTTGGGGGCTTTTTGTTTGAGGGGGTTTTTTGTTTGTTTGTTTGTTTGGGGTTTTTTTTTGTTGGACTACTAAGTTATTAGGATGTGGACTTGTCAAACAGGCATGCCAGGTTTTCAGCAGTCATCCCAAGTGGACCGCCTAAAAAAGGGCTGGCACTGCATCACATGGAATGACCGATGATATGTCATATATTTTTAATGGGCAAAATGTTTTAATAAACATTCTCCCTCCTAAAATACTGGATTTTAAAATAGGTTTTAGCCTTGAGCCATGTAGCTACCCAGCTGTGAATTTTATAAGGCAACAATCTCCACACCATTAGATGTTATGACTGATATGCCAGTGATGGCAATAGTAAGTATTTCCACACATTAAAAAAGTTTCCAGTAGCAGTTAAAGGAAGTATGGCTCTACTTGGAAGATTTTCTCAGCTCAAAATGAAAGCAATTTAATAAAATTATGAAGTCAGCCATGTACTGTCTTCTAGTGAGCTGCAAGTTCTGTGTGTTGAAGCCATGCTGATTGCAGCGCCTGACAGCTTTAGTCACATCGCCTGATGCTTTTGAACATCAACATTATTTTTCTTTTCCTGTGATTTCTACATCCTTAGCTACTCAAAATTCAGCTGAAAGGTTGCACAATGGGGCAGATGAGACCCCGACATGATCTACCACAGTTGTCTTGGTTCGTAGGAAAAGCCTGCTTGGGTTGTTTGATTTTTGTTTTTTTCTGGGTTGCAGCAGTCGTCTTGTTTTATTTAGAAGTGTTTGGGACCGAGTCTCAAGTTGAAAGGTGATCCAGTGATCCCTCTTTGGGCAACCCAAGTCCCTTCTGTGCAGTGACTTCTGTGCAGTGATCAGTAAAGCACATAGCCTGCTGGAGATCTTTTCTCCACAGCCTAAACCTACTAGCAAGTCAAACACTGTCCCTCTTGGAAACGTCACAGCTCTTATCCACCGCAGAGAGTGAAATCTGAGAGAGTGTGTGTGTCTGAAAGAGCGAGCTGATAGACGTGAGCTTCTGCTCTTTGTTGTTCTTTCTTGCCTCCTCTGTGAGCTGCAGTGATCCTTTACTTACACATGGGATAAGAGAGTTTATAAAGTTGAAAACAAGTGTTGTCATTTATATATAAAGCAGATGTGGTTGTTGTGATTGTTTTTAATTTAAGTTCGGCATTGGGGCATTTATTTACTTTACAGAAAATCCCCTTTTTTCAAACCAAAGGTATTGGTTAAAATTCCAGTAGTCGTTCAGAAATTCTGCACGAAGTCATTCTTTTAATAGTTTACAATTAGTTTCAAGCTGTAGAAGGGGACAGCAGGCTTTCTGTCATGCTCCCGTAGGACAGAAATAGAAGCACAAACATGGCTTGAAAAATCTGACAAGAACTGATACCAGGGTGGTGTTAATCCTTTGCAGCCTGCACAGTTCCATCCAGCACTGGTGCTGCCAGCTCTCTGGTGAGCTGATAGAGCTGTAGTGAACAGTCCAATGGCTCAGCTGTGTCCTGTCAGGTTTTTTTCTTCTGGTGTCACTAGAAGGTATTCACATTTCTAGCAGTGCAGGAAGGAACTTGTCATGGCTGCTCACGTGGTGATTTGTTTTACCAGCAAATAGGGATCGCATGTCATTCGACTTTTCAGATTTGGTATCTCTCTGGTTTTGGCGGCTGAACCAGAAGACCCTTGGAGAGAAGTTAGAAAATTGCTTGTGCAGTTTCACATCTTTTTTGCATTTAGACAGATGGTGGCCTTCCTTCCACAGAGGAATGAGTTGCTGTTACTCCACAGTTTTGGCATTATCTACTGGTGATGGCCAGGGAGAAGAGAACCCAGAGGTCCTGGGTGCTTGCTGCTGTAAGGGTAAATGACACCAAGCAGCCTCTGTCCCGCTGGGCTTTTCAGTCCAGAAGATCCGTCACAACAAAGGAATTAAAATACTGCAGACAAAGTCACTGAACCAGGTCCCCACTCAGGAGACTGTTGGGTTCACCTGGTGGTCTTGTGGTGCTCCTAGCAAAGGAGTGAAAATAACTTTGCCTGATGCTGTGGTATAGGGTAAGGCTTTGGAAAGGCACGTCCAGATGTGCCTTTTGGTGTCCATTTCTGTTTCAGGTAATTCCTGTTTCTCATACTTCAGAGCAAGTGACAGCACATCCCCAGCTCTGAAGTTCCTGTGGTGCCTAGAACTCTCCCAGGGATTTGTGCAGTCTTATCGCCTGCACTCCTGAGCAGGCTTAGGGATCTGCAGGACAGGATTTGGCACCGAGCAGGGTAAAGCCTTCCTGCAGGTTATCTCTTGTGATGGGATCTTGTTTCCTCACACTAGCCACGTGTCACTCACTCCCATACCACTCCTCTCCCTGTTCCTCCTGTGATGTCTGTAAGGAGCAGTTAGTTAAATGGCAAATAAATCTGATTCCTCTTAGAAGAAAAATCGAGTCAGGTAAGTTGCTGCTTGTTTTGCTTTGACTGCCGTGTCTATTAGGCAGTGATTTCTGGCACCTTCTCCTTGCTGCTGTCACCCCTCATAAACTCCATTCCCAGGGGCCTGACAAACTTGTGTGGCACTGGAGAGCAGCTTGGCTTACCTGCCGTGGGAGGGTATTCCTGCCCCAGCTGCCCGGCCTATCCCCCTGGAGCTTGGGGCTGGGGGAGAGCTGCAGGGCTGGATGCTCTGCTCTGGCATTGCAGGGAGGGCCACAGCAGGTGGTGGGGAGCAGGGGCCTGTGGTGGGGAGGAGAGGCTGGGGTTCTGCCTCTGCCCCGTTAGTGCCCAACCCAGCCTGGGGTGGAGGTGGAGCGGGAGGAGGCAGCACAGTGACCTCATTCCATGTTTCCCTATGTGCCAGGTGTTCCTGCGGGCTGAGAAGAGCCCTTCGGTCATGCGGACAGGGGGCAGAGGGACCCCGTGTGTGTGATAAGTGTCATCAGCAACGACCTCCTCCTCCCCGGCACGCTGAGAAGGGACAGGTAATTGGCTTCCTCCCGGGGGGAAGAGGAGCTGTGGCAGGCCCCCCGTTCCAGCTGTGTGACAGCACGTGGGCCCCCAGTCTCTGGGTGCCCCCGGGAAGCGCCGCCGCGACAGCGGGAGGGCAGCGCCGCACGCGCAGCACAGCGCTGGCCTGGCCCGCGCGGGGATCTGGTTAAGTCTTGAAAGACTTTGTGGGTTATGACATTCCCCTAAATGTGCTGAGCTTTCTTTAACCTTTCATAAAACATTGTGATCTTTATGGACTGTATCATATTGTGCAGTAATGTGCTTTATTGTCCACAGAATAAGCTTTTCTTAAAGATAATTGGAAAGCTGGAAATGGCTGCTATCGGCTGATTTTTTTTTTTAATACATTATTTCTGAAATGGGCCTGGTGTAATAATGACCCTATCTGTTCAAGATTTAAGATTTGTCTTGGCAGAGAAAATTGATCCATTTCACCTTTGTCTAATGGAAATTTTTATCTGGGATTATCTGTTTATGTAAATGAATGTTCCTCTGAAAAGAGAACTTGAGGGGGCTGTAAATCTCAGTGACACTTTAGTTTCATGGGGGGAAAATTGGAAAGGATTCTAGTATTTATCTGACTGAAATTGGTTATAAAAACAAAATTATCTTCATGTACCTGCTGCATCTGATGTTTCCTGGAATTTCATTACCTTTTTGAATAATGCAGCATCACACCATATACAGGATTCACTGTGATTAGCCCCGAAATTGTTGGGGGGGTGTTTGCCAGCAGTGTAATTATCAGGAAAAGGCAGCGTGTTTGGGGCAGTAGGATTCTGATTCCTGCCCTAATGGGTACCAATTAGCACAGTCACATTATTCAGAGGCTCTGAGGAGAGCAGGGGATATATACCACATGACTGTTTTTCCTTACAAGTTATGTGGGGCTTTTTTAAACTGAGGAGTGAACCTAATTACAGAGGAAAATGTCTCCGGGTAATCAGCTTTTGTTTACAGTTTGCAGAACAGGACTGTGAATGTAGCATTTAAACTAATATTTTAAACATCATCTTTAAAAGCAGTTTTGCCATTAAAGAGACAGCCTAGGGTTTTTTTTGCCAAGTTTCCTCTTGAGCTCTAGATGACACATCCTGGCCGGGCTAGACCGAGGCTGGGATTGCCATGCCAAACACAACGTTTGGCTTGTGCCTGCGAACCGTACAAATGTTGGTCTGAGATTGCTGCTGGAAGTTCTGCCTCTGCGCTGGCACTCCGTGGTGCTGACCAGGAAGGGAGAGCTGGGGTGGTGGACCTATTGCTGTGTTTAAAGAGCAGCTATGCAAGAAGATGCGACTTTTGGGATTACTTTAAAGTTAACCAAGATGAAAACCCCATGTGTTTTCACGTGAAGCAAGGCTACTTTGTACACGTCTGATCCTCGCCATCTGTGGCAAACCAAAAAGGATTTTGTAGGTATAACCACATGATAGTGTCCTTTGTCCATGCCCAGAGGGAGCATACACACCCAGAAGAATACACATCAGACATGAACATGCATTTAACAGGTGAAACTTCTAGCTGCTATTGCTTAGCATGAAATACCTGCTCATCTGGAGCAGAGGAAAAGTGGTTTGCATCTGGGAGCCATCAAAGGATGCACTTCAAGGTACAAAACAACGCCCCGTATTTGTACATTAAGTGGCCTAATTTTCAAGCATCTTTCAAAGCTTCTGGCTGCTCAGAGCTTTTTGAAATCACCCCCCTGGCCTAGCTGCCCAAGGGGAGGATAGGAGCCTGATTTGGGAGGTGGATCATCCCAGTGTTCCTGGGCTGACTGCAATGGGAATTAGGCCTAAAGCTCTAACGAGGAGGAGATTTCCCTTCTGCAGTTAAAAATCACAGCTCAAATTGATGCTGTGCAGAGGTGCACCAAGACTTCTTCAGCCTAACACAACAGTTAGCACTAAAAATATTTTCTAAAAACTACTGAAAACAGAAAATCAGCACGTAACCATGGCTGTCACTCTGTTATAGCTTCCATGTCTTAATGTTGCTCAATTTATTTCCATAAAACTTCAGGCAGCAACGTTCCCTGCCCAAGTTCTTTACTTTTGTGACTTTCTGCTCCACATTTCAGGCAGTCATTTCAGTTGGAAATATACATTATTACCAGCTCATTAAATCCAAAATAAATGAAGTGGAAAATTACAGAACTCCATGGATTACAGTGCACCCAACTCAAAATAGAAGTGTGTGATTAAAAACAAAATGGTCTGCATTTAAAAAATGGATTAATAGTTTTGGGCCCAGCTGGCAAAATATCACATGAAATGTGTTTTCAGACTAGGAGTAATGTAAAATAAATGTCACTAACGATGCTCAAGGTGGGCCTCTACAAGCACAGGAGTTTGCAATACACATGTTCAAAAAAAAAAAAGAAAAAAAAAGAGAAATAGATATATTTGTAGTGTAAAGGACTGAAATACAGGAGAGGCACTTGAACAATGTAGGGAGGGGGACAAGGCTTTGCATTGCCTGAGCTGAAGTGTAAAAGCACCTCTAATTCTTGCAGAACTGGAGCATGGTTAGGCTCTGCAGCCTTGCTCGTTCGCTTTGAAGGTAACAGTGATGATAACCATGAAAAATAACCACAATTACACTCCTAGGCAAAAGAATAACAACAAATACTTTCCTAGACAAAAGCCACGGGGCTTGAGAACAGTTTGGTTGGCAGCACCAACAGCTCAGCATTAGGTAGCATTGTACAGGTAAGTTACCTCCTCCTTGCAGCACAGGAAGTTTGAAAGAGGCAGTTTGAAAGAGGTGAGTGTATGTATGAACATTTGTGTCTTTAATCTCTGCTGTTTAACTCATTTCCCCTGGTCTGGGTCCAGTTTCACTAGAGGTTAAGAGAAATGAGACTGAAAGAGTGGTGAAACAGGTATTTTTTATCTCATGTCACTATTTAATGATGAAGTAGAAAATGAAGAGTTAGGAATGAGGCCTCATGAGAAAAGACAGATAGGATTTTGCAACACAAATAAAAGTGGATTTCCTCGTGGCATTTTACCAGATCTTCCAGGCTTTGGAACTATTCCCAGGTTGGGGTAAGTCTTATTGTTCCTCATGAGGTGCAGAAAAAGAGAATATTTTCCAAAGGCTGGCATAAAGTATATTAAACACTAAAGGAAGAATCAAGTTCGCATAGTCAAAAACTCAGCAGGATTTTTTCCTGGTTTGTCCTACAACAGTGTTCAACTGCTGCTCTTGGGCTGTGCTTTGTGTGCGAGCCAGACCCGGAGAAAGGGACTTTTGGCTGCACAGTGGACAGTTTGCAGGTTCAGAATTGGGGTTTCCTTACTTGTGTTGAATTTAATGTCTGTCTGGCTTGTGTGGCAGAGCACAGCAACCCTGCATCCCTGCCTCTGTTCTGCAGCCTCCAAGAGCTGTTCCACACAATGGAGAAGGGAGGAAGGGAAAAAAAAAGGGCCATCTGTAGCTGCAGATGGGGATTTGTGGACGGGGTACAAGTTGCAGTCACTGAGTAAGCAGAGATGCCCAAAATATGTCACCCAAATTGACCAATCAGGCTGGGAAGGGGAGCATTAGCCCGTTTGGATGCGTGGTCGGACAGACCCACCCCAGCAACTGTGCAGCACACGCAGGCAGCCAGGCACTCCATCAGCTTCCCGCTGCGCTCTGCAGCCAGAGAGACGAGCTGCTTTTACCTGGCAGCTTGGCTCAGGCCTCCTCCCACTAGCAGGTGTCACTGGGCTTGTTCAGAACATGCTGCAAGAAATCTTTTCCTTTTAATGTGTAGGGTTTTTTAAGGGATGATGTGAGATCCTTTGTACTATTTGTGAGCTCTGAGATGCAGTTTGGTGACCAAGTGTTGTGATGCTGCAGTTGGTGAATGGATTGTGTTTTGTTTGGCCAGGTGACAGCTAGACTTGCTCCAATTACCTAGATTTCTTTTCTGTTCTAGGAGGTGACAAATCCCCCACAATGCCGCATTTAGTGGGGAGATTAATTCTAGGGAGAAAAGCTCCTCTGTCCTGTTCTTGGAGAAGGATTTTCTTAGGGTGGAAGCCGTATGCATTCCTGTACACCACATCAGCTCAATATTATGACCTTATTGCAAGCTGGTGAACCTTTTCTTTGCATTTCCTTCCAAAAGAGCTCATCAAACCCAGCCTGCTGTCCACAGAAATATTTTTTTTATTTCCATTGAGTGTTCCAGGTTGCTGTTGTCCTGCTTCAGGAGAGGGAAGTGCTGCAGAGCTGGGAGGTGGTGGTTTGGCAGAGCTTTCTCTCAAAGCAGGCTGGCCAGTGCTGAAGGGACCGGTGGGTTCCCTGCACACTGATGGACTGGTGTGGATGGGCAAAATGAAATTAAGTAAGACAAAGACTTAACTGTGGCAGTATGAGTTCTCGGTATGAGGAGAACCTCAGTGAGGGTGATGAGATCACAGAGTGGCCTCTCAGGTAGAAATTTTGCAACTAGGATCTTTTAAAGCCAGGGAAGTTCCCATGAGGATCAGACATTCATCTGATAGCACATCTTTCAGGCTGATACGCTTGCCATAGCTTATGCTCATGTCAAAAAAGCCAAGCTGCGTTCCCTCAGAGCATGTTCTGAGGAGGCCATTGGGTCCTGCCCAGACTTGCAGGACAGGAGGTGGGACAAGGCTTGTAGCTGTGAAGAGCACCATGTAGGTTTGTTGGTCAGTCACTGCATCAAAGCATGTGTCAGCTGGTCATGTCTAGCCAAGCCTGATGGCCGCCCCGTCAGTTCTGCAGTGAGGGATCTGCATCTACTGGAATGGAGTAGCTTTAGACCTTCAGGAGCACAGCTGAGGTCACAGGTGCTCTGGGCAGGCCATAAAACACAGTGACTTGTACAGCTTGTCACTGCTTGTTGCTGAGTCCCCAGGAGGATTTTAGGGTGTCAGTGTATGCTACCTTTCCTGGTGAGTTCTCGGGATCACTGTAAGAATTGGTGTGGAGCGGAGAGGGGAGCGCGGTGCAACTGCTTTGGCTGCCTTTCCTTGGAAGCAGTGGCAGACAGGTGCTGGGTGCAGCTGTAAAGCAGGAGCAAGGGGAGGTTTGGCCACAGGCTTGGGGTCCCTCAGAGCAGCTTTCCTTGAGCTGGGGGCTGAGATTCAAACTGCCGTGACCGCTGCCGAAGGCGCGTTTGGGGTTTCAGAGCTCAGCTGACAGGCTGCACTTAGGCATACTGCATTTGTTTGCCAAGTACCCAGAGCCAGGTTTTATTTCAGAGTGGGCAGTTGTGACCGCCGCGGTTCAGCCTCGCAAGCGTTTTCCTCGTCTGTATTTCATGGCACTTGTTCTTTGGAATGGGCCTGGTGTTTTGTGAGCTGTAAAGTGTGGCGAGCCTGCTTACGCAGGACTGCAGAGCAACAAGCCTCCTTGTAATGCCTTTCAGGATGGCTCCATTATTAACGGCGTCACTGAAAATAGTCCCTTTTACTTAGGGGCGAGTATAGTCTGCTTCACAAATCGTCCAGATAAAAGCTGTATGCACAGGGGGTAGCATTTTCTTTAAGGTATGCCATCTTTCTCTGTTAGCTTTAAAATAACACCCACCCCCTCTTGCCTCTTTGGGCAGCTGGCACAGGAGGCTGGTGTGGGTTCCTGGCTGCTCCCATGTTTGACAGCAAAAGTGTCTGTGTGTCTGTGGTTAGAACCAAAACTGTAGGTGTGACCTGGAGTCATTAAAACTTTATCCCTCAGTAGTGTAAGAGCAGTGAAAAGAGAAACTCAGGTACCAGTGTGCTTGGCAAAACAGGTCACGGTGGCAGTGCCTTTGGTCGTGTCAGTGTTGCTGTCTGAACACTGAGTACCTTAACTGAAATACATGTCAGGGTGTCAGGCAGCTCTCGCCCTTCCTTCGCTGGAGGCTTTTCTGTTTTCACGGGACCTGTGATTCCTGAGAGCTGGCACACAGCTGCCCCCAAGTTCTCTGCCTGCCCCAGCTGTGTTTGGCCCTGCTGTCCGTTCTTCACGTGCTGACTGGAAGTGGAGGTTCTTCCTCCCAGCCCTGCTCTGACTCGGGCTCCCCGCAGTCACTACATGTCTTTACCTCTCTGCAACCTTTGGCTGTGGGCCCTGTTCTACATGCAGTCAAAGGCTGCATCAGCTTCTGGGTGTTGCTGTCCCCTCCCACTCTTTCCTTTTCCTTTGCTCCTCGCTCCAAGTTCCCCGACTCTGTGCTTTCCCTACACTTCCTCCAAATCCCTCCTCCACTTTCTCCCCCCGCCCCTCCCTCACCCAACAAAGTCTTAGGTTCTTCCCGCTTGTAATTTGTCGCTAATCAGCTGTCAGTGTCGGAGCAATGATGAGAGGTTCATCTCTTGCTGAGGGTAATGGCCTTAAAAGTCACCGAGTCAATGTCAATGGGATCGCTCCAATTCAATCAGAGCCCTGGATGAGGAATGGCCCCCGCTGACATTAGCACTCATTTTGAGCCCAAGCATCTGGGCCCTAGTAAATAACCATCAGTGGGTGGGTCTGGGGGACAGGTCATTAGCCCCACGAAAAATAAATATCGTTTCCCTTGATGGCTGCGAGTAATTTAGCTCAGACGAGGAAATTTCACCCTAGATTAAGTATGATGAGCCAATATCAGTCAGAGGAGGCCAAACAGTGAGAGCTTGATGAGATAGAGGGAAATTTATATGCAGCTGGCTGAATGCAAGATGAGTTTAAAGAAATGATGTTCTCTTCCACTCCTTGTCCATGTGCAATGCCAGGCACTGTGTTCCCGCGGCTGACACCCCCTCCCCGCACCCTCGGGGCTCCCCCAGCCCACAGGCACACGTTTGTGGGCTGCAAGGCCCACCCAGTGCCATCCCTGCCCTCTCCACCAGCAGCAGCCCCTGCTCTCGAGGCTCTGGTGCCGACGGCTTTCGCAAGCGCTGCCTCGGAGCCGGAGCGGCAGCGGCTCCAGGGGAGGCCGTGCCGTGGCCGCGGGCTGCCCTGCCCGTTCCAAGACACCGAGGGGCTCCATGGCTTCGGAGGCCCTCCGGGCCGGCGTCTGCTCCTTCCCTCCTGCCTCCCTCTGCGTGTTTGCTCTGTGTGCTTTTTGTGTTTGTTACTTATTTAACCCATCAATCCTGCACACGATATGCTCAGCAGCTATTAGTTCCACCCCTCCAGCCCCTCTTTATTGGGAGCACACATTGGGAGTTGTGTTTTATGTCTGCTGGAAACAGTAAGCAGACAGCTTCTCTCCCTCATTGGCCCAGCTCTGTATCCTGGAGCTGTGGCTGGAGGCTGGCTGGGGTCTGTCCCCCAGCTGTGGCTCAGAATACAGATCAGGCACGCTGCAGTAACCCGTGCAGCTCTCCCTCTTTGCCAGGCCTTTCAGACAGACCCCGAGGGGACTGGGACAGGAGTACAGGATGACCCCCATGAGCCAGAATGCCAGAGGAAAACCGAAGCGGGACAGGAGCAGACAGAAACCAACAGAAGGCGTGTGCAGAAGCAGTTTATTGTGCAGAGGCATGAAGGAGGGAATCAGGAGTAGAAAGAAGCAAGAGGTCTTCTACAGCTAGTGCGGGATTTGGCTGCCTCTTGGAGGCCAGTTTCTTTGTGTTAGAGCTCATTAACTGTGCTAAGAACAGAATTCAGACTAATTATGTGATATAGTTCGGGGTCTTTTTCCTTGATTTTCACCTATCTGGTGCATTTCCTTGTGCCTGAATAGTCGTCTGACTTCACTTACATTTTCTGTTGCCCCAGGAAAATATGTCAGCCAGGAAAGACCAAGTATTTAATTTGTCTGACAGAGAAAAAAGGTGGAAATCTGCTGGTACTTTCTGATATGGATTGGAAGTAAGTATTTCATTCTGGAAAACGTTCTGAGATCTGAGCTTTTTGTCCCAAACCAATGCAAAAGCCTGTCCGTCTCTCTGTCTGTCTATTTTTCTTTCTAGCTGACTGTTAATATATTTATTTTTAAATACTGGAAATTCCTGAGGCATAAAAAAATCAGAATTTTTTCCTGGTGATATGATATTGTTAGCTGAAGAGTGGGGCTGCTCATGGTGGAGGGAATGGAGATGACTTTTTTCATGGAGATGAAGCAGTAAAGCCAACAAAAGTAACTGCAGTGACTGACCTGGGATCTGGTTTCAAAGGTGGGGAAAGCTTTGTGTCCTTCTACCACAGAGACACAGAGGGACATGGTTTTGACATACAGAGGTTCTTGGTGATGGAGTGAAGGGGAGCCCCTCTCCTCTCTAATGCTTGTTTTGCCTCATCTCTTGAACTTGTCCAGTTCTTGGTGTAGCAGAGATGCAGGTTCTGTTCCTATCACAGCAAAAAATATTAATCATTTTTAAAAAGTGTAGTTTATATACAATAGGTTTTTCCCACCCTTGTCCCTGTTTTGAAAAAAATTGGTTGACAGGACGCCATGGGCCTGAGCACAGATCGCTTTGGAGGGTGAGGGTCTGTGTTTGGAATGACTGACACCACCTCTGTCTGTCCCTGGGGTGGGTCTGGCTGTGCCTGGGATGGGAGGTGGCTCTGTGGCCTGTCCCGCAGGCAGAAGCAGTGCACTGCAGGTAGAGGTGTGGCTGTCCGCTCTCAAACGGGCCAAAATTGTACATTCTCTGCAGCAGGATATGTGTAGCAGAATTCGGAGTTCTTTGCTGCATTTTCCTACAATGGAAAATGGACTTTTCCTTACTATTGGCTCTTGCTGGGGTGTTTCAATCTTAAACATTTTCTTTGTCTTGTGCATTAAGTTCCAGCAAACCCTGGTGGGCTAAATTCTGACCTGCAGAAGCAGGTGTAAAGTTAGCAGAGTCACAGCCCCTTGGTCCTGGGCCTGCCCTGCTGCCTTGCCAAAGCAGAAATTGCTATTCCTGGGTTTTTTCCTTTTTTTTTCCCTCCTTTTTTTCCTGCTGTGTGATCATTCTCTCTGACACAGTATCTGTCTCTCGATCTCATGTGTTGGTGCATGAGCAAATTGATGAGCAAACCATTGACAAAGTCCTGATGGTGGAAGGGCTGATGATGAATTGGGGGCCATTACAGCAGGTATTGTGCGTGCTCTACCAGCTGACACCGAACTTCCCTCCTCATGCCAGTTTCCTTCTATCTGGGAAATGGATTGGATGCCGGCTTCTCCCAATTAAAGCCAGTGAGGTCATATACGTCCTAATTACAGGCTAGCCTTTTGTGTCTAAATGTGACAGACATGTGCTTGGGAAATTGCTTTTAATGCCTAAATAAACATGATGAACTCCGTGGTAGATCTGAATGGCAATTGGAAGTGCTCAGCCTCTGGAGCGCTGGGCTGACACGGTGACAGCCACTTGTGCTGCCGATCCCCGTTTGGGATCTTTGTTCCTGGCACAGCACTGCCACTGCGTGTGGGGGCCCTCACGCACCCTTCCCCTCGCTCTGGACAGGACTGTTTCACAAACACAGGCAGCAGGATCACTCGGGAGAGCAATGCAGCTCTCCTGGAAGAGAAGGAGAGGACTGGGACAAAGTGAGTTTACACCAACAGCAGGGGCAGATGAACAAGCAGGTCTAAGACAATTCCGCAGTACAACACAGGATGGTTAAACAGAGACTCGGAGTATTCCTGAGAAATCACAAGTGATTGCCGTCACAACCCAGGCTGGGGGATGTCTCCACATGGGCAAATTCTGCTCCCAGGTACTTAGGGAGAAATCTGGACTGTTTCCAGACAGGCAAAACCAGTCACTCCTCATTCAGACCACAGGCATAATGTTGCCCTCCTGCGTTAAAACTTTGAACACAAGGAGATAAGATCTATGTAGATATTCAGGAAGAATCTTTTGGGGATATATGCATGTTAAATAATACACTTAACGCTGGACCAAAGGCAATGTAAGTGTTGTGCTTTATTTGACACCGGAGGCAAAGTGCTCTGTTTCCCAGGCAGCTTGCTCTTGCTTGCATATGTATTAGTTTCTATTGGTAGTATTCCCTGCAGGATTGTTTAAACTGGCTAAAGCCTCGCTTGCTATTTTCCTGTGTTTTATAATGGTTGGCAATACTCAGTGCTCACCAGCAGTCACACATGCCTGCTGTGCCTGGCTCTGCTCGTTTGTTCCCTAGGGCAAAGCCTGCGTCTGAAGGTTGGAGCCTGAGTAAGGAAACTGGGATTATCTGTGAAAATCAGTAACCCTGTTCATGGTGTCCAGAACAGTGGTGCGGTTGCGGAGCAAGTATGGAGGAGTGGTGACCATAGGCACGCCTTGTCCCTGAGCTCTCATGGTCTCTGGTCACGATTCAGCCCGGCACTTAGGTGTGTTCCAGGCTGTAGTGTGATACGAAACGTGCTTGGGGCTGGGCCTGTGAGGGCGTGCTTTGCTGTTGTACCACCTGAACTCTCTGAACCAGGGTAGACAGACATCCCACAAAGCCCTGAAGCTTTGTGAAGAAGCTGTGCAGTCTCACTGGATCCCTTCAAACCCAGTGATCCTTAAGTCCTTCCCAGGTCTCGGGCACGGGCAAGTGCTCTGCCCATGTGTGTGTTGGAAGGGGACCTGAGCGTACACTTGTATGTGCACCCTGATTTTCCAGCAACATCTCTTGCTCAGCGTGCAGATGCCATCAATGATGTCACCAGAATCACACAGGTACCTTGAGTTAAACCTCAACAAAAGGATTTTTGTCACAGCAGGATGAGGGAAAGGTTTTGGGGTTTTAAAGTGTGAGGAACATCCAAAAGCCAAGGGTTTCTGTCAGGTCAGAGCCCGTTAAAAAATCTTTAAGGACGAAGGACTTTATTTAAGGAGTGACTTATGTTTATCTTGCCTTCTAAGCCATGCTTAGATGAGGAAAGGCTTGGGTCAGGAAGGTGGATATTGATGATGGCTTGTATCTGTAATTTTTAGTGTCCCCTTGCCACGTGAGCCTTCAGGACTGTACCCTGTTTGATGGGTGCCATATATTTACTGGCTTTAAATAACAATCTAACCAAGCCTTCTGTTGTTCAGAAGTAAGCAGCCTTCCCTCAGGAGTGAGGAGAGAGGTTTTGAAATCAGTGCAGTTGGTAGCGGGTAATGGGCGTGGTGGGATTTGTGGCGCATGGCAGACTGGGTCCCAGGCTGGCTCAGGCCAGGGATGCCATTCGGGCTGCTCGAAGCGCTGTGGTGAGGCAGGGGCTGGCAGAGCCTGGTTTAGCCTGCCCTCGTGGATGAACACAGCATAAGTATGTGCATAAATTGAAATTGCAAGCAGCTCTCTTCAAATGGGTGCTCGAGGTTATGTGCTGGCACAGGCACCCAGCTGGACTGAGACTCATCCTGACAGGTACTTTCCCATGGAACAGATCAGCATATTTGCCTGTGTGTCATGGCCCAAATCCTTTAATGCTGCCTGAGCAGAGAGCGCTGTCTGCCTGCCCTGTGGTGGGGCGAGCGCCCTGGTGCAGGGCCGGAACGATTCCCTTGGCAAGCTGTATTTTCTCCTTTGAACTGACGGGTGTCAAACCCACGGTGGTGTCAAGACAGATGTGAAGTGCTCAGGGCTCATGGTAATGTATCATGCCCTGTTGTTTTATGTTGATAGCACACTGGCACAATTTACGTCAGCTATTCTGCCTTACCTTGAACTGTAAGGCACAGCAGCTGTTGAGTTTATATTTACAGCACTGTAAGTGTCTAGGCCATGCTTCTGACAAAGCACACACATATTTCATGATGCTCTGCAGCCTCGTGGGCTCCGACAGACCCTTCGCATGGACGGGTGGTGAGGCACTGAGTGAGAGTCAGAGAGGGGTCTGCTCTGAAGATGGGCTGTAAATTGCTGCTGAAGTAAAATGTTTGTTCTCTCCAACAAGCAACCTATTTTCATGACCCTTGCGGGATCTGAACTGTCTTAAAATGTGTCAGTGCTCTCTCAGATTTGGTCACAGCAGACTGGTCTGCACAAAAGTTCCCAGAGAAGTAGAAAGTACAGAGTCTGAGTGGGTTTTATCTTCCTTGTCCCTTTAAGCCTTCCTTTCCTTTTCCCTTCCTTGTAACTCTGCTTTTAAACAGTATTAAGAGTTAAAACAAACAGTATTAAGAGTTAAAAATGTGAATAAAATCTGGTTGCATTCATAGCAAGACTAGGAGCTTGTTGTGGAGTCAGAGCTGTGCCTGGATATGTTGCTGAATCCCAGCCTCAGCCCAGGTGTGCCGAAGCATGAAATGAAGGCTTTATTACCCCAGGATGTGGGCTATGTCCTGGCACGGGAGAGGGCTGTCGGTTGCGGCTCTGCAGAGGTTTTCTGTCCTCTGCAAATGATGTGACATCAACGCCATTTATTTGGCGCAAGGTGGGGATATTAGAGGGATAAACAGCTCCTGCCAGTAAGAGCTTCATTCCTAGGGTGAGATGTAATAGCATTAACCAATCCATTTCAAATGACCTGGCTGCCGCAGGCATGGGGCTTTCTGGGAGAGGAGGAGTGCTCGGGCAGCCAGAATAACAGCTCTGAGCTCTCTCTAGCTTCTTGGGAGGCTGCGGGAATGCCCTGCAGGTGCAGGGTGCTCCTGTCTGTGGTGGGTGCATTCGTCTTGGCAGGAATGGCAGTAACATTTCCCAGAGAACATGGCTGGGAAGTCTGCCCTGCTGCAGGCTCCTGGTGTGATCTTGAGGTAGGTCAAAATCCTCAGATGTATTTGCACATTGACTCCCAAGTGATATCCTGAGGCTGAAGTGTCTCGGAAAGTCTGGGTCCTGCTCTCTTTGGCTTCATGGATACTTTGCCCTGTCGCATTCAAGATCTATCCAGGCAAACCTGCTCCATCTGCAAAGACTGTTTTTCCCTCCCTCATCAGGGTATTGTGAGGATAAACACAGCAGAGATTGCCAAGTGCTTATTGATAATAGGAGCCATATAACTACCTGACACGGACATGCTGCTCTTTTGTTCACGTGCCTGGTAAGAAAAGTGTTATTTATCCCTGCAGCATCCTCTGAGAATGGAGAGCTCCCTCTGGGCTCCACCTGAGGCCTTCAGGCTGATCACTGCTGTCCCTGCCATCATCCTCTGCCTTATTCCCACACCCTGTAACCCACCCATTAGCTCTTTTCTTCATTAGAATTCATTTACGGTGGGCACCACCTCTGCCTCGTGCATAGGACCCTTCCCTATCCCTCTGCAGAGCCCTGTTGCACAAAAGCAAGTTCCTGGTAGGAATTTGCTGTTCCTTTTCTGTCCAGATGGCCCTTCCGAGCCCCACTTGACCTCTCATGAACAGGCTGTGGACTCAGAAGCAGGAATTAGCAGGCTTCATCCTCTACTTCACCACAAACTGTGAAGAGCTTGGGCAAGAGGTTGGCTTCAGGGGGAGGCAGTGTATCGGAACACATTGGAAAAGCCACTTCATGCGAGAAAATGTGGGGAAGCAAATGAGTGATTGCTGTTGTGCCTGGAGCTGGGACTCACTTTCCAGCAGGGCTGGGGGGCCCCAGAGACCCCCACTGAAACAGAGAACTCCCTCAGGTGTCTGGTGCAAATGTTCATTCCCAGGGGTCCCTTCCTCCTGGAGTGGGCAAGGGGGCACTCCTCAGTCCTGCCCTGGCTGTCCCTTTGGAGTCTGTCCCCAAGAGCCGCTTCCCTGGGCTGGATGGCACTGTGGATGTCCCTTGTTGTGGCTGTTTTGTCCGTGCCAGCAGTGGCTGTTGGTGATGGCCATGGCGGGGGTGGAACCCTGATGGGGAGGGTGGCACTGGCACCGCCAGGCTAAGTGACAAAAGCACACAGCTGAAGTTTTAGCAACAGAGGCCAAACTTGGCCTGTGTGTAACAACAACCTCTTGTGCAGGGGTTGAGTGGTCTGTAAGCTCTTCAGCCTGGTGAGAGTTTGAGACTGGAGTCCTTGGAGCATCCCTAAAGGGTGGCAGAGAAAAGTCATTATTGGCACTGCCAGCAGTGTGCGGGTGCTGGAGTAGGGTCTACCCGAGAGTAGTTCTACCGAATTAGTGTAATGCTACGTTATGGTACGGTGTTCATCTGTTTTGTTTCCCTGTTTTCTCCTGTAATGGGTCTTTCAATTCTAGAAAACTAAGACAAAATCAAAAAATGTAACAAGTCCTACCGTAGCCTAAAATGCATGGCCACTTGATAGTCCTTTGTGCTTCTTGTTCTCTTGGACTCATTTTATTTTTTCCTCTCTCTCTTTTTTTTTTTTTTTTTT
>VZTA01018393.1:65884-80587 GCA_013398855.1 Mohoua ochrocephala
TGGTCTTAGTGACAAAGAAAATATTTAAAATTTTTAAATATTTTAAAAGTATGATCTGGGTATTTTTATGAAAATAGTCTTTTTGGTCACAGTTACATATTTCAGCACTGGTTCTGTGCTGCTGGAGGCAGCTGGGAGGCAGTTTCTATTTGCTCATTTCTCTTCTTTTGTCGTAGCACAGTTTTGGATCCTGCCATATCTGCTTTTCCTCCTCTTGCTTGATGACTGTTCAGCTCAGCAAATCTTCATCAGCGCAAAGTTTTGAAATTAACACTTCAGAGCCTACTGTCGCTTTTAGGGCATCCGGTTCCAGTGACATCTCTGTGAATGCTTGTCACTGTAAACGGCAAGGGTTCCAGTAGGTGTGGTTGTAAATCCCAAATTTGACCAGTTTCCCCCTAAATCTCTGGGCTGGAATCTGGAATTAGGTACAAACTGTTTACTATAGTTGTACCTGCCATTGTTCCCAGGCCAAAGCTTTACCTGAGCAGGTGCTGCTAAACTCTGTGGGTTTCAGCCCTTGGCCCTATATTGGCAGCACACTCGAAGTGCGGGTTATCAAACACAAGGCAAAGGCTTTAGAGCAGACATTCTTGGATTTCCAGTGTCACTCTCAGCAAGGCAGGATGGCAGTGCTGCCTGTGTGTCAGCTGTAGGAGGAGCGTGCCTGTCCCTGAATCGCCGTCCAACGGAACAGCGAGATCATCCTGTTTGTGAAATGATGGCATTTTAATCCACTGGAAAAAGCAGCTTGAGCTGGCCAAGTTCCTCTTCTTTCTCCCCCTTTTTTTCTCCCCTTTCCAGCTCTCATTCACTGCAGCTAAACTGTGGCCAGAAAGACTTTGCAGAGTGCAGTTCCAGCAATACTCTCTCCAGAACTGAGACATCCTCCGCTTTTCACTTCTGCCAGCAGCAAATTTTGAGGAGTGATTTATAAAGTTCACGGCCTGGGGGCTTTGTAATGGAGACACCAACAGACCCTTAACTGGAGCATTGTGGAATGCAGTGCCGGAATACATCGAATAATATTCGTCAATCTGCCATAATGCTGGATATTATCACTCATTACCATTGTACGAAAGGGGTGATTAAACTAATAGTTACTGAGAGACATTTCTGGTGACAGGAGGCAATGATGAGAATGAACTGACCTCAGTATACATTTAGAACTGGGAATAATGGGAAGTGGCAGGAAGCCAATAAGTGAACATGGCCCACAGCTCGGATCAATGAATTACTTTTTTTCTGCTTTACAGCAGTACATGGTGTTTAATGAAAAATCAATAGCCCCCTGTAACTCAGAGCCGTAATCAATCGTTTGACCTGAAGCTTTCCCTTTTTTCTTTTTCTCTTTCCTCCCTCCTCTCCCAGGGAAGGTGTCCTGGGCTGATGACACAATTCAATTGCAAGGGGCAGTACTTCACCAGGCTCACAGAGGGAAACTGACAAAGCCCCGCTGCAATTTATACCAGCAGCAACATAGATATTTATGTGGAAAATCTGGGGATGGACTTGGCCAGCTGTTGCTGTTGCCTCTTGCGGAGAAGTCAGAGCCATGCTTATGGCAGGTAGGTCATGCCATCGGGCCTCGAGCCCCTGGTGCCAGCCAAGGATGTCCCAGGGGGTTGTTTGAACATCAGGGAAGGGAGAACATCACTGTTGGAAAGTGGGTGGGAAATCCACCCCAGCCAGCAGTGCCTGTTGACTTAAGAATAAGGATCCACAATGCTGGGTGTTGGTGATGCTTTCCAGGAAGAAGTTGCTGTCTGAGTTTTGCAGTGAAGTTGAGGAGATGTTGCTGGTAATGCTGGTGTCTCTGCAGGGTCTTACTGCGCTGCACTGACAGCAGGTGTGATGTGGGGCTCATGTAGGATTGCTCATGTACGATTGCTCCTGATTTGCATCAGTGAGGACAGGAAGAAAAATCAGTAAGAAACCCCTGCTCTCAGCAAGTCCCTGGAAAGGACTGATTTTGGAAAGCTAAGGCTTTAAGAGCTGCTTGACTGGAGGTTTGGTTGGTTGGTTGGTTTTTGTTGGGTTGGTTGGTTTTGGGTTTTTTGTGTCTTTCATCTCCCTTGGTGGCTCCTTGCTCTAGTCTTGTCACCAACTACCAGAATCAAAGATGGTCTCCAGGGGAAGGAAATGAAGCATTGACAGTGATGCAGGATGGCTGCAGGATTGTTCCCAACAGCCTGTTCCTGATGATTTTACTCAGCCTCCTTCTGAATGCCTCAGGGACAAAATGGCACCTCTTGCCACGGCAAGGCAGCTGTTAAGTGGGAAGGTTTTTGCTCAGAGCCTGAGCTCTAAGGTATCATCTCAGTCTGTTGGTTTGGGTTCCTCTTTAAGCACTGACTAAGCAGTTTTCGTCTTTGATGCACTGGAGAGATAAATGGGTTAAGCTAACATTTTCAGCATCTCGCTGCTTCCTCACTCGCCCAGCCCCCTTGTTGTAGTGCGGGAGGAGAAGAGAACAAGCGTGTCTCCAGGGTCTGACGGCTCCCTTCTGCTCCTCCGTGTCCGTGGCTGCTGCCGTGCCTGCTGGCTGAATGGCTGATTTCCTGGCACCGGCACAGCACCGGGCCCTTGGCGGGAAGCGCGGCTCGCGCAGGATTGCCAAGCTACTCTTTCCAGGGAGTGTGTGTGCCACAACTCTCTCTTGGTGTCACGTGCTGCAGCCTTCTGAGTTCTCTTTCCACGCGGCTAAAATGGGGGTGCCTTGGGATACGGGAGTGAGGGGGTATGATGGGGTGGGCTGGGGGAAATGCTGGGGTGGAGACAGCGGGTTTCCCGAGGGGCATGGATTTAGTCATGCATATTTCGGAGCTTTGGGTGGAAACTTTGGACGGGAAGAGAATGTTCCCTGTCAGAGCTGCACACATGCCTGTATCCTCCTCTCCTGACAGCATGGATGGCTTCCCTGTCCCGTGACACGCTGGGACAGTGTCACTGCCCTCTCCAACCCTCGGCTGGACAGGCAGGTGTGGCTCCGAGGCAGGCTGACCTCAGGGGAAACCACGTACTCTGAGCAGATCTCCACAGCAATGATGTGCATTCCCACTCCTTCATTCTCTCACCAGCGCTTTGCCTTTAGTGACCGGTCTTCCCTGTGTGACGTCCTGCTGACCTTTTGCTTGGAAAACACAGTTTGGGGTTGAGGACAAGCTCCTTGTACTTCTAGACTGTTCCTCAGAGGTACTGGGGGAGGAAAAGGCCTTACTGTACTGCGTAGGAATGTGTTTGGGTCTTGGAGTTCTCTGTTCCAAAAGGATTTACAAGATGATACCTTGCCCTGTCCTACAGCTATTGAGAGTTGGAACAAAAGGAGCGGGTTTCACTCAGAAAGAACGTGTTCTGGGGTAGCTGAGCAGCAGTAATTTTGGAGTTGCTCCAAAACTGTTCCTGAGTTGGGAGAGAGAACTGGATGCAGCGCTCAGGACATCTACACTGGTTTTGTATGTCACGTTTGGCTCTGAAGGCACGTTTATTGCTTTTATTCCTCTGTGATCCCAGTTGTGACACTGTTGTGCTGCTGCGGGTGCAAGCCAAGCGGTCTTCTCCGTACTCCTTTTCTGTCCCGTACCTCCCAGAACTTCACCTGGTCTGAAAGAGGACTGGCCAAAGGCTTTGGGAATCGGCGTCAGGAGAGATGATCCCTTAAATGCAAGGAAAATGGAAAGAGCGAAACTCTTTGCGGGAGATCTTGCTCGCTCCCCACTGCCACTTCTATAGCTCTGAACTGTCCGCCAGGTTGCTGGCATGCCGTGTGCAGCAGGAAGCAAAAATGCTGCTGGTGGCAGCGTTGGGAGTCGGAGGGGCCATGAAACTCCCAGTCTGGCTGGTGCAAACCTCCTCCTGCCAGTGGAGCAAGTGAGTCCACAATAACCTTGGATTGCTGCAATGGCAGCTTGGCAGGCGGCTGCGGAGCAACGAGGAGCTCTCAGGCTGTGGTGAAACACTGCATGGCAATGATGTAACAGCCACATCCCACCCGAGCCCGTGTGCTGAACAAAAAGGGCCAGCTTCTCCTCGGGTGTAAACTGGGGGAGCAGCACCGACCGGGGCGGCCGAGGCCTCAGCCCTGGGGCCGCTCACCCAAGTCTCGCCATCAATCTCCTCGGTGCCATTCTGAGATGAACCTGTATTTTTACCTTCTGCTGTGTGTCTTAATTGATTTCTATTTTTTTAAAAATACTGTTTGTTAATTCACGTTGTGTCTTTGGCCGACCAATTATATGCATGGCCATATTGTGTGACTGCAGCAGTCTGGTGCGGCGCAAGGAGCGCCACATCATGTGAGACGTTTCATCTCCACGAGTAACCTCGGCACCGTGGCAAATGAATACATGAATACAGTACAGCCAGGAGAGAGGAAACGCATTGACCGCTGCCCCTGCTCACCACACAAATGTCATTCTTTTGGAATTTTTTTCCCCCCCTTTCTTGTTTTCCCGACACATTTTGGTCCCCTTTTCGCTTCTCCCCTTTTCCCTTAAGTAGAGATGACACAGATCAATACCTTTGATGGAAAGTAATAATCAGGCCTATTAAGTGACAAAGGTTTACTCTGTAACAGCTGTGCTGGCGGGAGAGGAGAGCTTGTCTGACTAATGAATCATGAAACAATCAGGCAGTAGCCATTTGTGTTTAGATCTGTAAATATGGTGTGGTTCAAGTGCCAGACCATCTCCAGCACTCCAGCTGGGGGCACAGATGGTCCACATTCAGCACAGCACAAGTGTAAAGAAAAGCCTCCCTCCTTCCCCCTCTCCTGCCTGTCCCACAGTGCCCCTCCCAAAGGAGAGAGCAGCCAGCTTGGGGATACACTTGGGCTGTGGGCAGGAATCCTGAAGTTGTCCCTCCACACTCAGCAGCTCCCAGCAAAATGCCTGCTCCCTTGCTTGTCCAAGACACAGAAAAAAGCCAGGAAACCCCTCAAAACCTATGTGCTGTATAAGGACTCCCATGTTTTGGACGGAAACATTGGAGTTTATTCCTTGCTTTCTGTCCCTTGGATTTCTTCCTCATGCTTTGCTGATACCTTTCCTTCTGCAAGGCGTCCTGATGTCCATTTGTTGCCCTGAAGGGCAAGTGAGTGACACAGCAGGAATTCAGAACCAAAACACAGAAGCGGAGCCTGGCGAGAGAGGGAAGGAAATAAAGTTGTCAGGGAGTTCAGGCTCTTTCCACTCTCTTGACTTGAGCTGGGAGTGCTACTCCCAGTACTGGGGGTTGAGGCAGCCCCTTCCTTGGCCTCCTGTGGGAGACTGGCTGTCCAAGGTATGGGAGTGCCAAAGGCAGAAAGAGCTGAGCGTGCAGGTAACCCGTTGCCCGGGGTTGGTGCTTTTGGGGCAGTGAGGCTGTGCTGCTGAGACATATTTTGTTTGCAATATACATATTTCTGTCTTTACCCTGCTAGAATTATAGGATGTACTTGGAAGCATTTAATAAATGTTTTGTTGTCTTTTAGTCTCCTGATGGGGAGGTGGTGGTGGTGGGACACCATTATCTGGATTGGTCCATGGGAGGAAATGATGGATTATTAGCACTGTGATATGCTTTTCAACCCCATCCAAAGAAGGCAGTACTGCCAGAAGCAAGGGTAGGACTTGCCATTCTCATTTTAGTATTTGTTTCTCCTAGGCATATCCAGTTAGCTAACATTTCTGCTCATTGTTGTTGATTTCTTTTAGAGATTGTTATTCCCTCAGTAGCCTCCCACCTTCAAGAAATGTTCTTTCCAGTGGTTCTGGCCTGAGGCTCCAGCTCAGTCCTGTGGGGTTTTGTTCTGTGCTGCATCTTCTGTGCTGGTTCCTGCTCACACAGCAGTGCCCTGCAAATGAGAGTCAGGGAAGGCATTTCACCGCTTGGTAATTTACGCTCATGTCACTCTTGCTGTATTAGTAACTCTACCAGCCAGTGAAGAGATACATCCCCAGTTTATGGGAAGCACGGGTAGGTTTCTGTGCCTCCACTACCTGCTTCTGACTCCTTGCAAGGGCCAGAAACGTGTAAACCCTGCTCAGGACAAATGATCTAAACCATTGTGGGATTCCATCACCTGCCTTTTGGGCTGTGACTTGCACTCTGTGAGTTGAGTTATGCTAAAGGACTACATACACACCTGTTAGAATTTCAGAGGTGTCAGCAAGAGAGAGTGAGGGCTAGCTTTGCTTGAGGTGGTTTTAACTCTGATCCTCTCTCTCTCTCTCTCTCTCTGTGAAAAGGGCTTTGGGACTGAGGTTACAGACCAGCACAGCTCAGTGCAGTCCATTGACCAAAAGTTCCTGAACCTAGAAGTAAATATCTAATTTTTATGTCTCAGTGGATTTGGAAAGGAATGTAAGGCACTGGAGAAACTACCTGAATTCAGATAACTTTAAAAAGAAAACTATTTCAAGTGTAGAACGAGGCCAAAGGTGAAGTGAGGGCCATAGCTCAGTGGCTGCGGGCTGCCGGGCTGCCCTCAGTGCAGGAGAGGATGGGCTTCCAGTGCCCTGATTGCTCAGGGCATGACATTCACCTTGCTGGGCTTTTCCTCAAGAGTTCTGAAGCCCTCGGCCTGGGTAACTCAGGATGACACAGTCTGAAACAGGGAGAAAGGGCAAAGAGGAGAGGGAGCAGACTTTTTCTTTCTCCTTTCATTTGTTAAGCCATTTTTTTGTGTGGGCAAAGGAGCCAGTTTGCCAAAACCCTAAGAAATACAGGTTTTTTGGACCTCGACAATAGTACCATTCTTGCCAAAAATCACATTATGTCCCACCTCGTTTGAGCTGTTGAATGGTCACGTCATGCAAGAAGGTGGATGAGGGAGAAAAACTTCCAAACTCTTCCAGCTCAATCAGAGCAACCAGTAAACGTCACAAAGGTAATTACTCTCTGACTTAAGGCCTGCTTCTCTGTTTGCAATGTTATTTGCTTGCAGTGACCAAAATGCCTTTGAGAACAAAAAGAAATTTAAACTCATGTAATGATAATGTCTCCAGGAAATGGTCTTCATCCCTCTCTTGTCTGATAACCTCCTTTCCTTTCTTTTACTTTTGAGGAGGGGAAATTTTTTTATTTTTTTTTCTCAGAAGCTAGGCTGAATTTTGCTTTTTGAAGGCATCTTCTCAGAAAAAGCAACTGGGGCTGTGCACAGCTGGCTCTTGAATATGGAGTTTCTGCTGAAACTTCCCTGCTATTATCTTGACAATGTTATTATTATCAAAGCCTTCCAATATTAGGTATGACAGTGAGTGCTCACAGCAGGAAGGAGCACAGCCTGGTCAGCAGAGGAAGGGGGCCACTCGCAGTTGTGCCCCCTGTTGCAAAAGCCATAATAATTTAATCTTCTCATACTGGGATCTGCATTTCCTCTGGCCTGTGTAGAGCTGCCGAGTGCCTGGCTTGCTTTGGCCAAATCACAAGGGCCATTCCTTGAGCATTTTGCAAGACTTCAAATAGAAGATCATGCTGGTAATGACTTCAGGGCAGGATTGGGGGTTATGTTTTTATTGTTTTGTCCTAGAAATAAATGATTAAACTACTAAAATGAGGCAGGCTTCTGGCTTTTGGATGTGATTTAGTTCAAGGTTGTGTTAAATATGTTAGTAGAGCAACCATTCTCCTCCTTTGCCAACCTGCTTAGCAGAAACCAGGGAAGGCAGATCAGCTCAGTGTTGACTTGGTGGATTTGAACTGTCACATATTGTAGTCATTAACTACAGGCATTATCTGGGTATGGATTTTAGTTTTTAGCACTGCGTTTGTTATCCATCAGCATATAGCAGGATACGTTACATGTCTCACTGTAAAGACAACTAACTTGGCAGATTGGTCCATGAGGTATCCTCATTTCTTTGCACAAATCTGCTTGGTCATAGAGAAGTCAGGACTGCCATCTTCCCAGAAGACTGGCCCGTCCAAGCCAGTTGTTCTATAATCCCCTCTGAGTTCTGTTGGGATGTGCAGAGGAGGAGCTGCACAAGGTGAGCTGGTCAAAGTTGGCTGCTGAGCATGAATTCTCTGGAGCATGTGAGTTGCTCCCAGCCAGCAGAAACCACTTTACTGCGTTTAAGCAGAATGCAGGAAACAGAGCCCTGGGCCTAAACTGCTGTCTTCGACAAGGCACAGATTTGCCTGTTTATAGTATGAGAAGGCTCAGTAGCAAATTTTGGTTTACCAGCCAAACTAAAGCTGTGCGTGAAGAATCACAGGCAGTGTCTCCTCATCCAAAAGCTGTTCCCAGGTGTTCTCTCTTCCTCTCTTTATGCTCATGTGTCTGTCTGCATCCAGAGTGAGAACATCTCGCAGAGAGGTGTACACCTGGAAGTGTTAGAGCCAGCTTAGGCCACGCTCACCAACAAACAGTGTTAATTTTAACCGCAGGCTGGAGATTCCCATGACCACGGGGGTCCTGCCCCTTGTTTAGCAGCCTGGTGGTCTGAGGCATTGGGGTCAGAGTGCATCTCTGGGGCTGTGTGTCTATTGTCTGCCCTCCCAGCTCGGGCCGGAGAGAAGGATAATGGAGTTTAGCAGCCCCCACTGCCGAGCCCTCGCCACTGGCCGTGCCTGGTCATGAATTATCACGGGGAGCTGCTGACGCTGGGTGGCCACCCAGGAACAAGGAAGAGAGGCCTCTCCCTCGGAACGGGGGTACCGGGAACGAGGTTTGTGTTGAGCCAGCTGGGGCGGCAGGGTTAACACCCTTGATCTTCCTTTGTTGGAAGTTGTGGTATTTTTGGCAAGCAGAAAGCCAGGGCTGGGAATTCCTGCATTTCCCTGGGGCTGTCCTGGCAGCAGGGACACCAGCCCCTGCGTATACAAGGTTGCCAGTCATTTTTGTCAGGAAGGTAGGAGCTCTTCTGCTGCCACAGGTACAGATCACACGGGCGGTGGGGAACACAGACTGGCAGGACACAGGGAGATGGAGAGCATGGGAAGAAGCAGTCGGAGAGATTTGTCTCTTTGATATGCCTGTTGTCGTGGAGACCGGGAAAATATTTTGCTGTTGTTCTTGTGAGTTGCTGCAGTCATCCATTCCTGTTTTCCTTTGGAAGTTGGTGAAGCTACAGCTGGGTACAGCTGGAGAAGAGAACAGAACAGCGTGAGTTGTTGCTGCCAAATAAGGGGGCTGCTTGAGGAAATTGAAAAGCCATATATTACTTACAGAAAGAGATGATGTGCCCTTTCGTACCACTGATCTCGAGCCCTTGTTACAGTCTGAAAACAGGGCTGCAGGCGGAAGGGAGTTTTTAGCTATAGATGTTTAAGGTAGCTCCAGTGCAGTCACTGTGGCTGCAGTATCCCCGTATTACCCTGTTCTGCCCCCAGCAGAGTGGTCTTTTGGGCTTTGTAACTGTGTGTAAGCTGTTCACAACTCAGTGCAGGCTCCTTCTGAGGACAGGTTTCTCTTGCCAGCCATCACAAGGGATACCTGTACCTCGTGAACCTGTTGTTTCTGGCTGCTGTGCTTGGCAGGACAGCAGGCTGAGGGGGCCTCTGCTCCGTGCATGGAACAGCAGGTTAAACTCACACTGAACTTCCTCCAGGGGCTGGCAGACTTGCATTGACCGTGTGCCTTGCCCACGTACGTGAGAGGTAACTGCATTCCTTTTGCTGCCTTTGCAGATCCCAGTTCTGGGAAGGCTCAGCAGGGTGTTCGTACTCTCTGGTATTCCCCGTGGCTTTATGCCGAGCCACTGCTTTCTGAGCAGCTGCCTGACACAGTGCTGGCATGGTGGGGGTTAACTGGGACATCACCTCCTGGTCCCACTAATTGTGCTCATTTGCCGTGCTGTGGCTTCCAGCACCATTTCAGGAACTCGAGGATGTGAAAAAGATGGAGCGAAACCAATGCAAAGTGGGCTTGAAGTGGCTGCTCTCCTAAATGTCAGCTGCCCAACTAAATATAACCCCGAGAGTAGAATTTATGCTTTGCACTCCTTCGCTTTTTATTGTGGGGAGAAAAAAGCCAGGAGCTCAACGGGCTGTAACTTTAATAGGTCATTCCAGCCAGTGCTTACCTTTACAAAATCCTGCTAACGCCGGGAAGACAATACAGTGATCAAAAGCAGTGATGAGATTTTTTAGCAGCATTAACCGTCATGACCTAGCAAAATGAAAGAAAATGGTTTAGCAGAACTGTCAGATCCAATATAGCTAATAAAGGCATGGATAAATGTTTATTACATACCGGAGACAGATCATTTCTGTACAGAAATTGAGGATGACCTTTACTGATAACTCTTATCTGCCTGATATCCTGAATAAGAAAAAGAGAGGGGGAGAGAGGGCTGCGCTATTGCTGGTGTTTATGAAAGGTGGAGAAAAATTACAATTTGCAGATGATGGTTTTTAGACAAGGCCTCTCAGTAAAATAAGATATGGAACTGTTCATTCTGCACAAGGGACTCCAGGCTCTGACCTGGCTGCATCAAATGTAATGAGTGTGTGCAGCTGGGGCACTTTTAGGGAGACTTGATTTTCGTACATGTTATGTATGGGCACACACACATTCTTGTATGTTTGTGTATGAGTCCGTGTTTAGGGCAGTACCCAAGTGACGCTGCCCTGAGCTGCCTTCCCTCCAGCTGGGTTTCTGTGCTGAGCACCAGTAGCTGAAAGCAGACTTCCAAGGGAGGCCAGTTCCCAAAAACTCCTGCTGAAACTCAATGGCCAGACCTCTGGAAGAAATGGGAAATGGAAGCCATTTATTTTGAACTGTAAATGGCGTGTAAGCTTCTTGAGGCAATCTGCCTTCTCTCTTCCCATTCCATATAAAGCAGCACGCGAGGATTTGAAACACAGGTAATTGCCAGTGCTGAACTCGCCAAGTGAGGCTGCAGAAGTCCCACCGGACCCGACAGCCGGGTAAACGTGGGAGTAAAGGAGCAGACAGGTCAGCAGGCTGCCTGGAGTGCCAGGAGTGGGCCAGCAGAGTTCTGCTGTCAGGCAATCAAAGAACAAGTTAAATGCAGACTTTTTCCCCCTCAGCCCAGAGTTCAAGCCCCAAACCCCTTGCTTTCCTGGTGTTCTCAGTGTGATGTAGAATTGATATGCTGAAAACAGTTGTAGCCATGAGGGTGAGCCTCTTCCAGAAGAGAAACATCACCAGCTACCTGTCAAACAACTGCCTGGAATGAGATGTGAGTGAAATCGGAATCAGGCCTACTACATGCAGTTAATCATAAATAATGCTGTCTCGGTAATGGTTGCAATTAGTTATGAACTTCAATCATTCCTACCGTTTCCATGTTGGCCAATTATGCTGCAGGAATTACCAAGTAACCCATAGCACATTAGCTCTCTCTGCTGCCATTGTGGGGAGGGCTCAGGTCACCGGCTCCTCGCAGGATGAATTAGCACGGCTCTCCCTGCACAATGGTGCTGGGCTGATTTACAGGGATGGAAGCTGCCCCTTTGTCTGCTGGGAGTGTAGCAGCAGCATGCTGGAATCACGGCTTTGCAGGGGAGACTTACCCAGCCTTACAGGAACAATGGGAAGTGTGTTTTCTCTGGCTGTGCAGGTGACTTACTAGATGCTGCCAGTAATTCTTAGGTCTGGGGGTGGTTCAGCAATAAGCTGAAATCAGACTTTAAATGGCGCAATTTGAAGCTGAGAAGAGAAACACAAGTAATGAGCTCACCCGACTCTAAAGCGTAAAAGAGAAGCAATTTCTTAAACTAGTGCTGATGAGGGGCTAAAAAATTCCATAGACCCCTGCCCTACAGCTGACTGGAATGCCTTTTGTTTCGGTTTGCAGAGGCGTGTAGGACTGCTGTCTTCTGAGGGCAGGAGCGCTTGCTTTACTGTGGGGCATCACCTGGCTGTAAGCCTTGGCCAAACAAGGCAGGACGGTTTGTTCCTGCTCTTGCGGTCTTTGCCTTGATGCTCTTGATGCTCTGTCACTTGATCTCTTCAGAGAACAACTGACTTGGCTCTTTATGGGAACTTTTGTTCATCAAGTTGTACGGGGAATACTATCCCTGACTGCTGAAAGGCATTTCTGTGTTGGTAACCATAATATCCATGGTAGCTGAAGTGTTTGAACACTTTGAAGCTTCCAGACCAGGCCCACAGTCACACTGTATTATTCTGGGTGAGAACAGCACTCTAAAGGCTCTTTCAGATGAGATCTCAAGCTCTGAGCTCCGTTACTCTCCCTGATAATAAATGAGTTGGCAGTCTCAGTGCTTTTGCCATGCCCATGGATGCTAAGCCTTTAGTTCGAAGATCTCGTACCTGGTTCTGTGCTCTGTGGTTTCAGAAGGAATTACTTTAAGGCAGAAAATCTTGGGGAAATTAGTTGCAGTTTTAAAACAGAATATTTTGTCAAAATCAAATTTATTTCAATGAGGAACAATCACTCTAATGGCTGAGAAGAATGCAAAGATTCAATGAGGTATGAATAGCTGTAAGATGGTACAATTACCACCTCAGAAACAATATATTTGTAAAGTTAATTCCTCTTGAACATGAACAATCTCCTTACACTTGACCCCTCTCTATTGCCTCTTCCATGCTTGAACTCTCCTTGAACTTTGTAGATCCATCTTGAGAGTATGATATGGCCATCTCTTTTGCATCTGGTTATTTTAGCTCTAATTTGCAGCCCTAAAATGGCAATTATGGTGATATATTGCTCAAGTCACCCGACATGGATGAGTATCGGGATCAGTGCGTTTATGCACAGGAGTAGTGAATGGAGACTACAGCTATGATTTTAAATGACTTGATTAATTCTGAAACAACACTTCAGAGTCCATTACATCCAGCAGGTGTTGGGGTTCAGGCTGCACTCCCATTGCATATTCAGGCTGCCTTCCCTCAAACAGCACAAGCATGTCATCTTTATTGCCCCCTCTTTTTTTGTGTGTGTCCAGCATTCCTTTCCTCCCCCTTGCTCCTCCTTTCATATCTTCCCCGACTTTTACAGCAGGACAGGAGGGACAGGTTTGGGATAGAAGCGTCCCTGCCGAGGCTACTGGCCTCTGTCAGTCTGTCCCTTGTCCCATGGGCAGTACTGCCGGGAGGGAGAAAACGAGAGCAAAGCACAGAAATCATCTCAGCTTCAGGGCTGACTGGACCCGGATAAAGCAGGGAGCACCGTGCTGAAAACTCTTGCCATACATCACTCTCGAGGGACAGCCTTTTGTAAGGATCAGTTGTCATGGGCCTTTATTATGTGCTTGTTGCCTTTATTGGAGTCTTTGTGGCCTGATCCCGATGCGCTCTGTGTCTTGTTTCAGCCAGAATAATTGCTGCAGTTTGGGGAGTTCAGCCCAGCAGAGCCACGGGCTCCGACGGAGAAACAAGTCCCTATTCAGGGAGAGCACTGGAACGACTGCTCCATGGCCAGGGTGCTCCTTCCCATGAATAAGGGGACAAAAGTCTGGGGCTAATGAGAAGCATGGCGTTGGAGTGTTTGTTTTAAAGACAGTGGCTCATTCTGCGGGCTGTGCTCTGGAGGCAAGGGAAATTCTGTCTGGGGTCAGGAATCTCCCAAAGGAAGGGGCTCCTGTTTGCCCTGAATCTGTAACTCTTCCCAGCAGAGGTGACAGTGCATGAACCTGCTCTGGAGTCCATGGAAATCAGTGGGAGCCTGTCTGCGTCACGGAATGTGCCGTAATAGGACAAGCACGACGCTCGGCTGAAGTGCATGGGAGGGTCTACTCCGAGACGTCCGTGGGGGAGGGAAGGGGTGCGGGGCTTGCCCTAAGGCTCTGTTGGAAAGCATTCCCAGCTCAGACCCATTGAGGGAGTGGAGGGATGATGTGTACAGAGCTCTGTAGAAAATTGCTTCTCAGGGATCAGACGAGAATAGTCCTGGACATTCGGGGGGCAGATGAGAAGTAGTTCTGTACAGTAATTGGGGTTCAGACCTCTGTGAACAGACTGTCAGGGAAATACCTGGCGTGGCTTGGAAATGCAAAGGATTGGGTTTGGGGGGGTTGTGGGTTTTGGGTTTCATTGCTTTGGGAAAATACCCAGTTTTTTCTATCTTTTTTTCCCCTTGATGCTTCATCAGACTTTTATTTCATTTTTAGAGTAGATGGAAAATAGTGTGCCAGCCAGCAGCAGAGGTGACTGACAGGACTCTCTGCCCAGAGCCTGCTCTGTGCAGGGAAAACCATTCCTTTGGAAGCTGTTCCTGACCCGGGGGGTGGTTCTGTGCAGTCTCCCCGCTCCGCACAGCCGCCTCTCCTCCCACCCATGCCGGTGAGGAGGCTCCTGCCCGGGGGCTCAGGCAACTGCAAACATTCACCGCAACACCCAAACCAAGGGTTATTTATATTCCAAATCCCATTTTTCAGCACTGTCAATTTTTCCCTTACGGGCAAACGAAAAGACAGTTAAAGGGACTTTTGGTGACATCCCCCCTGTTTAATGAAGCTTGGAGTTATGGGCAAGTGACTCGAAGTGCCGTTATTATCTGCATGAGCGGGCGAGGCCGAGGGTCCAGCAGTGAGCACAGAGCTCCCACAAATGTGCACATTGATCATGGCTAATCAGAGCGCCCGGGTCAGGGGGGGCTGCCGAGATGGAGAGTGCTGAAAAAGCTGACAAATGAAGCAGCAGAGCTTGGGGTTAATGCGATATTCAAACAGAATGAGCTATTCAGTTTCTTAGGAGCTTGTCACTTTTCCTTTCCTCTGACATTTTGCTGGAGACTGCAAGGGGGAGACAGGGGGAGTGTGAGAGTGCATGAGAGAGCAGTG
>VZTA01018393.1:81182-108397 GCA_013398855.1 Mohoua ochrocephala
CAGCAGGGGGACTGGAGGTCCCTGCTTGTCCCGGTTCGAGACAAATTAAGGGAAACGCTCTGGAAGGAACGTCTCCTCGAAAGAAGGCAAGTGTCAGCCACCCCTCCCCCGCAGGTTCGGGAAGAAATTCTTCGGAGGAAAAGTGAAAAAAACCTATTTATTTAACAAGTAAAGTGCACGCGGGCACGGAGAAAAAGAATGTTATGCTAAACAATAAAACCTCTCGCTATGGAGAGAACCTGGGTAGATTTCAGAGTCCTTTGTGGGTGTGGCTTTCTCGTCTCCGGAGCTGGGGTTCGGCATGAGCCCCTCCGGGCCAGCTGAAGGGCCTCCCAGTATGTTCTGGTGTTGCTGAACAGTCCAGAAGAGAAGAAGAAGAAACCAAAGTCCCGGGGCTCCATACTTCAGCTAACGAACTAGAAGCTAGCTAAAACGCAAGAGAGTGCCACTGCTGCAGAAAGCCGAGAGCTGGCTAAGAAAACCAGGAAGATTCTTTCCTTGGCTCCGCAGCAGCAGAACGCAGGGGAGTGCAAGTGTCCTCGAAGCACAAACCGCTTGGCTCTTTTTTCCCTTTCTCTCGGACCCAGCTTAAAGACACAGAAAGGCACAAGATTGATGTCTGGCACAGGGCAGGCGATAGGGAGTACAGTATCATGCAGTCACCCCGGGACACTGCTGTCAGCTCTAAGGCTCTCACCAGAGGCGTGCTCGGGTTACAGTACAGTTGAGGCAGGTGTGCTCCAAAGAAAGTAGCACCTTATGCTCCAGGGAACTCTTAGCAAGAGCCTGCCTGGAATTAACAGCTGGAGAGATTTATTTGGTGCTCTCTAGGTTAGAGGGACATCATGCTCTAAGGAGTGGGAGAGGTTTGAGGAATGCAGGGTCAGAGCTCCTGGAAGACCTTTGCCGATTCAGTAATCCTGTGGGCATGCAGTGCTGAGCTCAGCTCCTGGGAGGGGACTGCACCGGGAGAGCAGGAGATCCTGGGAAGTGCAGCAAAGCTTCCCGGGGAAGGTGCAGCAAAGGACCACGTGCTTGTCCTTGCTAACTTGGGCCATCCCTTCTCTCTGCAGCTGTTGATCAGGAAATCATCCTTGAAAAGTGCATCAGATTTTGCTTTTTTAGTGCAGTTTCCTGCCTCTCAGACAACATTGGTTTCTCATGGTTTACATTGTTTCTCCCCACTGTGTTTCCTAAGCATTTTCTTCTTCTTGGAAAATCTGGAAGTTATTTTTTTTCCTAACTTGCAGTTACTTCAGCATTTACAGGGGGCTCTGAAATGGTTTTGCTGTTCCATCCCGGATGCAAATAACTCTGAGTCCCCCAGCAGCACATTGCAGGGCTTGACCAGGAGAGTGTGTGGGGTTGGCAAGAGGAAACCTGTGTTATACCAGCACTGCACGGAACAAGGCATTTCTCTTTTCAGGCTGCTCCCTGGAATAGTGTCACGACAAGGTTGGAAGGAGAAAGGCAGAGTGAGAGGAGCTGTTTGCCTGGTACTTTTGGAGCGCATGACAGCTCCAGTTCAACAGTGGTGAGAGCAGCCTGGTGTTGTCACCAGGCTGGAGGCTGCAGCCCCTGAAGTTTGGGACAGCACACATGGAGCTGACAGGAATGTGTAAGAGCAACAACACATAATATGGCAAAGCCCTGGATTTCTTTTTCCACACACACTGCAAAAAGCACAACAGATGGAAGGAAAACCTTGGGGAAACAGTCACAGAGCCAGGGCTCAGGACATGGGAATTCAGCTCTCCTTTCCTACTGGGGTGGTACAAGACCTGGGGTAAGCAGATGATCTGCCTCTCCTTTGTTTTGCAGATCATTTCAAGATGTTTTTTTTTCTCCCGTCTGTTTTGACTCTCAGTTCTTCAGGGCTGTCACAGTTTCATATTATCTCCCTTTTAGAGAGGGGCTTTCTTCCAGCATGAACCTGTCCTGAAGTACAGAAGAACAATACTGACTGTTTGTTAACGCCAACAGCAGAATTATTTAATCTTCCCCTGCTCTAACCAGTCCTGCAGTCTGCTGCTGCCTGCTGTGTGAGGTACTTGGCAACATTCTTCTAAAACAAGCTCTCTCTCCTCATCAAGCTTCTGTCTCAGAGATGCATGTGAAGCACTTCAGTTTTTTCACCCTTTAATCAGATGCCTGACCTGTTCTGAACAGTGCTCAGCTTATGACCTCTTCCCAATAAACAAGTTTCAAACAAGCTGCCACATCAGATTTTGTGCAGGAACGACTGTGAGACAGCAAGGAGAGCTGATCATGCCAAATAGCGCTCTTCGGGCCAGACCTCTCTCTCCTTCCCTGCAGGAATTAATTTGCATTTTTGGAAAAGCACGACCATCTCACTGAAAAGAAATGATATAATTTCTCCAGCACCGAGAGATCTGATGTTCTGTGAAGAATGGAGTGTATTTAATTAGGCAAAATATTCCTAGTGAGTTGTCCTGGAATGAACACTGTCCAGGGCACTTGGTTCTGCTGGAGTTATGCGTGATTTCAAATGTGAAGGAAACACCGCGGTCACCTGGGCCACAGGTCCTTTGGACAAGGAGGGTGTCAGAAACTCCCTGACACTCTGCCAGGGCTGTAGGCTGGAGTCTCAGAATGAGCCAGTGTGCAAGTCATGCTGGGGAGCTCAGCAGCTTAGAGCAGGGTCTTGGTGTTGAAAGGTCTTGGTGCTGAAATTATTTTGGTTCAGGTTTCTTTTTCCTCTTCTTTTTCCCTTTGATCATAATAATCAGTGGGACTGAAAGAGTGAAGAAAATGGTAATTTTTTTTTTTGGTGAACTCAGTCATTTTGACCAAAACTATTACCATCTTTGGGACGCTTACTGGCAGCTTCAACAAGAGATGCTGAAGCTCAGTTGGTGAATGACTGGGTGACACTGTGTGGGCAGTGGGTGCAAATGCAGATGCCCAGTGTTCCCTCTTCAGCCCCCAGTCTCTCTTTCTAATAACTCCTTTCACTGTTGCTGAATGCACATTGCCCCATTTTTCCTGGCAAAGGGGGAAAGCATCCTGAGGCTTTGCAGTGCTGTTCCTCTGCAAGGGTGGCGTGCCAGAACAAGGCACCTGGGTGCCAGCTTGGGGCAAGATGTTGTAAATATTGTCCATCAGAATCCCAGTTCCAGGTGTTTGAACACGGGCACTTGCCTGGAATATTCTCTACTTGGTGAGCTGGCCACTGTGCGAGTACGTGCGTTGCCTTGGCCTGGGAAGGGCGGGAACACTGGGAAGGATTAGACGTAAATATCTCCTGGTGTGTCATGGCTGGGTGTTGGCATCACTGTGCAGCTGAGCTCTGTGCACACTGCAGGGACCCGTGGCAAACAGTGACAAGGCTTTATCCCTCAGCTCAACAACTCAGTCTCCAGGACACCGTTGTTGGCTGATAAATATGGCTTTTCGAACATCATTTCCTATGGCTCCATTTCCTCGTGGTTTTGAGGAAAAGGTGTTTGAACTGGTTTAGCCCTGAGGTGCCATCACAAATGTTGTCAAGCAAGTGATGTAGCTGTTCTTGTGTAGCCATGGCCTTGATGGCATGTGGACCTCGTCCGCTGGTGACAGTCAGTGCCAATAAACATGGCTTTGCTTTCCTTCTAGCCCCTTTAGATTGGAAAACCTTCCAAGATGATCGGTAATAGCTAATCTTGGACCTTTCCTCTGGCTTCTTCCTTGAGGAAGTCAGAAGAGTGAAAATGTGATTTTTCAATAAGTACATTTGGTCCTGGTTTGTCCCATGTGGAGGCAGCTGTGGAAGTTGGAGTGCATCCTCTTAACTTCTGGGCAGTACCTTGTAGGACAGCCAGCAAACGAGCAGACGGAAGGTAGGAGTTGTGTACCGTCCTCTTGGAAAAGCAAAGTGGCAAGAGGACCAGCCTGGGCAAATTCCCCCTGCTCCAGAATTCCTATTTTGGCAAGTTTCTGTTTCCCATAATGCTCAGTACACCCAGGCTCTCCAGGCACTCCACAGTCACGATACAATTTTAAACACAGCTTGATTTTTTAAATTAGCCATGAGTACTTGGTGGTGGGTGGGTCTTGAACACCTTAGGGCGTGTTTGCTGTTGGTCAGAGTAGAAAAGGATAAAACAATTCTTTCAGACTTCATAGGGTTTAAGAATACTTGGTCTGTAGTTTCCCTTCGCTGGACTTGAGAGTTTAAAAGGAGGAAAATGCTTCAAACCCTCTCGTAGTCGCCCTCCTGAGTCATAAATATTTTTCCTATCACTTCAGTGTCATAATCACTCATTCCCAAGAGAAATAATATTCAGCAGTGAAAGCCAGGGCCAAGCCCTTTGTTAAGAGGTCAGGGACTATAAGAGCAGCATCCCTTGAAACAGTATCTGAGGCAGGAGACCGGGATAAAACGATGTTTGCTTGTTTGCTCAGTTTCCTTTTTGTTTTGTTTTGTTTTGTTTTGTTTTGTTTTGTGAAATAGCTTGGCACTGGTTTATGCTTCATGTGAAATATTTACTGTTGTCTTATTTACATGAATTTTGAATGCTCGATCAGAAATGTGATCTCTCTAGTTTGTATCCTTACTTTCCAATAACCCAATGAAACCCCAGCTGCTGTGCAGGAGAGAGTGACGATGAGTCAGATCCTCTTTCCGAGGATTGTCCTGATATGGATTGCTCTTGTGCCCTCTTTGACTGGTGAGAATTTAATTACATGGAAGGAAAAGAAAAAAAAAAATCTCAATACTTTGCTTGGGGATGGAAAAATCTAAGAATCCTTATGGTTTCCCAGAAACTTTTAGGACCAAATCCTGCTCTCAGCTGATGGAACAGGAGTTTTGGTGTGCAGTTCAGTGGAGCACCAGGCTCTACCCCTCTTCCTCCCCTTTTCTCTGATAACGATGGAAGTTAGCTGGAAGCCTGATTGTCAGCTGGCCAGAGGAAGTAAACTCCTCCATGCCTTTTGATTGCACAGCTCGGGACTGTTCAAATCCCTGGACTTCAAGATTCTAATGATTTTTCCAAAGCTATTTCGAATAAATATTTAATTGTAACATTAAAGAACAAAATTGTTGGTCAAGTGAAATATTAGTTCATGTAAGGTTGACACCTTGATTTTTTTTTTTTTTTTTTTAATATTTGGACAGGATTAGGCAGCGGGCATTGGAATGTCTGTAATGCACAGTTGAAACTACATCATATGGCAGTAGTGCTCAAGTCCCAACCCTAATTCTGATGATTTTAATAAAGGGAATTCATGCTGTCACTTCTGTCATTTTGGGAAAATCCTGGATAATTTTTAAGGTGAAAAAAATCTCCTGATAAAATTTAAGGCTGCTTCATTGCAGTGAACCCAAAGGAAACCTAATCTACACAATTAGGATATGATGCCAGCTATGGAAATTTAGCCTTTGTGGTGAGCCTGGGATGGGATAAGGCTCAGGGAAATGCCTCGGCTGAGGGGGTTGCTGTGCTTTGAGCCTTGGGGGTTTTTGTCCAGCCTGGGACTGACGCTCCCTCTGCTGCTCTTTTCCCTGGATAGTCTGCAGGGAGTCCCTTGGGCTTTTTAAAGAGAAAGCACTTGGGAGCACCAAAAAGCCAAGATGACAAACAGCATGTTTGAGGGAACGGGCCCTAAATTAGAAAGCTGGAACCAGGGGTTTCGGATCAGGAGTTCAGAAGTGAAAAGAGCTGGTGGAGCTGATGACATTCCTCACATAAACCCCCTGCACAGCACGCGGTGCTCCTGTGTCCATCCCTTCCCTTGACTCCGTTGGTCTCACATGCCTGCTTCTGTTTGCATTTTCCATCAGCCGTGGCACCCCCGCTGCTGCCGGAGCGACAGCCTGGCTCGGGTGCCCTGCAGTCAGTCGGACAGCTTGGCCAGGCACGCCCCGACCTCCGTCATCTGCTCCTCTCACAAGGTTTGGATCTGCACTAGCTCCTGAGAGTGTTCTGCTCCAGAGCCCCTGTGCTGATCCAGCAGCTCCAGGCAGGGAAGCGGCGCCGTGGGCCCGTCGGGACCCACTGGCACCTGGCACACGTGGGCCGAGAGCTGGCACTTGGCACCCCCCGGCACCCGGCACGGCTCATCCGAGGGCCGCACGCCCCTGTGCCATTCTGGAAAATGTCTTTGTATGCTGGAACTGCGTGCTGCTGTCAGCCTGGTGTGCCTCTGCCAGCCTTTGGGAGGTGACCTCTGCCGTGGAAGCAGTTTGTGTGTTTATCATGGCCTTAAGTTGAAATGGGAGATTCAGATTAGGTGTTAGAAAAATGTTTTCACTGTTTGGGTGCTCAGGCACTGGAATAGGTTGCCCAGGGAGGTGCTGGACTCACCATCCCTGGAGGGGTTCAAGAAGCATCTGGATCTGGCACTGGGCGATGTGGTTTAGGGGCTAAAGTGGCAGTGCCGGGTTGATGGTTGGGCTTGGTGACCTTACAGGTCTCTTCCGCCCTTGGGGATTCTGTGATTCTATGATTGTATCTCTTGCTCAATCCTTTTCCTGAACCCTTTTGGGAGGGTTCTCCTGGCCAAGGCCAGTGCAGAACCTCGCAGGGCTGGAGGCTCCGGCAGCATGGACAGCGCAAGGCAGCAACGCCGTGCCCTCGGGGCGGGAGCGTGTCCCACCCAGCCTGTCACTGATGGCTTGTCCCCAAGCACAGGGCCAGAGGCTGGTTCAGCTCCTGGAGCAGAAGCCTGTCCTGGATCCTGGTATTCCTTACTTGAATTTTGGTTTACAGCACTGTCAGGTTCACTTTACAAACGCCTTGTGCTCTTTTTTTTAATGAGCAGTGTGAGGAGGTACATTTCAATCACTTGAAATGCTGCTTGTGAAAACAAAAATGCTCCTTTACCACGGTTCTGCTCTCTTTTTTTAGTGAAATTTTAAGATTGTCTGGTATCGGGAATTTCCTCAACTTTAAAATTCATCATCTGAAGCCAAAAGAATATTGGATAAATATGTAGTAGTTTCTTGCTGACTGCCTTCTACTTGATGTGTACTGTCTTGCTATTTAATTCCATTGGTGAATCCAGGCCATAGACCTTCAGGGAATCCTTAGGCTTCCCTTGTGTCAGTTTTTGTACTGCCTTCACTTGGTTTGTTGATCTGAATTAATCTGTCGTGCGCTGGTTCGTTGGTAGTCTCCGATCTTAGGATGAGGAGAGCGTTGGGGATTTTATCCCGGCGTTCCGTGCCCCGGCGTGCGGCGCCCTTGGCGCCGGGAGTGGCCAGCAGGGGGCGCCACCCCTGGCTCGTGACTGAGGGCGCTCACGCGCCCCTCACGTGCCCCCTTGGAACCGAGGCTCGTGAGGTGCCCTCAGGTGCGCGGCGGGAAAGTCGTGCCCTCAGGCGCGCGCGGCTCCCCTCAGGGCGCGGCGGGAAAGTTTGGTCCCGTCCCGTCCCTCAGGGCGCGGCAGCAAGCGCCGGTCCCTCACATCCCGTCGTCCCTGGGGCTCCGGCTGGATTTTGTCGGTAAGAAGGCTTTACTTGCTCGGGAAGAGATTGCTTGGGCTGCCGAGGGGTGCCTGGATTGGACTGCCGGTGCCTTGAGGATGGGAGTGCGGTTCCTTAAGCCCAAGTGATGGTCCTATACCTTTCCTGCTGCCCTCATGCTCATAAGCTGGGTTTGAGGAAAAAAGGTTTTTGCTGTATTAGGAAGCAGGTCGTTTTGAGATCAAAGGGCAGCGTAAGGGTTGCACGCTCTGTCCCACGCTAGAAGCCTGTCTCACGGTCTAGCTGGGAAAAAAAGGGATTTCTGTCCCGTGGAGTCATTTGCAAAGCAGGTGAATTCTGCCCAATATTGTGCAAAGAGGTTTAAGTCTCATTTTCTGGAGTAGTACGTTTGTATTTGCCTGTTGTGCTTTTGGGTCGGTGAGGTTTGTGCTAAGGAACTTTTCCTCTAGTGTGCTCTCCAGATATTTCCGTGTTACTAACTAGGTTTTTCTCTCATTATTTGTTCAGTTTATTATTATTATGTGTGTAAGAGTGCCGGGGAAGGGTTTTCCGCCCTGTGTCCTCTTCCATTCCAGTGTTATTGTTTGTTAGGACAATGGTAACTTAGTAACTCGGAGCAAGTGTGTGTAGTAACACATTAATCGTGTGTTAAGTCTACTATCTTCTTGAGTTGTGTATGAAACCTATTGTGCAGTGCTTTGTGAAGAAAAGGAGTAGTTCATGCGGTTTTTTTGTTGGTGGGTGTACAAATTGTTGAGGATCTTGGGGTTTTTCGTTCTTTTTTCTGTTTTGATGTAGCTTTATCCTTTCATTGTGGTTACTCAGCTGGCAGATGGATTAATGCATTAAGTAGAGGCTGGGTAGCAGAGTGCGTGTGGAGTGCACTGTTAGAGCTTCTCTTCCAAGCGGTGTTTTGTTTTAAACATTACCCAGGGCTGTGCCCCAGTTGGGCGCCTTTGGTGGCGATGTTGGAGGCGAGCACAGCAGTGCTGCAGGGGGCGAGAGCTCCCCCAGCTGCGCTGAGTTCAGGTAATGGCAATGACATGAAGGGATGCACCTGTGAGAGCCGTCTATCCCAGGCCATTTACAGCTGTCCCTGCTTGTTGCAGTATGTGTAATGTATTCTAACCTGCTGTGAATGCAGAGGTTAAGAACCAGCTCTTGACTGATAATGACGTATATCTTACCTGTGCCACAGCTTGGTTTCAAGGAGAATCAATAGCTTTAAAAATGTGAGGGTTTACTAAAAAAAAACAAAACCAAACAAACCAAAACCCAACAACAGAAAAAACCCAAACCTGCAAAAAAACCCCAACAAACAAGAGAACCTAACTTTGCCCTGAAAGTACAGCATCTGGTTCAAGGTGCTTGTAGTCTCCAAGAATGATGCTTTGCACGCTCTCAGGTCTTTAAAAAGAATTGGTTTCTGGCTGACACGGAAAGGAGCGAATGTTTGGGGTTTGTTGGTTTCGTTTCGATTTTTTGTTAGTTTTTGGTTTGTTTCTTGTTTGTGTGGTGTAGCATAACAGAAAAAAGAAATTGAAGGGCTGGGAGCACTGGGTGTTTGGGAGATCCTGGGTAAATAGAGCCCGTGGATGTTGTAAAGTGTGTAACCAAGCTCTTCTGCTAAAGATTGGGAAACAGTTGCACCTGGTCATCAAAGAGCTGGAAAGGTTCTTTCACTATCTCAGTCTCTCCGAGTAAGGAATGTTTGGGGTCAGGTAAGAGTCACGTTATTGGGAAGGGGCTGTAGCACTGCTTCTTTACTGGCAGGGAAGCAGAGGCCTGGGGAGAGAGACAGCAGCATGTTTTGATACTGAGCTTTGGAGCAAGGAAATAATTATGACTTTATCAGTTAAGTGTCAGTCATTCTGTCTCTCGCTGTTTTGACATGTTCAGTTCTAGTGACTGGTGGTAAAAGAGATGAGAGTGTTAGGGGGGTTTGAAGGGAAAATTTTAATGGAGGGAAGCAAGGGGAGAAAAAAACCTGTCGAAGACAATTTCTGGCAGGCAGTCGGGTTCCTGGTGCAGACAGATTGGCTGATGTTGATTGTTGACAGCTTCTGCAGCTTGCTAATTACAACTGTAAAAAATTCAGGTGAATGACAGGAACTTGAAATGTTAATTCTGCTTTTATTATTTTGCAGCTGCAACTGTTAGTTGGCTCTTGCTGTAATTGATGGACACTGCCAGTTGCTTAGACAGATGGGAATTAATACTGGTGTTCCCATTAGAACTCGCCATCACAGTCACGTTGGCTTTGGTCTCCTGCACTGGGTTGATGTGTGCAAGAGAGTGCATGTGGAAGGAGCAAGCATAGCTCCTGCCTGCAGTACTTGCCTTCCAGGGTATCGGAGCCATCCGTCCAGCACAGAGCAGATGAGCTGCTTGCCAGGTTAGTATGTGCGAGAACAGGCCCTCTGTTTGCCCCGAACTTCCGGAGAGGTTACATGTTGATAAATATTGCCATAATAATGGGGGAGTCTTAAGACTTGCGTTAAGTTGTTCTGATTGTTCCTCATCAGAAATGCAGCTGTAATCTCGGCTGGTGTCTCTGAGCTGTAGTCACCTGCACACCATGTGAGTTGGGAACTAGAGTGCTGGTTGAAAGGAAAATGCTAGAGGTAGGGTAAGTAAAGGAGTTAATAATGTCAAGCAGCAGAGGAAAGTAGCAGCGGGTTGGGGTTTTTCCAAAGCGGAGCTATAGTCTTCTATGTGGAAGAAACGATTAAGAGAGTTGTAGTTGTTTGACCGACCTGCAAGTGGGCCTGCTTTCCAAATGGGGTAAAATCCTGGTCTCTGAGTATGGACTTGCTTCGGCCTTGCAGGGCTGGGTTGCTGAGGAAAGAAATGGCTCAGTTTGTCCCTCCGAGAACTTGTTCCTTTGCAGAGGTTCAGTCTGTGGGGGTGAAGCAAATTCAAAGAGCCCTCAGTGTGGGGAGGGAGCTGCAGAAGTGTCGGTCCAGTTCGCTGAAACCTTGGCTGGTTTTTGACCAGCAAGTTCATAAATTCCAAGCCCTCAGAAGCTTGTCTTTTTTTTTTTTTGAGCAGTTTGCAGAACGCATGGCTTTGAGATGGTGAGGAAAATGCTTCTTTCCTGGATGCTGAGAGATTGCAGTGAGCGGGACTCTCATCCCTGGAGGCGTCTGCGAGCTGTATTTACAGGTAGGCTGACAGAAGACACAGCAGCTCAGCTGGAGGTGCCAGTGTCCCTACGTGCTGGTTTGTTGGTTCCACGCAGGGCAGGTCATGCACACACAGTGCCCTCTCCTCCTCCCGAGCCTCCTGCCATCAAATCCATGCCCGATGCTCAGACCCAGCAGGTCTGGCTGCTCACTCCGCCTCGGGGCTGAGGTGTGAGCTGTGCACGGGAGCCCCTCCCCGGCCCCAGCCGCAGAGCTGTGGTGTGCGTGGCCGTGCGCTCGCACGCAGCACAGGAGATGTTTGACGCTCAAGGTAGGAGCGTGTTGCCCACTGCTATGCCAATTACTGGATATTAATGGCAGGATAGCATGCATATGCCTAAACTGGGAAGCAGAAGGTTAATAGACGAACAGCACCAGAAGATCCCATTTATCAGTTTCTATTTATCTCTCCTTGGGAGGTGGCAGGTTTACAGTAAATACCTTCTGTCCTCCTAATTTCCTAATGATGGGGATAATGATGGAGAATGGTGAAGTCATTAACTGGGACAGCCTCTGTGCATCACTCTGTCAACCACATCTCTCCAAGACCTGCAATGAAAAGTGATAGGCCCCAGCTGTTCACCAGATTCTGTTCCCTTCCCCCTTCTCCATGTTCAACCCCAATTGCAGGCTTAGCAATTAAAAAACAAGGGGAAAAAATGAGACCCAAAACCTGAAAGACAAAAGCCAGTCCCTTTCTCTGCTATGGCAATGATAGCCCAGTCTGCCCTGCACGTGGGTGTGAATGTACCAGTCCGACCCCATTCCAATGCTCCTAGTTAAATGCAGTGGTATCCCCGGGCCTGATGGCATCATTGGGGCCAGGTGTACAGCACCGGAGAGAGGAACATGAGCTGGCATGAGTGGGAGCTGGAAGAAGATTGTGCTTCTGGAGCAGAGGCACTGGGTTTCCTTGGTCCTGCCTCCCGTTCTTGCCTTCCACGGAAGACCCTGTTCAATGCCTGTAAAAACGGCAGCAGTTCTCTGTGTCTGACTCTTTGTTTGGGAGTACTGATGGATTTTGGGGCTTACAAATGGTCATGTGGCACTTGAGGTGGAACTGTATGGAGTGCAGGGGGTGGGCTCTGGTTCTAGATCCCACTGCTTCCAGTTCCACAGGACAGGAAGGTGTTCCTGAAAGATGAACCGAAGTTCAAATGAAGATGCACGTAAGTAAATTGTTGCTTTGAAAAGATTGTCTTTTTATTGCCATAATGACATTTGTATGTAGCTGACTCTTAAGGGTTTTTGTATTGGTTTCACAATTGTACAGCGTCTGGGAGTTGATGACTGTTTTCAGAGAGTTAAGAGTGGTTTGCCATTTACAGCAGCCATGTGTTCATCCAGTGAGGGCCTGTGATTATAGCCAGCCCTATTTTGAGCAGGCTGTGGCCTGGAGTACCCCGTGGCAGAGCCACCCAGCTGTCCTGCGGGTGGTGCCTTTTGGTCCTGACTGCCATTTGCCGTGCCCCAGAGTCTGGCCTTCTGCCTGGGTGTGTTCTGCGAAGAGAGGCTTGCCTGAAGTGAGGTTTTCGTTTGCATCCACCGTGTGCAGGGCTCATAAAAGAACTCTCAAGCTGTGGGAGCTTTGTGTTAGAAGGGTTCATTAACTTTCAAATGTTTCAATTGAGAAATTTCAGAGCTCTCAGCATAGACCAGGGTGGCCGGCTCAGCCAAGAGTGTCCCCTGACAGTCAGGTACAGATGTGATTGCTAGTCAGAGCACCGTAAGAAACCTAATAGTGTCCCAGCAAGTGTCATACTTGAGCTGAAAAGATTAAACCAGATAGCCCGGAGAGGCTGTAAATAATTTTTATTGGGCTTTAAGAGCTAGGGAGACAAGAGGAGCCTTTACCTTGTAGCTTGCTAGGAATTGTGCCTGCAGGGTTGCGGAGTGTGAGCAGTGGTGAAAGAAAGAATTCTGGGACTGGTTTTAATCTGAGCAGGTGTTTAACTATGTTCTGAAGTGCCTCGGGCCAAGGTAGATCATGGTGGTACAAAGGGGCATTTCTCTGACTGATGTCTCTGGTATCTGAGCGCAGAGATGTGAGAAATGAAAGGCGATGGAAGACTTTCCTGTTGGGGAGATGTGATGTTAGCTAGCTAGCACATGAGACAAATGGTGTGTAAATGTCCCTAAACGCTTCCTTCTCCTTTATTTTCAAGTTCTAGATGCTTTTCTTGGCTGTTCAAACCTACAGAGGTTTTTTTTTGGTGTTTTGTTTTGTTTTTTTTTAATTCATGCTGATCTGTTAGCTGCATGCTGGGGAGTCTTCTCCCAAGGGAGTGGAGTTGGGTTAAACGCCTCTCGTATCACTTGGCTGATAACTTTGTGTCTCCGGTCACAAATTTTGAGGCTGGGGAAAGGGGAGTTTGATTTCCTGTGTGATGATTCAGGACGCTCTGTTTAGCCTTGTTAGCTTGGCACAGGCTTGAGGGCTGATGTTTGACCTTAATTCTGTTCTCCAGCTTTGTTTTAGACATGTGAGGAGGTGCCAGTTCACTGGATTCCAGCCACCCCTGGGACAAGCTGCAGGGGCTCCTTGATGGTTTTGCAATGTTGCGACCCTTGCTGGGTTGTTTTCCGGCCAGCTGGCCTTGCCTGGGTTCTCCTGAAGACAGGCTAGCCGGTGTTCCCAGTGAGGCCAAGCCTCGTGGATTGCAACACTCCTGTGTTGCCTTGGTTCCCGTAGGAGCTCCTAGCCAAAAGTTAAGAGTATTCTTGGTTGTTAATGTCTTAACTTGCTCTGGCCTGTCCATTGCAAGCCCAGTGGTCCAGGGATGAACTCCATGCTTTTGTTTCTGTGGCCAGCCTCTCTGCTTTTGACACCTCAAGCTTGACGCAAACCAGGCTAAACAGAACATGTGATATTAAACAGCTGTTGGCTTCTAAATAAGGAAAATCATATTAGCCCCTCTATAAGCAATCTGTATGGTAATTTCAGGAAAGCACGAGGTGTCTGTTCTCCCTGGGAAGAAAGAGCTGATATATTTTTTAACATACATAAACTAACTGTAGGGAAGACTTGAGAGCCTAACAAGGAGGAAAGTTTTACTTCCTTGAGTAATGTGGGATGGGGAAAATAAAGGCAGGACCAATTACCCATCACTGTGGAAATTTGTTTGGGTAGGACAACATCTACAGCACCAAATCCTGAGGAGGATGGATGCTGTTACAGATATTGCTGGTCAAGTGAAAGAAATGTCACTGGAGCATTGTAATAGCTATCTGAAATAATTTTTTCAATTATATGTAACATACAGCAGCCGATGACTTAAAAAATTATCCTATCTGACAGGACAAAGGCTGCAAAAATGTTAGATTTAAGACCATTTCTAAAGGTGCAGGATGTACATGCTAACCCTCTGGCTATCGATGGTTGAAAGGAAACAGGAGTGGCTGTTGGCAGTGAGCATTTAGCTCTTTGCAGCTTGCCTGACTACGTCTGGTTCTGGCTGCTGCACATAGCCATGGCTTCCAGAGAGAAGTGTAGCGGTGCTCGTCTGCAGGACATTATGGATAAACCTAATGCTTTGCATGAATTTCAGTGGGCTCTGGCTTCCAGAAGCTTGGCGAAAAAGGAAGCTGTTCATGGTGTTTCCCTTGAGTAACTAAATTGTTCCTGCCTCTGCTGGATGAGATTAAGTAAAGTTTGGATTCACTAGGAGGCACATGCTCCAAGTGGCAGTGCTTATTGGGGCTGCTCTGTACTGCTCAAGTGTGGGAGAACTCACTGGTGGCTGTGGAGAAATGTGGACTAAAGGCAGGGGTCTGTTAAGTAAGGTAATGTTGGCTATTTTAAGAAGAGACAGCTGGGTATCCAGTATATCCCATTGACCGCCTCAGCTCAAAAGCGATGTCCAGTGCTGCATTTGCTATGGCACTAGGGTGTTTAAAGGGAATTCCAAGAGCTAGAGAGAGTCCCGGGCATCCACCTCTTCTCTCTTCCAGAAGAGCTGTTGTGATTTGTCTTGGTATGAAGGAACCTCCCACTCGCTGGTCTCAGAACCTGCACAGTATGGATCTGCCCCTGCTGCCCTTGGTACTGACTCCTGAAAGTCCTGTGGTAAAGAGCTATTAACCTCTGGCAAAGAGCTAAGCTTTCACTGAGTTGTATTTCATTTGTCATTTTTACTTGTGGTATGATATTTTCCTTACTCTGCATACATCTTTGCTCCTGCTAGCAAAGGAAACCTCTGCAGTTCTGTCCTGCTCCCATTTTTCAGATAAACCATCCGTGACACACAGAGCTCAAAGCTCAATGGACTGTGCATGTAGCGTTTTTGGGGTAACTGCTGTAAGAAATGGGCAGCACTGTGGTGCAGAGCTCTGCCTGCCTGTTCCCAGGGCTCTCGCTCAGTCATGGAGTGTGTGCTCACATACTCCATCAGGTGCTGTTGGCTTGGCTGCCTACACAGGCTAGATGTAAGGCCCCCGGTGAACATTTCTGTCACTTTGGCTGTTCTGGCCACTATGCTTAATCAAAGAGCTGGAAGGAAAGCTCTCATTAGAGAGGCTTCCTCAGTCGTACAGAAGCCTCTGCTCGGCTAATTGAGGCTTTAGAGAGCTCGTGCTTCTGGTTGGGGTTGGTCTGCTTGATGTGATGTGGGCCTGAGGCAGAATGAAGCAAGCAGACTTAAAATAAATGATGTCTGAGCAAACGTGATGGCTGGAGATGAACAGGGTTGTGTTCTGTTAGGCTGCTGCTCAGAGACTACAGCGTTTCTTGCTGTAGCAGCAAACTGCTGCAATGTGCTGTGGCTAGAGAGGTTGTTGGGAATGTGTAGGTAAAAGTGGGAGTCTGCATAGGGTGAATCGATCGCTTTCTGCTTGCATGTTCAGCGGTCAGAGCCCAGGCCGCTCATATTATGTGTTGGAGGAAATGAGAGTGCAAGGCAAGCTGGGCTGCAGAGCTTGCAGTCTGAATGGAGGAAGCACGTAAATGCCGGGGAAAAAGGTGTTGGGGTGAGGGGACAGAGCTAAGGACTCTAGCTAACGCATCTGTAGTGCTTGAGGCTCTTACACTTCTGGAGCAGTGTAGCCTAGTCCATTTTGTATGTTTTACAGACTCCGTATTTTATTAAAATTTTTTGTGTAGTACACGAGTTCGTGATCCTAAAAATTGCCACCTGAGAATGAGTGAACAAGTGAAATTATTCCAAGGGACTTGTTTTAAATGATATCAGTAGAACTTATAGCCTTAATTGTTGGTGTCCTAGAGAAGAAGTGTGATGGAGGAGCTGAAATAGAGCGCTTGCTCTTTCAGGATATGGGAGTTCTTTCTTCCTCTATGGTCAGTGACTTGAGTAAACCATACCTGAGTAGGGTTCCTCTGTTGTCGGTCAGAGGCAATGGTCTGAATGCCATTCGAAATGTGGAGCTGCCAGGCTTGCTTTGGAGGGCCCTGGCTTGTAGATAGGTGATGAAGGTGTGGAAGGACAGGAGGCTCAAGATCACGTGTTCAGCTGCTGGTGCTGAAAGCCAGTCTCCATCACGAGCCAAGTGTCTGAGCAGAGGTTTCAAGCTGTTCAGTTGCCTCCTGCAGCTTTTGGATAATTGTGTTGCAAAGAGTGCTTGAAAGAGTTGGAGTGAGCAGCTACTGGTGGCTGGGAAGCATTGATCCTGCTGCCTGGGCAGGAAGGCTCCCTGCCGGCTAAGCAGGCTCTAGTACTGGAAGCAGTGTCTCTGGTCATGTGGCAGGGTCCTTGTTTCCTATGGGAGAGGAAATGGACCAGCTACCGAGTGCCTAGAATTAGTAATTAAGCTGCCCAGAGAAAGGATGCAACCAGTGCAGGTCACTTACTGAGCAGGGTAAAGATGGAATCCATTTCCAAGAGGAGGTGGAGGCAAGGAGAAAGGGGATGGGTCACTAGGATGTCCATTGGATGTTTACCAAATTCCCATGCAGCATTCCTCGTTGGGCAGGCCTTGTCTGATGTGTCTCGGTAGGTCTGGCCTGTCGGGAGTCAGTGCAGAGACAAAGGGACAGATGGAGGAAGGAGACGGGATATAAGGGAATGTACATGATGGCACCCAAGGGACATGTTAACTGTGAGTTTCTTTGTTACCAGTTTGATGGTGTATTAGTGCCTGACCTTGCAGTGAGGATTTGGACATTCCCTCCTCCTCCCCATTTCTTTTGCTGTTTGCTTTTTATCTTCTTGCAAAGCAATAAAGATGCTGGAATCTGGAGAGCTCCTATGGGAGTCGAACTCTTCGGATACAGCGTTGCTCTGTGAAGAGAGGTGGAGGAAGTTGTGAGGGTAGGAACGAGAAGGAGGTTTGTCAGGAAAGCTTGGGCGAGGAGCTGAGATGACTGTGAGACAGCACAGTTGGGAACAGCGCTGGGTATTGCCTTACTCGTGTTGTGTCAGAATCTTCCCACGCCACGGCAGGTTCCAAATGTGTGACAGAGCTGTGCCTGAGACTGAAGGATTCTCTGTCGTACGTCTGCTGTCTGTCTCCTGCATGTGGAGGGGACAGGGACCTTTGTTTTGGTGGCAGAGGATCCTTGGATGAGCTGTCTGTGCTGATGTGTGCAGATGACTTTGTGGGCTGGAGATGAAGGTGTGGCTGAGCAGTGAGGCAGCCGGGAGGGCTCCAGGGAGCCGAGTGCAGGTTTGCAGACAGGTCTGACTTGGCTGAGTGATGGCTTGTCAGGCAGGGGTGAAGTCTGGACGAGTGCCTGGAACAGAAACCCATTGAGAATAGTTAAACGCAGAAAAGCCATCCCGAGCTCAGGTAGTCCCAGAGCGGCACATTGTTAGGGACCGGGCGTGTGTCCTGAAGGAGTGTCCCCGTGGGCCTGCTTTATTCTGTGACCTTTGACAAGGTATGTGCTGCTAGCCTCTGTCAGAGTGTGCTGGGCTGGATGGTTCTTTGGTGTGAGCTACAGCAGATGTTCTTCTGAAAGAAGCTGCTGCAGAAATGGTGTAAAACAAAGGGAGCTTAGAATTCTTAAAAGTACATCCATGACTTCTTACTGACTTAGCTAAATTCTCCTGGCTCACTGGTTGTTGAAAGCAAGCAGAGGAAGCTCTCTGGTCTTTGGGCTTTAGAGAAGGGGGGCAGATGACTTTTCCCCTGACTTTCAAGGATCCTGGACCCATGGCAGTGGTAAATCAAGGTGGCCTCTGCAAGGCAGAGGAGGATAGTGGAGTTAGTGGATGACTCTGGGAGTATGCAAAAGTTCATAAATATATCAGAGCTAGTCATGAGTGAAATGTGTCATGTTCTGATTCCCTAAACGACTCTGAAAAGCTTGATTCAGGACTTTGTTCTTACACTGTAGTTATGGCTTTGTCCCCAGCTTTGCAGTGGTCTTTCACTGCTCACCTTTCTGATATGAGCTGCCTTTTCCCTAGAATAAGTGATCTGTAGCCCTATGGGCCTCAGAGGAGTAGGCGTGGCCAGGTCTGTCCATGGAGTCCTGCTCTGTCATACACATAAAATGCTCTTGGGGGACTATGTGGGTGTAATGGCTGCAGCTTTGTTTGTTCCTTGTTACCCAAACGCTTGTTTAGACCCTGGCAATCTCTGAGGAGCAGGCTGCACTAATCACAGGTGTGGGAAGGTGAGGAAGCCATGGGCGGTCTTGGGTTGGTCTGGATGAGCTGCCATTGTCAGTTGTCGTAATTTCTCTGATGTCTAAATGAGACTTTTGTACCTAGAGTAGGACGTGGTCTGTCCTTTGTGAAACCTTGTGTGCACCCTGCCCCCGTGGTGCTGTCAAACCAGCGAAAGGGTACGTGGTGGCTTTGTATCGTGCGACCAACAGGAAGGAAAACGGTGTCTTAAATAACAGGCATTAAATCCAGTAAGGAGGCAATTTATCATGGATGTGGAGTCATATTTTCTGTCATCTGAGACTGTGAAAAGGTGCTTGTGGTAATGCTTACTTAAAATATGTTTAATGTTCCTAAGGACAATGGGATTTTTTTTCCCCCCCCATCTGAAGATCTTTGTGTTACAAAGGTACGCTGGGATTTAACATATTAAGAGCAGTAAGCTAATCCTAAAACTTGCCTCTGGCATTTGAGTGTATGTTATGTAAGCAGCTATATATACTGAAAGGGAGGGTGTAGTAAATTATGGACAGCTTCAAGAGGGAACTGACCGAGGTTGTGTAGAAGTTGCAAAGTGGGGAAAATAACTAATGAAATTGAAAAAAAGCAGTTGCCTAAATATCGTTTTCTGGGCTGAGGTTGTTTTCCTATGGATATTTTTTAGCTGCTATTTCACTTCACTGGATTGTGACAAGTATAGAGGGTTTGGAAGGAGGTGAATTCTTCATCCAAGATAGAAGAGAGAAGGTTTAGTACAAGACATGTTTAATAAAGAAAGATACTTCAGAAACTCTAGTGTTTCCTAGAGGTGCAAAATGTGAGATTCAGCATAGGAGTTAAAATTCTAATCCATGTCAACATCTGGAGTTACTTTTCTGTAGGAGAGTAGTCAACCCTTATATACCTGGAAGTTACTTAGATCGGGAAGAAAAGGTGAGGGTCAGAACTCTTGAGCTGTATCTGCATACACCCAAGCCAGAGCATGTGTCGGCCTCTCTACACCTCACAGGGAGATGCAGCATGACCCGAAGGGTCTGACCTGGCCCATCCTTAGATTTCCCATGTGCTCTGTGGCGAGGTAAAGCAGCCATGCTGGAGCAGAGTCCGTGTATTGGTCAGGAGTTTCCGGGTCCCTACAATTGTCTTCGAAGCTCTGTGCAGCTGAGTTTGCATCATTGTAAATTAAGCTCCTGCTGAGGTCAGAGGGCAGGAGCTAATCTGTACATAAACGTTCCTCAAACTCTAGTTATGCATTGGACCTTTGAGATCAGCTCTAACAAGCGTAATGCAAACTGGATTAGTTTGTTATATGCCATTGGGAAATTAAATGTGTCTTCCAAGTTCTTGTCACTTAAAATTTGCCATGACATTTACGGTGTTTGACAAAATGCAGGAAAAAGAGGTTCCAATTAACCAGGACATCAAACGGTGTGGATGGTGCAGTTTATTTTGGAGGCATGATATTCAGAAAGGTCAGTCTCTCAGTCAGCTGACCTCAGCCGTTTGTAGCGTTGGCTGTGGCTAATGAGCACTCAGCTCAGTCCATAATGGGAGCTTTATGGAGGGAAAGTCCAGATAATGGATGTATGTGGGCAAACTGGCTCTTTCTAATAGCTGTGTCTTGGGCAGGAGGGGGTATGTGCAAACTCTCTCTAACGTAGAGGAAAAGGGACTGAATCCAGTGTTTAAGAGGCAGGAAGGTCTTCACAAAGTCAGTCCCCTCACACCTGAGGGGAAATTGTTGCTGTCTTAGTGCTTCCGCTTGGGCCCGTGAGCTGCACAGAGCCATGTGTAACAGGATGGTGGTTTCAAGCTGGAGCAGAGGAGTAGTTCCTTGGAAAAGGTAAATGGAAATGTATTGCTGCATCCACACGGTGCAGTCAGTGCTGACAAAAGCCTGGAGGGAAGGTGGCCAAGTCTCCTGACAGACTGTTGTTCTTCAGTCTTCAGCTGCTTTTAATGTTGGTATCAATCAGTTGCAAGTAACTCATTACTTGTACTAAAATTCATGGCAGCTGCTGGTCCTTTATGCGGGCTGTTTCCAGTGTCAGCACTGGGCTGTAGTATTTCAGTCTGAAAAATTTACAGTTTGAAAATTAGACATTTGGGCAGAGCGTCTATAAATGATGTTGGATTTATACCAAATTGACCCCCAGGAAACTGTTAACGTTAGACTGGCCAGTCGCATTCCCTTTCTGCTCAAAGCTTTGGGTGTTCAGGTTAAAAATGTGTCATTTTTCTATGTCCCAGCAAAGTCATGTTTTACCTAAGTTTTTAAATGCACTCCAGCACAGTTTTTTTTCCTTCTGCTGTTAAGCAAAGCCTGATAGGGCAGTGCTGGTTGGCAAGTGGCAGCTCTTGGAGGTGGTCAACCTTAATGCAGCCCACAGATTTGAGCCCCCCCTGGTGCTGGCCGAGTGCTTGGGAATGCCCATTTGAAAGAAATGAAAAATAATTCAATAGGCTGCTGGGATCTCTATGAACTTGACTTAATTAAGAGGTAAGGATGAACACGTTCTTTGCTAGGTGTTCCTGCTTCTTAATGCTGTGTTTGTTTTCCTTCTTTGAACTTGGTTTTCCTGTATCCACAGTTTTGGAAGGGTGTCCAGCAAGTACCTGGGATATACTGTGCTGTGAGCGAGGCATCCTCTAGGCAACTTCTAGGATTTACCTTGTCTACTTTCCACTGGGCTCTGTTGAATTCGGTGGGAGTGGGAATCCAACTTCCACCAGAGTTGGGAGAGGGGAGGAAACAGTGAGAGTAAGAGGGCTGGGAGAAAGTTTGGACTATTGTAAGTTGGTGGCAGTAGGATCACAGGCCAGAGCAAGAATAAGATAGTTGCCTTGAGTTTCTGGGAGGAATTAAATGCAAGAACTTGGAATGGTGGAGTGTGATACTGTCATGCTTTTAGCTGAAGCAGACTTCCTGAGGCACAGTGCGAAAGAAATAATTTCTCAATTTAAATAGAACTCCCTTCATACTGAAGTCATAGCAACAAAATGACCTCACTGCAACTTTACTCCCCCCTCCTTGTAGTTGTTTCTTTAATTTCGTACAATATGTTATTCTTGTTGTTTGGAATCATGGGGAGGAGGGAGAGAGGGAAAACCAACCTGTGTAAAAATTAGCTTTGAGTTATTCCATCTGTGGACTCTTAATTTTGTCATGAAAACAGAGAAGCCTGGCAGGAAGCGAGCTTGTGACTGGCTCCATGTATCCTCTTGTCTGGAGCTGGGTAAGGAAGTGTGGCATTTAGAATGAAAGCAAAAGCTTCATTTCTGGAACTCTGAGTGTTTGCCCAATTCTTTGACCATCTGTTTTTGTTGACAACCACCTCTTTGTGTTGTGCCAAAGTTATTTTGGCTTTTATAATTTGTAGATGCGTGTGTGTGTGTGTACATGGTGGTGTGGTTGTGTGTGTCTGTGTGTGGATCATTAGGGCGCTGCTGACTGGGTCAGATTGGGGGAAGTGGGATGTGTAAAAGTAGGTATTTTGTGAAGATTGAATTACAAGGAGAAATACAGTGAGTAATCCTGGCTTCTCTCAGAGACACTTGAGTCCTCCTATCTGTGTTACCCTGTCAAAAGCTGCCAGCTTCTAGTGGCTGTCCTTAAGTAACTTTGGTTGCGTCACAGCCCTTTAGAGTACGCAAGTACCTGCCTCAGAAATCACAGCTGGGATGAGCTGGTGGAGAGCCCAGCAGCTGACTGAAGGTGGATAGCAGCAGATGGGTCCCTGTGCTCCCTGGTGCCGGCATGGAGGTGCTCAGCCACCTTAGCCTCTCTTGAGCTGCACTTCTCTTCCATTCTTGGTGTCATTCAGGGGGTAGTTATTCATTCCCTTTATCCTTCACATGCTAGTTTTATCCACAACCAGTATAGATTGGAGATGCACTGGAGCAGCTGATGTTGAGAACTCTATCATGGAACTGCAAAAGCACTTGGAAATTCAGCCTCAAAACCTAGCATGAGACACCTTTTGGAATATATTTTTATGTTTATAAACCTGGATTTTCTCTACACTGTAATAAAATGTCTTTGTTTTCTTCTGAAAGCTGTGTAGAGGAGCTGAGCACTTCCTGTGCTGCTTTCCACACTGAGTTTTTCCTGCAGTGCCTTCCGAACTCTTGTTGGCATGAGGGTAGGCCAAAGTAACATCTACAGCCCATGACAGCAGCAAAATGAGGCTAACAAATACCCTTCCGAGGATGCAGCATGACAGCTTCATCCATCCCGCTGCATTTGCATCGGGAGTGCGGAATGGCTGCGTGTCATGGGCCACTGCCACTGCACACAGTCATTTATTTAATAACTCCTGCACAGGCATTAGAGGGGAGCCTGCAAGACATCAGTGTGGTGGAGACAAATAAGAAAGAGATGGCAGCATTTAGAAAAGTCTGGTTTGCGCTATTCTATCATTGTAACTTTCTGTTCAGCAGTGCTTCAGGTATAAAGTGAAGGGAGTTTTTATGGACAGTAGCAAGGCATGGGCTGTGGTATGGCACAGGGGCTTCCCTGTGTTTTTTGCTGTGTGCTGAGTTTGAGGGTGGCCTTTTCCAAAGGTAAGCTTGTTCCCTTGCAATATAAAGTGTTAAGAGTTACTTATGCAGCTTGCACTAGATGTTTCTGCCACGTGAACCAGGTAGAATAAACCTGCTTCAAATCTGGATGATGACGTATTTTTCTCCAGAGCATCGTTAATTCACAAGAAATTGAGAGTCTTTGTTAGTTGAGATTTTCCTGAAATACCAAGTTCTGCAATTCCATCCTGGGGAGAACTGATATAAAGTGCAATGCCTTGAAACCCAGCTTCTTAAATATTTATCTGGTAAGAAAAATGGAGAAACTGAAACACCTGGAATAGGTAGTCGCTTCTGAAAATCTGTTCATAAGCATAAATGAAAATCCTTCTGTCTTTTTAGATGCCTTTTCAGGGGTTGCCTTCCAGTCCTGTGTTTCTGTGTGTGAATGAGGTATCCAAGGTCTGTGAGATGTGTTGACTTGTACAAAAGCTTCTGGTGAGTGCTGGTGCAGTTGGGAATGAACATGTTATTTCAGAAACAAAATTGGAGTTATAATAAGAAGACCAGGACCGAGTTCAGGTGGGGATAGTATGTCATGCTGAAAAAAGGGAACAGCAAAGGTTCCGTTCATGTATAAATAGATGGTGTTTTTTTTCTGTGACAAATACAAGGCAGGTTTTTAAATGGTGGAGTCCAGATGCAAAACTCCTAAACCCTGTGCAGGCCCTGAAAATGGATGTTTTTTTGCTGCAATGGGAATGAAGAGACCTTAATTTTTCTCATTGGTGGGAGCCCAATTTTAACAGCGTAAAAAAGATTTCATGTTGTCTGCTCTAAGAGTTTGTCATCAGATTAACTAGAGAGGAACACCAAAGGTTGTCAGTCCCCCTTAGCATCAGCAGTGTTTTCCTCACAGCCCGGCCAGTTCTAACCCTTCAGTTCTCGTTTGCAGAACTCGCTGTGTGCAAGGAATGTCTCCTGGGTTGCTTTGCTTAATAGCAGTTAAGAATAAAGGGCCTCGGAAGTGAAGCGTTCAAAGCATTTCTGTTCTCAAAAGGCTGGAGAAAAAAGATGTTTGAAAAATAAAAAGTGCCAACGGCAGAACCTGCATGGAAGAGTAGAAAAAAGGCTCAGGCAAGAGGGATGACTGTTCTGTTGTGTTCTCACTGACCTAGCACCCTGTATTTCCTATGTTGTTATCTTTACTAATGTTACTGCTACTGCGAGTGCAGGATGGCTGCAGAGGTTGTGACTGCCTGCCTGGTAGGGGAGCGAGCGTCTCAGTCTTGTCTACAAACTGCGGTAACTCAGCAGCTGTTTGTTGCGTGTGCAGCTGGAGAGAAAGGGGAGCTCTTGGGCCACGTGTGGGGAAGGATCACCTCTCTGGGCGTGTCAGACGCCTGTGATGGATTCTACTGCTGGCACATTGCTCGAAGGTGGCACGTTGTTGCCTGAACTGCAGCGTCCTGTGTGTCTGCAGTCACGTGCTTGGGCTGCTTAAAAACACTGACACGAAGAAAAGTGTGTGAGCAGGGTTGGCCACTTGTGCCCTCTCCACACCTGGAATACACAGGACATAAAGAGAGCCTCTTCTGCGGCTCTGGAAACCCATACTTGGTGATTACTCAAGCTATCTGTTGGTATAAATAGATGCCACCTCATGGATTTCAGTGGCATCATCATCCATGAAAGCAAGCAGAGGTGGCGGTGTCTGGGAAGGCATGTAACAAAACCAAAATGTTCCTGTGGAGTTGCGTGTAGTTTTGTGGTGTTGCCTTCTGGTGATATTTAGGGAAGACTGATATTTAAGGAGCCCCTGTGTGTTTTCTAGATGGCTAAATAGTTTAAAAAATACCAGAAGCACAAGAAAGGCACAGTATACTCAATGGACAAGAAAAAGCCTGTACTTAAAACATGGCCACGTGTAAACTTTGAGTTCTGCTCACTAGAATAATAGTTCATTTATTTTGCAGTGCCAGACTGCTTCAAGAGTCAATTTCAAAGCAGAGAGCAGTGCGGAGGGAAAGGGTGAGGGCTCTGTCTGCCCATCAGTCTGGGGTAATGGGTGGTAATCCAGTTTAGCGCTGGTACACAGGACCTGCTTCTCTGACTGCTGCTTTGTGGTTTTGTGGTACCCTGGTTTTTTCAGGCTGTTAATTTGGGCAAGATTTCTAGTTTCCAGCATTATCATGACACCACTGGTAACAGCTGAGCCCAGCTGATACCTTATGACAGCTATCACTACTTGGAACTAACAAATACCTAGTTTGGAAAGCACATGGATTCAGTGAGGTATGAGTTGCTTTCATAAGGTCTAGTGGACTCTTGAAAGGCTTTTTTTTATGGCTGTTGGGATGTGTTTGGTGTTACAGCTCCCGCTTGCCTAGCAGCTGCAGTCTGGAATGTGGAATATTTCAGATCCTGATGGGTTGGTTTGTATCTCGGTTTCTGTTCAGACTCCTTCCCAGGGCTGGAGTGGGTGGAAAAACAGGCCTTTTCCCCTTGCTGATATTGGCACCTACCCAGACTGTCCAAAGTTGAGGGCAGAAGCTATGCAAAACACTGAAATGGTAGAAGTTCTTCTGAGATATGTGGAATCCTCTCATGTCAGAAGGAGTTAAAAGCGCAGAAAATTCTGCTTTGAAGAAAGGTGAGCTGATAGGTCTCTTGAGCTTCCTTTCAGCTGTAATTCTTTGGATTTATTAGTCTTATTTGAAGCATTCTTTGTCACTAAGGAAGTATTGGAGACTGTTGCTAATTCTGGCTGGAAAGCTTGTTTTGGTCAGCAGAAATCGTGCCTGGCGTTTGCTAGATGCTTGGTGATGTATGGGAGAGGCTGATTGTTTATCAAGGAAGACTTCAGGACTTGAAATCCAAACCCCGGGTTCTTCCAGAAGGAATAGAATTATCCCAGTGTATGATGACCTTGATAATTTTGATGAGAATTCTACATTACAACTGTCTGATCTTGTTAGTGTGTTGGGTTTTTGGTTTTGTTTTTTTTTTTTCCTGTAAGTTTTAAACCTGATTTAGACAAGATCGAGTAGATAAATTGTGGCAGGTCTAACTACCGCTCAGTTCTGGAAGCTGTAGAGCACTTCAGTGAGGGGGTGTCCTTAGAGTAGCTTGTTGGGTCAGGTGGGACTGTTGATGGCCATACTGTGTGTCCAGCTGAGAAAAACACAGCAGCCAGGGAGCTTCGGGTGGGATGAGGCACTTTGGGTTAGACAAGGAGAATGGAGGCAGGAGGGGGTGCATGTAAAACAGCAGCAGCAGAAGACAAAAGCCGACATGTTGTCTTTGACTGCATAGGTCATTGATGGAGTAATCTCCATTTCCTGTGTTGGTTCTGGGTGAGTGCCGGGTGTGTGACTAGAGAACGCAGAGGAGCAAATGAACTTAGAGGAAGGCACACAACCCTTGTTTCTAAACTTTGAACTTGTTTATGAGACATTTTGGGTTTCTGTGCAAGTTAACAGCCTGATTGGGCAGAAGGTCTGATTTGGTGCAGTTCTACTGCTAAAAAAAGGCTGCCCATTTATGCCACTGGAACATGGCAGGTGATGGTTAAAATGCAGTTTACTTGTAGCTCCAAAAGGGTTAAAACAATTTGAGGTGAAACACTAGATTTGCCAGGTTTGATTAAATAAAAAAAACCAAACCAGAGGGGAATATTTGAGCATGTGGATAAATAGAAATGCTCTTTTGTTTCCTTTTTTCCACGCTTCTTAATGTGTAGAGTGGTATAGAAAAAATGCTAGATTTCTGTGATGTGCTCATGCTCCACATCCCTCAAATCCATCTGTGGCTGCGGAGCTGTTGCCACACACAGGCTCTGTGTGCTGCGTATTTTGCAAACAGCTACACCTACTTGCAGGCAGCACGAGGCATTTGGGCTGGGATTGCCAGGCTGCTGGAGGTGCTCGGAGCCCACGAGCGGTGAAATGCATCATTCCAGCTTGAGTCACTGCTTCGGCTGAGCGTGGGCATCAGAATATCCTCCCGTGGTGGGGGCGGGGGCAGCGCGCTCTGTGTCTGGCTGAAGGGTTTAATGGGGAAGGGTTAATGAAGTCGCAAGGCAGTGACAGTGAAACTGCAGTGCAGGGCTCTCGCTGCGTGGGGATGGATGGAGGCAGGTGTAAACTCTGCTTGGAGAAATCAGAGCTCTCCATCTATGCCATGTCCTATTGGAATATTTGTCTGGTTCATTTCGGCTTCCTCACCATGGATGTGTTGTAAGAGTAACTGTGTTCCCTGTCCTCCCTCCCTCCTCTTCCTTTCCCCACCCCCCCACAAGCTGGAGGGCCAGAAGGTGGGGTGGTACCTCAGGATAATGGTAGCAGAAGGCGAAGGAGGCAGACAGCTGGCAAGTTCTGCCCCAATATGCTTCTCTGAAAGAGGCAAGGAAAATGCAGAAGATGTGATGCCTGAATGGCTCACTTTGCAGCAAAAGGGAAGATTAAAAGTAAAATTAGTTAACATCTTGCTCATTTCAAACCACCACACGGCAGC
>VZTA01018393.1:108502-132848 GCA_013398855.1 Mohoua ochrocephala
GTGGCTTTATTTTCTGAGGGAAGGAGGGAAAAGTCCCAGGCAGTCCTGGGACTTTGCAGAAATCCGTGTAGTGAGCAGCACTGCAAAAAGACTGAGCTCTCCTGGTAGCCCTCTTGTTATCTCTCGGTCATCTGTACGAGCCCGGGCAGCTGGAGCAGACAGGCAGCCACAGGCCTCTGCCAGGAGCTTCTGTTCACTGTACTGACACAACAGTACGAGAGTGTGCAAAGGCAGAGGGTGGGGATGGAGGCCGGGGGCCCTGCAGTGGTTCAGTCTGGGAGGGGAATTCCTGAAGCAGGGTGTGGGTGCTCCTAAGGGAATCTGGGACCCCTAGAGATGCTGAGTGAGAGAGATGTTGCTGGTGTCTGCAGCTGCTAAATGGAAGGGTGAGAGAAGGCAGAGCCGAATGCTCCTGGAGGTGCACTGTGAGAGGGACAAATGGAACAATGGGAAATCCCAGCTAGATGGAAGGGGGAATTTAATTCCCTGGGTGGGTGGTGAAGCATTTGAACAGGGGGCTGGACCTTAAATGAACAATACCTTATGCTAAAAGGGTTTTATTTCACCAGCTACTGCTTCTTTGGACCATCTGACCAGCACACCCCTTGCTGGCAGGGAGCACCAGGTGTGTGATGGGCTGGATATGCTGGTACTGCTGGGAACAGCACTCTGATTCAGGACAGCATTTCCTTGTGCCTGTTGTGTAGGTGATGGGTCCCAGTGATCTGAGGGTCCGACGTCTTTGTTGTGTGGGCAACTGTGTTTTGAAGAGGTTTTTGGTCCAGCCAAGCAAGACTCCATGGAATGTCATGGTGGTTGGTTTTATGTAATGCTGTTCAAGCAGAACCTGGGCCCTTAGTGGAGCAGATGGCACCTTATTGAGCAGCCGTGAGCAGAGGCTGGGTATTCACCAGACCTCTCTAGCAGCAGCACTGAGGGCTTTGCTCTGACACCTGACTTTGCCAAGTAGTCCTGTGAAACTTGTACCTGTGACATAAGACTGGAACGGTGGCTACTTGGCTCTGAGTGGTTACTGGTCACCAGCAGAGTCTGCAAAGCGATGGAGAGAAATTGGGGAAATGATCGTGTTTAATTCTTCCATCTCCACTAGGAATACTAACCGACCAGCCTTAAGTGCATACAAAACACTTCTTCTGTAGACACTTAGTGAAAGTTCAGCTAAATGATCATGCAATTATTGTAGAAACATAATTTTTAGTACAGGTGATGTAGTTGAGGCCAATTCCTTTGGGTAAATGTTACTGTTGGTTAATCGAACAGAAACAAATGGATGCCAGCGCAGACCGCTTTTGGAAATTCCTTTGTTACAAACGCCCCAAATCCCACGTATTGCTGCTCTCAGTACAAACCAGCTATGCCAGCAGTTGGAGTTGGGGAAAAGCACCTTCCAAAAGCTGTTTGGTTGGTTACTGTTCATGGCAGAATTTCTCACACTGACTCCTGAACTGTGTGCTCTGGATTGCTGTTGCAGATTAGATTCTGTTCCAGCTGGAACGTAGCTCTAATCTGCTTGCTAATTCTCGCACTGGACCAGAGTACTGTGGGAAAGACAATGAACAAAGAAGTCAATTTTTTTTGCTGGTTTTGGGGCCTAGGTCTCTGAGGTGCTTGTCATTCTAGCAATGCCTTTATAGGTAAGGGTTGATGGTTCTCTTTTATGTCAGCCTGATTTCTGCTGTAGCCCAGGGGTGCTGCTTAGTCGGCACCTCTCGTGCTCATGGCTCTAAGTGCTTTGGGCTACTAAGCAGAGTTCATACCTAGGAGCTCTTGTCCTAAAACATTCACCTGCAGCACCAGTTCATTAACTGCTTTTCTCTTTCTGAATCCTATTTATAAAACAGGCACAAATGATCTGTGGCCCTAGGGAATACCTGAGATGCTTCTAGTGAGGCTTCCTGTCTATCTTCTCTGAGCAGACAGGACCTAAATTCCCTGGGCTATGTCCTTGGGGCATTTTCACTGTCCGTATTCAAGTGTTCCATCCCTGTTTTTCAGACCTTGTGGCTGTTTTGGTGATGACTCGAGTGATGTGTCTCAGGTTACTGTAAGCAATGGTTTTTTACTGCGGTGTTTACATGGCTGCTGTGACATCAGGATGAGTGCAGGAAAAGGCTTGTCACCTGCAGGCTACCCAATGTGGTCGAGGTGGCTTTAGAGTACCAAGTTCCTCGGCTGCATATGTATTTTTTATATATCATATATTTGCCCGTGTACTTCTAATGGGGTGGGAAAGAAACTACGGTAATGATGGGAAGTTATTTAGTGCTGCATGGAGTTAATTGCTTCTAATCAGTGCTTACATCCGTCTGGTTTTATGGGAGACAACAAGCCTTCGTTGGATGTGCTCATTAGCCGTCCTGTAAATCACAGGGATGCTCTGGCATCTCCCGTATTGTGTGCCCATTAGCTGGGTTGTGTTTCCATGTAGCCGTGAAAAAGGAATGGCATGCACTGGGATGGGGATGGATTTGCGTCTCCACTTAAGGTCCCTTGTAACAGTTTGCAAGTAGAAGTTGTTTCCCAGTTGGCCAGTTAAGCCTTCATGAGGGAGTTCCCTGGCTATGTGGAGTACTGTGAGGGCAAATCAGGTGTCAGGAGCTGCTTTCCCAGCAGATGTGGAAATGCTGCCCAGGGTGGCATGGTCACTCTATTGATACACAGCATGAAGGTGCAGTCACTCGTCCTGGGGGAGTCTCTGAGGGGCACCCCATCCTTAAGAGCTTGAAAAACTCAGTGCAAAGGAGCTTCTCCTTTTTGCCAAAATAAGCAGGTTGTGTCAAAGAATCTGTATTCTTTGGATGTCTTGATAAGAACTCAGTAGTGCTGGTAAGATGTTTCGGCTCCTCTATTCCAGGACCAAGTTAAATAATGAGCTGGAGAACCTTCCTTCTGCAGCTGCAGAGGTGCCCTGTCCCCAGGCGCTGCAGAGCCCTGCCAGGCCCCGTACGTGCTGCAGCGTGATGGATGGGTGTGGGGTGATGAATGGCGCGTGCCTGGGCACCCATTAGAGCTCAGGCACTGCAGGAAGATTAATTGGGTCAGGTTGTGCCGGCATCTTTCAGGGCTCAACATATTGAACATTTATCTATCCATCTTCCACATCAGTTACAGCACTGTGTGCTCGAGTCAAGAAACATACGGGTGAGTTAGAGCTGTGCGCAGATAGATGGGGGCTGTGGCTATCGGCTGCAGCTCCTGCTGCCCGGCCATTGTGAGCTCAACACAGGCGGAAAAGGAGCCCGCAGCAGCGTTGGTCTTGGATAGAAACTTAGCTGCTGCGTTCCTGGTAATTGGTAGTCTTTTCCCTTAAATCTCTCTACTCCCAGCTCTCTCACCAGGTGGCAGCCTCCAGCATGCCAGACTGGGAGTCTGGAGACGTGGGAATCTGAGCCTGGATTGTAAATCAGGACAGGAAGGAGGGAAAAAAATCCAAAACCTAAGCCGGTATCTGCTTCTGGAGTTTTTAAATGTTCGGATTTTTCGAAGATTTTCAGAAGCCGCCACCAGGGGAATGAGCAACTTGTTGAGGGGTTTTTTTAATTATTATTATTTTTAATTACAAAAAAAAATTCTTTGAAATGCTCTTGGGAACAGTTTTACCATCCTGCGATTGTAGAAGCTGATGCATGCGGCATGGGTGTGCGTGGCCTGCATCACTGGATGGAGGCACAGACAGCTCTGCTCGTTACTTCAGCAAGAAGTCTGTGGGAGGAGAATTATGGTATGGGTTGGGATAGGGTGCTTGAGGTATGCTGGAGACAGTGAAAAATGGGTAAGCAAAAGGGAGCAGTGTCCAACAGCAATATATTTGATATAAAAAGTCACAACAAGAAAGAGAAGAGGATGAGGGTAGGGCTCAGGGAGCGCACTGCCTGGGTAATAGCAGGTGAGGAAGCTAATCTAGTCACCAACCAGTGAGGATTCACAGGGGAATGGAGAGATTAAGGAAGTAACAAGTCATTGTATTCTACGTCCCTCCTGGGCTTAGCTATATCTTTATAATTGGTTAGCTGCCAAAAACCGTGCATGGACAGTTGTGTTGGCTCATGTATTAGCGCTGATTATTTGGCTGATCTGGGATTGCTTAGAGCCTCAGCAACACAAGTAAAGCAACAGGCAGGAATCCTAAATACAGATCTCACCTCCTTTGTTGGACGTATGGGAAACCAACAGGTTGGTAGGACTCTAGGAAACTGTACCATGAAGTGAAATTCCATGTAGGCCTAAAGAAAATATCTAGTGTGGGTCCAAGTGAGGCAGCCTGAGAGAGAAGCGACGGAAGCATAGGAGATGGTAGTAACCATGTTGGAAGAATTGGAGCTTCTAGCCTGACTGTGAAGGTGTAGGGCTTGCAGACTCACATGACAGCACCATCTAGAGGGTTCTCCCCCTGTGCTGTGGGCCCAGTGGATGTATTCACCTGTCTGTATTCACAGGTACAAGGTTTCCCTTGCTAGCTTGGCCTGGAAGGATCTCATGGACACACAGAGGGAAAAGCTTGTTCTTGGAGTGAGAGTTTTGAGCTGCTGAACACTTTGGGAAATAAACTACTTACATAGTCGCCTTCTTAGGAAATGGCTGTTGGGAAAGGTCCGTGTACCTAATGGAGTTCATGTGTTGGTCCATAATCCAGAATAGGGCAGGGAAAGATGGAAAGTTGGGGCATCAAAGGTTTACAAATAATGCTGTGGCTTCTGTATCTGGATTTTTCTAGCCAAGCTCACTCTCCCGGCCAAAAGCATTCAATATTAACATCTCTCCTGAGCTGCTGGGTTTAGCAGAGCTCTGGAGTTTCTTTTTTTTCAGTGGTTTTTTTTCCTGCCCGCCTGTCGGGCAGTCTGGACTCTTGGAGTGAATTCCTGTGCCTGTGTGTGCAGAGCTGCTAAGAGATGACTGCCTGCACTGATGTGATGTCCCTGTCCCCTGCTCCTATTACATGCATTTGCAGTTTAATAATTGCATGTGGATGGCAGTCGGTGCCAAGCCCTGCGTATCCAAAGTCATTTGGTGAAGGAGTCCATTATGCTTGTGGCTCGCGGTGATAAATTCCCTGTGATGGTGGCAGCTCACAGCAGCCTCCTCTCGTAATGGCATTCTGCTCCTGTTGGCAGCCTTCCCTGGGCAGGAGACACTGCCCTGAAATAGCACAAGTGATGAGAACAACAATGGCTGCTCAACTCTGGGAGACCAAAACATGGAGCAATCAGTAATTTCTTTCCTGGGACTGCTGTGTTTAAGGAAACGTGCAGAGGAGATGGCAGCTGGGCATCTGGATGTTCCCAAGGCAAAAAGCCACGATGGACTAACCCGAGAGACCCATTCCTGAGCTTGAGGGACTGAATACAGTTCTCAAAAGTAGATCAAAGGGTCCTACGTGTTCTGCTGCAGTAACTTCATAGAAGAACCCTTTGGAACTTGTTTTTAAGATGTAAAGGATGGAGCAGGAGTTGGCCGGCAGTTTGGGAGGGGGGCACGGATGACACATCTGAAATAGAAGCAGCTTCCAAATGAGGTACTCTGTACAAATCCTTTCGGTTTTGGTGTATTGACCTCGGGAGCAGCACACTGACCCTTTGAAGGATTTGTGCCCCATTGGTCCTAATCTAATTAAAGCAGCGCTTGCTGCTCAGCGTGGGCCAAAGTGCAGCAGGGTCAAGTGTATGTCAGTAATTTAAGGATTTAGTTATTAGGTTGTAAAATAATAATCAAGAAAGCTGTCTCTCGTGGAAACAGTTCAGTGCAATGGGTAAAATATTGTTGGAAGAAGATCCTGGTATACCAATGCCGTTGCCAGAGATAACTTGATACGTTCTGCAAAGGATTTGTACATGAAAAAGAGTTCCCAGGGAATGGCTGGAGGAGGGGTTTATGCATGGACCAAAACATTTGGCGGAGGGCTTCTCTTTCTTCCTCTCCTTTGTTTCTCATGAAATCAGCCCAATTATCCGAGATTCAAGGGTAGAAATCCACTTGAATTTGGGCAAGCAGGTTTTTGTTTGCAGACATGTGGACTTAGAGCTCTGTCAGGCAAATGAAAATGCAGCCTTAATGATCAGGAAATGGTTAATACCGCTGAACTCATTAGATACCAGTCACTTGTAGGGCGTTAGGCTGCCTGTTTCCTAATTGTTAATGTTAATTGGCTGCTTATCTACTTGTATGGGGTAAATGATGGGGAGCCCCTGCCGCAGACCCAGGCCCCCAGCTGTGAAGGGCTGGAAAAGGACAGTCCCTCCTGCCTAGATGGGCTGGTGTGAGGAAAATGAGTTTGTGGTCTGTGCCAGCCTTGAAAAAGGTAGCTTGAGTCAGTGAAGAGAGCAGCGAGTTCCTGTGCTGACCATTTTGTGCAGGCCCCTTGCCTGGGCCCTGGGCGAGGCTCAAGAGAGCTGCAAAATTAAACCCGTTGTCAGCTACTTGGGGTGTTTGTAAAGGCTGTTCTGCGCGCAAATGTGTGCAAAGCGGGCACACTTTTTTGCTAACCAGTTTATTGCAAGAGCGGGTGTTTCTTTTACTGGGTTATTCACAAGTCCCTCGCTCCTGTCGTTTGCCCTTGACTGTGGTATAACCGTAAAACGTTTACTGCGAGGCCATGAAGAATCCATATGTCCGTGTGGTCTGTCAGGCCACCAAGAAGCCAGGGCTTGTGGGGTAGCATAAGGATATCTGAAGGTGACACATGCTGTCATTTGATGAACAGAGATGCAGAAGGGGATTCTGGCAGCCACTACCTTGGCCTTGACAACTTGTGATGGTGACCAGGTGGGGTGTGTTATCTTAATAGTCTGGAGCTCTTGTGAATTATTTGCTGATAGATGTAAACAGCTGTTATTCTTGGTAATGGAAAGCAATTAGAAACATCTGTACTCTTGGCGATGAGTAATGCCTCCCATCTTCACTGCTCCCAAGTGCCAATTGGAAATAACTACATCATCAGGATGGGCTGGCAACCCGCACTGCATTATGGCCTGGTTTGTACTGAGCTGTGAAGAACAAGAGGTGAAGCACGGTGGAATGAGCCTGTATCTGAGCTTGCTTGGGTTTGTTTCCCCCTTCGGGACGAGCAGAGGGAAGCCAGGTGCTCCATAGCTCCCTGTCAGCCTGCAGGTTACTCAGTGTTCAGGAGCTTTGGGCTGGTATGGCTTCTGCAGCTGGAAGTCCGTGATGGCACTCTGTGCCCAGATACCACCCTAGATGGAACTGCAGCTATCCCTGAGGCCTCAGCCAGGCATGTATGTCCATCTCAGGGCTTGCCGACAGCTGGAATGAGGTCCTGGTTTGGAGACTCTTGAGTAGAGGAAAGACCAGGAGAAGCCCAAGAGCTCGAGGCCTAGCAGCTCTGGTAAGGCTTCTCAGATATGCTCATAAGGCCCTGGGCAACAAACGTTTAACCTAGTGATAGTGAGGTGTATTGTGCAGGGAGGCTGGTGTTGGCTCTCGGTACCCTCTGAGGTGTATTGTTGAAGAACACATGGGCTGGAGTCTTCCAGGTTGTCTTTATTCCTCCTTGTAAATGACAGAAAACTCATTGTGGCTTCCTGTGCTTTCTGAATCACAGAATGACACCCTTGATGTCCCCAGCTGGGACTAGATGAGTTGTGTTTAACAAAACAAAAAATAGGGATAATTGAATATAAAATCCTGAGCTTTCAGGTTTTTTAATGTGTGCTTTTTATTCACAGTTTTCCAGTAGCTCCAGAAAAGATAAGAAACCAAAAAGGCCTCAGAATCTTGATGGACAGTGTACTGTCTGCTTTAATCCTTTGACAGCAAGATCAGCTTTAAGTAAGGAGGGTTGTTAGCAATACTCCTGAAGTATTTGTGAGGAAAAGGGACTGATGGAGTTTGATGGGTTGGTAGCGTTTGGTCTGCAATGGATTTTTTTCTACTTTTAGTTGACTATTTGTTTCTCTCTGTTATTTAAAAATGAAATAATAAAAAAAAATGCTGTACATCAGACAGCATTTCCCTATTTGTTAACTGCACAGGTACCTTTTACTTCCTGACAGCTCCTCTTGGTTTTTTTCAGAGTCAGTGTTAACTTGTTTTCCATCATTGTTTTCATTGTGCAGGAGTGCATCATTTCATGGCTTTCGCATGGTTTTAAAACAAAGAAATGCTGAATTTCCTGGTGGTAGCATCTCTGTAGCACCCTGGTTAATACATTGCAGGCTGCCGTCAGAGTGGGATGGATCTGTTTTGTTCCTGAATTGTAGTTTGTAAGTTGAGAAGAAAAACTGGATGGGCAAAAGTCTGTGAAATGGACAGCAGAGGCGTACAGCAGGTTTCTTGCTGTATCAGTTCATTCTCACAGGCTGTGTGGGTCAATTCCCCCACCAAATGAAGAAAAGCAGGGAAGTAATTAACACATGAGACAGAAAATATGAAGTGTGATTCTGTGCAGAGGCATTTCATGCTTTAGTGGTTTCATGAGAAGGCCAAGGTGCCAGAACAATAATTAATATGTTGCAAGAAGACAAAATAGATGTCTTATGCAAGGTCAGGGCATTTGTTGGCTTTGCAAGAGGGAGAATTGTACTGAAACATGTGATGCTTGCAACACACAGAAGCAGTAGCTGGGCTTTTATGCTCCCTCTGTGTGAGATGCGGGTATGGATGGTGTTGGAACAGGCTGTTACCCTGATGCTGATAGCTAGGCCTGACAGAGCAGCTGCTTTCCTGCGGCTGCTGCTGAGGGGGCATTTGCAAAGGACTCTGAAGTGCTGGGAAGGCCACGCTTGGAAATGAGTACAGAAGAGGTTTATACAGGCACAGCCTAAATCCTGGTTAGAACCAGGATGAGTGGTTGTTGTCCTCCCACCCTCCTGGGTTCCTGTAAAACCAGAACAGGTAACTTGTGCGTGCTGCATCTCCATGCACAGCAGGGTGAAATTCCCTCGTGATGCTTTGCAGTGCTGAGCTGAGCTGCCCACATTGGGGATGTTTCAGATCCTGGTGAATCAAGTAAAAGGTGATTTCTTGGTTTCAGATTATCTGCGAGGAAGAGGGAAGCCTTCAGGTTTCCTTGTCCTTAGGTGCCTTGGAGGTAGGTGGGCGCACAGTTCATATCCATGTCATGTTCCCAGGTGTTCCTTGAGGTTTCAGTGGGAGCTAGCAAAAGGTCTTCCCTTTGTAAGTGTGACTTAATGAAAAGGGGGGAGTGGAGGAGGTGGAGGTGGCCCTTTGGGTAGGGATCTCAGAACAGCACTTGTGAGTGTCCTTTGATTGGTCTGGAGCGCCACTGGCCATGGTATCCCCGCACGATGGGATGTACGCTAATGGAGAGAGCAGGTGGATGCCAGGTAGGGCAAAGAGAACTTGAAGGCCACCCCTGTCTCTCAGCTGGGTTGGAAAAGTTGGGAAGCTGATGGGCAGTGTTGGGGAAAGAGCACAAGTTGTACGGATCGATGTAGCTGTCCCAAGGACCGGGGTTTGATCAGCATGACTGTGGTTGTATGCCAGGGACAGCTGCTGGATGAAGGATTAGGATGGGCTCCGATTGCTGGGGTTTACTTTACAGATGTCATAAAAAGGCCTTCTTCTAACCTGTTCATTCCTCCAGTGCTGCTTTACCAGATGGGAATTAGAGAGCAAGATTCATTGAAATCTGCTTCTGTGTTATTTAACAGAAAAGAATTACAGTAACCTTTTCTAATCCTTTCATTTCAGGTTTGATTTACCTGCTATACTTTGATCAGAAATTTGTGTAGTTTTACAGGATTAGGTATTTTCATGTCCAGTTGTGGAATGAGTGTAGTGTATAAAAAATTCTATGATTATTGTATTTTGAAAGCTGGGATTAACCTGTGATTCTTGATTAAAAAGATATCGTACAGGATGGGGGCGGGTACTGAAATTGTTGCTTAGCTTGTGTTCTTCTTGTTTGGAAGAAAGCAAAATTGAAGGTGTTTTCCAGGCAGTATGCTAGCAGGGTAGAGAAATTTGGAATTAGGGAAGGTAGAATTGTTTTTACTTACTTAAACACTTGAGAGTTTCCTTGTGAACAAACAAAATGGGTGGTAACAACTCGGCCTTCGCTTACTGCGTCTGATACTGGAAGATGGCAGTGCTGAATCTGTGTCTGCTCTCGTGGTTTGTAGTTTTGCTGAGGGTGGCATCAGCCTACTCCAAGTCAGGGACTTAAATATCCGATGGAAAGCCTCTCATTAGGGCTGAAACTGATTGATGTTCAGCAAGTCTCTACAAAGAGCCAGGTTTGTGCAAGCTGCTTTTTTCCACCTTGGTGCAAAATGGCAGGGAAGCCAGTTCTTAAAGCAGCCCTTAGACACAGGTGGAAGAAAGGTGCCATGAGGGACAGGATTACCTGCCCCTGAATGTGGGACACAGGGATGCCTGCCTCCCACAGCCAGGTGACTGAAGGGATGGTTTGGGATCGTGGATACAAGGAATACTTCCACGTGTAATATACAAATACATTAAAAAAGCCTAAGTGTTTATATTGTACATAGCATTGTCTTCAACCTAGCAGAGAAGTGTTTGGACTGCTGTGTGTATTTTACATAGAAATAAAGAACAAATCCATATAATGTGCTCTATTTCAGTTGAAATCCACTTGAAAGTCTATTGGTTCTGCTGCCGTTCTCACCTTGAGTAGGGGGACAGTAAATAGTACAGGTCTACTTTGCTTAAGACTATTGTAGGAATTTTGGTGACGTGATAGCATGATGAGTATCCTTGGCTGTGTGAGGGCTGGGTTTGTTCTTGGTCACCCTTTTTAGAGAACAACCAGCATTTATGAGGGAGAAGGTTTTCACAGGTTTGTAAACGAACAAAGGGCAGTCCTGCCTTCAAGATCAAGGCACTGCCTCATGCAGCAGGAAGGAAAGCTGCTTTGCCCGGTGGGCCGCTTGTTGTGAAAAGGGCGCCGGTGGGTAGGTTTCCCTTGAAGAACAGCTTGGTGCTTTTTCCCCCTTAAAGCTGTTTTCCGGGTAGCGCTGCTAACCACAGATAACATGGTCCTGTTGTGGATGCAGGAGTCAAGGGGCTAACAAGGAATTGCTTTTCTCCATGCTGGGTATGAAAGATGTGGCCCCGTGAAATCCTTCAGGAGAAAACAGGGATTGAGGGCAGGCTGGAGTTGTGCGCTACCAAATGATACAGTCCTGGCTGAGCTGGAGCATAGCGTGCAAAATCAGAGCAGAAGTTCCAAATGGCAATTATCAGGCAGCTTGGTTAACTCTCTCTTCCTTAGAAAATCACTCTTAGGATTATACGGTCTCAGGAAAGATTAGCAAAGCTGAGGAATCTTCAGGTTGATAAATAGGAAGATTAGATGGAAACAGTGGGAAAGCTACTTAGTACTGAAGTCTTTGCCCCGAGAGCCAAAAGAAAAGCTTTTAACTAAGCGCATTTGGAAGGAGCAAGCCTGAAATTGCAAGAAAAGATGGCATAAGGAGGCAAGATGACAGCTGGAACCCAAAGGAGCTTTTAGTTGCTTCTCCTTGCCACTGATGGCAACTTAGCAGGAACTAGTACCAGGAACAGACAGTGCGCCATAACCCTGACTGCTGCTGTAACTGAGACGATGCACGGGCTAAGCCTCTGTGGCACGAGGCTCTAGGGGTTAGGAGAAGGGAAGGACCAAACCTGGGCTAGCCTGGAAACTGGGAGTACTGAATCATACAGCCCAGATCCTTGATGCAGCAAGAGAAATGTTTCTGTTCTCTATTCACAATGGCAGCCTGCTTGCAAGGGCGTTCTGGGCAGGGAGTCTGGGTAAAGCCTGTGAAAAGCGCCATTTCAGCTCAAATGAGTTTTTTAGTTTGATTGCCGCAAACAATGCAGTTGAGTCGCGCGCAGATAAGAACAAGGAATAGTTTGTGGTGAGCGAGGAGCTGATTTGGTGTTTTAGCATTTCTGGGAAGTCAGTGTATCAAATGGTTTTTTGGGGGCCGTGGACTTTTCCATCCTCCATTGGCAACGAGTTGTGATGGGGCATCCATTCGTCTGCAGTCTGAGCTGTGCGAATGGAAGGCCTCTTGTTTCTCCCTGAACACTCTCTCTTTCTGAAGAGTTACATGAGGTCAAGACCAACTTCCCAGCTGGGCTGCAAGAGTTGAGGTGATCTGGAGCCGAGATGTCCTGCTGCCAGGACCCCGTGTACCATCTGTCCCCAGGGCACACTCCCAGCTCTGTGCCAGCGCTCACTTTGCTGCCTTGCTGAGGGATGCGCTTGGATCCCTGGGGCTCTGGGATGTCACTAACAATGGAGCGCAGGGCTGGGTCATAGCTGATAAGTGGTGTGATGGTCCTAAGGAGAAGTGCAGGCAGGGGAGCCAGGAAATATTTTTGTGTTTCTGTACCTTTGCTTAACTTAGTATGAAGTTAAAATTGGTTGGAAACAACAGGAACACTGGGAGGCTGTAAAATACTGCATAAAACGGATAGAAAATGGCTCTTTTCTCATGACTAAGTAGTTCTCACTTCTATCCACCAAATGAGAGACCAGTGGTCATTTTGAAAGGAATTCTGTTTCTCCCCTGGATCTCCACTGCTTGCTTTGTAGTTTATAGATGCTTTTTTAACTTGTTCATATAACATCACTGGTGATCCATGGATACCTGGATATAGCAATGTGATAAAATTAATGTCTTGGAAGTGTCTTATGTTCTGTATACTTGTGCTGTCAGGAAGTAATGCAGCAGAAACATGAGAACATTACACTGAATGATGTGGCCATCCTCTGACTTCTTGCTGGTGATAGGCAGCCCAAATATTGCAGGGAAAAATAAAAAAAAGGGAAAAAAAAATTCCAGAATGGGCAATTGCAAAGTGACAGAGGCAGAGTGGTAAAACCAAGTGTGAGCATGTTTGATATGTAAGGATAGGTGGCTATTTTTAAAGATAAAGTCTTGCTTATGGCAACTGAGATGGAAAAATGTGTAATTGTCCTGGTTTTATTATAAGAACTAAGTTGGATACGATGAGTTTGAAGGTCAAATGGCAAAAATACAAAAAAGGATTTTGGTCTTGAATTTGTGTGCCTGCCTTTCAACCTTTGCTGAGTGTAATCATCTCTATCATTTTCTGCAATGATTGTATGTCATTAAAGGAAAAAAAACAAATCCAAGCCTCTTAATAGGGCACCTGTGCCCAGGTTTGTGTCTGGAGCCAGGTTTCAGTATGACTTCCAGCACACTTCTCTGTTCTTCCATGTCTGTACCATTATAAAGACAGGTTCCTTGTCCTGCTGTCCCAAAAACCTGGCTGACTTCTCAGATCTGCAGTAGTGTCTGCCTGGGAATTTGGCACAGGAACATTGCCATTACTGGTTCCAGTGCTCATTACTTACTGCTGTAATTGTTCTGTCTTTCATCTATTCCATGTTCCTCGAAGTCTTCTATAGGTTGGACTAATCCAAATGAGTTGGTATTATCTGCATAGGTCGTCACCTCATTTCTCAGCTTCTTCTCTAAATCATGACTAATGACTGTAAATAACTCTGGTCTTAGTGTCTTGGGGCGCCTCCTTGTTAATCTTGAGCCATTATGTTAATTGACCATTTGATCCTCATCTCTCCCCTGCCCCTCCCTTCATCCCTCTGACTAACTTGCAGCCAGAATTGTCTGTCTGTGCACAACTGCCTGATTTTTTCGGAAGGCTTGATGAGGCGCTCGGAGGCTCTTTGGAAGCCCAGAATAAGATGTCATTACACACATCTTGATCTCCTGCTTGGATGCAATGGCATTATCTGGCATGATTTTCCACTCTCTTCCCGGGCTCACTGGTGATTCATTGCACTGCCGTGGCAGCTGCTGCTGCTGGTGCTCGCTCCTTTTGGTTTCTTGTTGGCTCTCCAGAGAAGATTGAGGTGGGGAAAGAACTTGGAGAGGTGTATGTGGCAGGGGAGGAGGAGGAACAGGGGAAGGCAAACAAGCCCTTTGTCCTACTTGCTCGCACAGTATTTCTGCCAGCATGTCACCGTGTCATCTCGGAAACAAAGGCAGAAGTGGAAATTGATTTAAGGCATTCCTGACTGGGATAAGGAAACTTACTCTTTAAGATTATGTACAAGTCGATCAGACGCTCCTCTGTTATTCACTCACCATTTTGCTGTCAAGCAGGTTGTAGGAACTGGCTTTGTCCATTCTGTGTTTCGCAGTTACTGTATATTGGGGAGTGGAAGAAGTTTGGTGTTTCTTTTTTCTCCATCTGAGCACCAATAGGCCATGTTTTAAAGGCTGAGATTGCAGGATATCTGCATAAGGAAATATAAATCTTTTTGGCATTTCAATTTTCCCCCTGGAAATCTTGTTTTGATGCTCAGGTGCTGTGTGGAATTCTGGGAGCTCCTTTGGTTATTGCTGCCTTTATGAAAGCAGCTGTTCCATCAGTGCTGTGGGTTTGGTACTTAGCAGGAAGGTAGAGGAACACAGGCGATGGCTACTGCAATCCAGTGCTTGTGTAAACTGTGTGTTAGTGATAGATTAAATCAATTCCAGGGCAGTCAGTCACTGCTGATGGCTGTGCAGCTCGGCACTGCTAGGGAAATAGTTGCTCTGTGTGTGTGTGCAAACCCTGTGCGACAGAGCTGCTGAGGAGACCGGTGCTCTGTTCTTGGACCCACGACTCATCTGTCACGGTCCCATCTCACTTCTATCTCCCTCTCTTGTTCCTGAAGACAGAGGTGATGGAGGCAGGAAAAATAACTGAACTCTGCAGAATAAAAAGCTGAGTTGCCAAACGATTTCTGGTAGATTGAGGCAGAGCCTAAATGCTGGAGTGGGGAGCTAGATGATCCATTTCACTGGTGTCGTAGTTGTGTTAAGTGAGCACTTGGAGGAGCCGGAGGTGGGAGTCCCCGTATCTCGGAGGCCAGGAATTTGACCCGAATGTTAATAGGCAAGAGCTTTGTAGGTTTATGGATACGGTGTATTGCGGATAGACCTTGGTGGACGAAACGTTACACTGAGTCTCTTCTGCTCTTGGGTCATTGTTGAGATTTTTTGGTGGGGAAATGATGAATAGATAGATAGATGTGAAGATGGAAGACAGATGGATAGACAGAAAGACAGGATCAGATAGTAGATGAGTTACAGTTGTAGCCTAATGCATGTGCTGTCTTAATGCTGCAATATTAGCACAGCATCAGAGTCCCTCTACATCTGCCCCCCTTCCTCCAACTGTACCGATTTATATGAAAATTAAGATTACAAATTAAAACCAGGCTATCCTGGAGTTTTCCAGTTCATCAGCCATCCAATAAAAATGATGTCGAGCTTGTGTGCATAATTCCCAGAAGATTACTTTGTCCTTACAGCTAAGCTCTGTCCCTGATATAAAAGATCTCTATCCAGTTTTATTGAAATAAAGAACTAACATCATAATCCCAATATTGAGGTATAATCTTCATTATCTCCTGACCCTCTTGAGATTTTTTTTTTCTCCCACCCCCTTTCTATCCTGATTCAGATTTATTTCATTTATAATCCCTATGTGTTTACCTTTATTCAGATAGGATTATAAACCAAATAAATAAAAACCCTCCCCCCAACATGCCCTAACGTACAGCAAATACCCTTCAGCTGAGCTCTCATTCCCTGATGTGTTGGGCTGAGCTGTGGCTCAATGGGCTCAGTTCCTGCTGACTCTGCACCTGGGGTTCCCCACGGCAGCACTGCCCACGCACCCCTGGACCTTCTCCTCGGGGCAGGGGCTGGCGCTGGACCCCCGTGCTGGCAGGCGTGGGGGGGACACGGTAAATGTCCATGGAGGTGCAGACAGGTGGGCTGGCCTGTGTTGGAATGCTGCTCCTGCTAAGTGCACCTCCTCCTTACAGTGCTTCCAAGTACTTGGTGGTACTTGAGTTTGCTTCTACGTTGACTGCAAGGCCGAGGCCGGGAGTTAGAATGAGCTGACAGGAATTTGGTGATTTGGCCAAAGCCTCTGTTGAGCTGATACAAAGAATGGCTTTTCTTTTCCCAGACCCTTTATGGCTGCAGGCTGTGCTCCGGGCTGGTACTTGCCTTAGTGCTCAGTAAATGAGGGTCACAGTGCTGCTCAGATCAGGGCTTTTTTGGGTGCAGAGCAGTGTTTCTGTACTGTAGGAACAGCCAAGTGGTAAAGGTGAGATCTATACCTGCCTCCTTTTAGTCGCACACAGCAGGGCTGGTGATGGGTAATGTCACGGTCAAGTGTCTTTGGTTACGTCAGAGGGCTGACACAAAACCCAGCTGTGCCAAAAGGGAAGGAAGGCTTTTGGAGGCTGGATTCTGTAGTGGTGAGATAGTATTAAGGAAACCTCTTTGCTTACTAGAATCACTGGAGTGTTTACCTGCATGGAGAAGAGAGGAGCCTCCAAAACATGAAGTGGGAAAAGCAGTGGTTTTTTGGGGTGTTTGCATTGTACAGCATTGTGGCAGGTTGGAGATCCCAGAGGTGTCTCGGTGGCATTTCTTTAGGAACTTTAGGACCAGTCACCTGGATAAGGGCTGTGGAGATCAACAGTACTGGTGGGGAGTCTAGTATGGGAAAAGGAGGTGCAGCTCCTGGCTAGGCAGGTGGCTTTTCTGGTGGCCCCAGTGTCTCCCTGAGTTATTCAGTCTGTATGAAATGAGGTTGGAAGTAGTAGTTTTCAGTGAGAAGAACTTGGAGAATCCAAGGGGAAGATTGCAGTGCGGTAGGGCATACGTGATGTTAGAGGGGAGAATTTAGTTTGCTACAGAGAGATATCATGTTGCATTGCTAAAATAATTGTGATTCTTGTCCTGGAGTATAGTAAGTATGTACTTAAGAAGAAATCACCCAGGTAAGCTGAGGTTATTCCTTCTGTGTCTCCATCTGCTAAGCTGATAACACAGAGACATATTGATGAGGGCTCAAGGAAAACATGAAATATTTCATCAGTAAGATTATACCACACAGAGACAGATGTTGGAAAGCTGTAACATTTAAAAATAAAGAGATAAACACATGCTTGCAGGAGGGATGGAAAGATTATTGCGGGTTGTTGTTTTGGGGTTTTGGTTTGATTTTTTTTTTTTTTTTACTGCATGGGCTGAGCGGGAGGAGGGAAGGGAGAACAAGGTGCTGAGAGAGGAAGAGGCTGTATCAGAACTTAAAGAGGAGTTAACTACCTGAAGGCAGACTGAGGAGGTGAATGCTGCTGGCTTGGGATAAGCAGCTTTTGCGGGAGTAAGGGAGGAAAGTGAGCTTAGCCAGGTTTATAACCTGTTTCTTCTTATATGGACCAGCTGTGCGGCTACTCACGGCAGATTGGGTTTTCATCCTTAATTGTAAAGCTTTACTTCTGAGCCAGTCAGACCTAGGAGACAGGTAGTGCTTGACTTAGGGGCGTCAGTGAACAGGAGGCCCACTGCTACAGGTAGCGTGTGTCTGATTGTGTAGTACTTGCATGTACTACACCTCGGTCCGGTGAGTCTTCTGCCTTGCCTGTCGTTGCCATGGTGTGTGATGGGCACTGCCAACGTTCTCCTTCAGAAAAGTTCCGTGAACTGTGCTGCTCTGCAGCAGCTATCCTGAGCCTTGCTGTCGTGCTGACCCTCACGTGGCCATCAGCTGCTCGAGTCATGCCTTGAGCAAGCTGTGTGTTATCCATGAGCGGCGTTTAACGGTTGGAAGCGTTTCTGCTGGGCTGGGGCAGTCCAGCCGTACCTGGCCTGTGGAGGTGTTCTGCAGTCCCCAGTAGGCTGGATGATGGGGGGGGTGCGTGTGTGTAATAAAATGGAAGTTTTCAGCAGAAATGCTTCAAAGGAATTGGATATTAGTGATCTTGGGTATGTAGTGCCTGAGGAGGAAGAAAAGTGTCTTCATCCTACTCTGAGGGTGTGAGAGTCTGTCACTGGCTCCTGTCTTTAGCAAAACTGGCAGCACCTGGCAGGTTTGGTGCCAAAGAAGGGACCTGCTGGCGCAGGTTCGTGGCTCCGTGGGGTCACCGTGGTGGGCTAGGCACCTGCACTGATCCACGGCTCCCACGGACTTCTGCAGGGGTACAGCTTCGTTTAGGGCCTCCGCTGGGCAGTGACCTACTGCAGTTTCCTTGTCTCACCCCAGTGCTCTTGGGCTGGGGAGCTGTTGACCCCAAGCCCCCAAATGACAGGGTTTTCTGTGGATGTCTGACAGTTGCACGCAGTTCCTGGGGTCAGGAAACAGCACTGCCTCAGCTTCTCAGCTGAGAGAATCAGCACAGTGGCCATCAGGTAGGGGATGTGCCTTCCTCTTGTCAAAGAGGGTTCTGTGAGGAGTAGATGAGGAGTCTGTAATGGTGAAATCATTGTGTTGGAGGTGGGGAGGACACTACTGCTGCTGCTTTCGGGGGTTGTCCTGATGATTCCTGGGCTCGCTGAGTGCTGGGAGAGTTTTCCATACCTCTTGGCAAAGTACAGAGTTTGACTACCTCGCCACCAGGGAGGGTTCCTTCGTAACTTTCTCACTTTGATCCTGTGATGGATGACAGTGCCAGGGACATCCTTAATGCTGTAAAACCTCTGAGGTTCCCTAAAGGTGATATACATCATGTGTAAACGTTGCCATCTGCAGAATGCTGCTTTATGAAGAACTTCCAACTCTGCCTTAAGTGGGAAGCTGGAGTGACAAAGTGATGGTGTCACTTTGCAACTGGCCCTTGAAAGATGGTCCATTCCCTTCGGGAACCATCTGTGTAGCCCTGTGTGCCTGATGGAATGTTTATTGCATTGGGCTGAAATAAAGAAAATAGTCTTTCTGTTCCTTGTGCTGTGATTTTCAGGGAGTTTAAAAGCTTTCTGAAAGATTGTTCCCTTTTGGCCCGAGGAAAGTTAAGTTTGGAGCTGGAGCACAGGCTGAAGGTTTAGCTTTGGTGGAAGTTTTGTGAAGCCCAAGTGTCACAAAGAGCAGTGGATACAGATTTCCTTCCTCCTCAGCATGAGAACCAGCCTTCTGTTTGCCTGCGATTAATCAATTTACATAGCAGGTGGGAACAGCAAATTACCTGCTTAGCTATGAGCAGGAGTGGCTTTAAAGGGATGAAAACATCTGAAATAATGTTTGAAAAAAGAACTTGTGAAGTTGTGTGAGGTCAGTGGCCAGCTGTTGATAAGGGGGGGTGTCTGAGCAGCAGCTGGCCATAGATTATCACCTTAATGATGCTCGTGTGATTGCACTGTCAGTCTGGCTTGGCCAGTTCTTCATTCCCCCTTGTGTCGGCCTTCTTCCCTGAGGCTCCTGGAGAGGCTGCAAAGAGAGCAGAGATGTACGTGAGGGTGTTCTGACCTGGGCTTAGTGAGGTAATGCTTATCCACGGGTGCCCAGGTACTGGCTGAGTTCTGGTATTTTCCGCCATTGGTGCGAGCGTGTACCTGGAATGGGCTGAGAAAACGGCATGAGGGTGCTGAGGCCTGGAACTGCCGCTGTTCTTGTGTGGCCGGTCCAGAGCACTCTGGCTCTCTTTACAGTGGCATTTTGTATCAAATAACTTCAAAGCTATTGCTTCTTTTAGTGTAAATACTGTGGAAAAGGTTTAGAAAAGTGCTGAAATTCAGCCCTACTGCTTTCTATCAAGTTCCCTTAGGGTGTTTTGTTTTGTTGTTGTTGTTGGTTTTTGGTGTAAGGGATTGGAGTTTTGTTTGTTTGTGGTTTTTTGTTTTGATTTGGGGGGGTTGTGTTTTTGGGTTTTTTTTCCCCTTTTTTTTTGATATATATATATTTTCTATTTTGTTATTTCACATAAAGGCAGGGAAATACTGTGCAAGGCACAGAAAAGAGGATGGCAACAGGGACAGATGAGGAGAGAGGGCAGCAGTGCCCATCTCAAGAGACAAGGCTGGAAAGAGCAGCTTGGTTAGCTGTGTGTGATGGCATCTGTCGGGAGTATGTCAGGGCGACGAGCTGTTGGAGCTGAGAGATGGAATGGGCACACAGGGAAATGCGTATAAACTGCCTATGGTTGGATAAATTCCCCGGAACACAGGAGATGGCTCTGCTGTTCAGTGATAGCCAGGCTTGGGCAAGGGGCCGTTCTTTGGTGTGAGAACATTGGACTGACCCGCCTGCCCTGTGCAGCTGGCCCAGGACATGGGGGGGGGCCTCTGAAACCGCTTATCCGTGGAAGCCGTGTGCATCAGTAAGATGGTTCCTCAGCTGGGAATACCAAACAGCTCAGTCTGCACGTGGCATGGCAAACTGGGCTTGTCTTCTTTCCTGTCTTTCATTCCCACCTTCCTCCTTCTGCCTGGGGTTTCTCTCTCTTTAAGCAAATCTGGCTGATTGTCTTCAGAGCCCAGAACCACTGGCTGTGATGCCTGTGTCTTCCTGTCCCAGCTGATGCCTGGTTGTTGCCTAAGTGCTTCTAACAGCTCTTCCGGTGTGGGTGAGAAGGCACCTGGATCTGCTGAGTCTCCATTTTTCCAGCTGCAGTGTGAGCTAATTGATTTCCTAATTTCTCATTTTATGTGAATGGACAGCAGGGCAGCTGCATGATGCTGCTAACAGCAGTGGGAATGGAAATTGCAGGGATCTGTACATGTCTGTAAGTCCTTGGCTTCTGGACTGAAAGAGCTTCAAGCAGTTTCCAAGAAATTTATTTTTCATGCTCTAACATCACTGGAAAAATCTAGCCATAGGACTTGGGGTATTTAGAACAGTTTATAGTAAATAGTAATGAACTGATTGCTCGTTTAAACCCTAGTGTTTCATTCAATGTGGTTGTGGGTGGAGTTCTTGCAGATCTGCCAGTAAGGAACATGGGTTTGGCTTCTTCAAGCCCCACAGCTGACATTGGTTTAAGTGGAAGGGAGTGGACAAGACAGTCAAGTATCAGGATTTAAGATGCAGACATCAGGCTAAATGTCCATAGTGCAGGAACGCTTTACGTAAAGTAGCTACGCGTGAGTGTAGGTGGGGTATCTCATTTGGAAAGGCAGCTCACAAACAGTACTGTGCCACCTGCAAACTGGGAAAAAGTGGTGCCTACTTGGAATATTGGCCTTTCGGACCTGTTTGGTGGCTGGTGTCTCTCTCGGGTGTGCGTGCTGTCTGAACTGCGCCCTCAGCAGCACAGTGGGAACAGCAACGCACAGCATTCAGCAGTGGGAACAGAGGTGACGGGCTGGTCACCGCTGTCCTGCATCACCTGGCTAATGTGGTAGAACTGCCACTCCTCATGAAGGTTGGAAGGGAGCTACCGTGCACTCTCTGGAGATGTTCGTTGGAATTGTTGACTGTAATGAGAGGTGCGAGGATGCACTCGAGACGTTTCTGCAGGCAAAAGGCCTTTGGCTGTTGAGATGGGCCCAGGTCAGGAGAGATGTCTGGAGAGGAATATTGCAGGGCAGCGGTAAAGCGTCCAGAGGATTTGGGCAGTTCTCTGCAAGATGCAGTTTGTCTACAGAGTCTGTCAAGGCTTCTAATTAAGATTCCTTGGAGAAGATAAATCAGCTGTCTTCCATGTTGAGAAGAACACAAGTTAAGGAAAGATTTGGCAGTGAGCAGGGCAGCAGTGCCCAACCTCAGGACCAAGGACACAGGTGGAGCAGCAGGACCTGGACAGAAGCCTGAAGGGATTCTGCCTCGAACCTGACTTAGCAGGTGGGAGGCTGAGGTGCAAAGCCTGGCCCAAAGCCCCGTTCTTTGAAGGTGTGTGAATGGAAACATCCGGAAGAGGGCTGGCTTGGAGCACTTTATTACTATCAGTGCCTGAGTAATGTTCACACTTTGTCATTGCTCACTTTTATGGGGGGGCTGGCTTCAAATGCAGTATATTATGCAATGGTTTTGTCATGTATCAGTGATGATATTAACAGTCTAATGCTAAACAGGTTCTGAGGAAATGAGGAGGAAAAAAAAATGACTTACTATATTTACCCTGAAACAAGATTCAATCTGCCACTGTATTTAATGCTATATTTTTCATTATCTCACAAGCATATGTTGGAACTGCTACAGATGATGAAGTTAGCTGCTGGGCAGAGCTATCATCAATGCTTTCCATCTTTATTTTAATAAGAGGAACGAGCAAATTGTTTGTGACCTTTGTCAAGGGCTTCCTGGAAGACAAGAAACCTAGCTGCAACAGAATCGCTAGCCTGGAGCCCTGCTGAATATTCAACGCTTGAGCCCTGCCTGAAATGTGCTGTAACAAAGCCATTGTGTCTGATGGAGCCATGTCTGCCACAAAGGAACTGGGAGCTAACAGCAAAAGTTAAACCTTTCCTTTCTTCTCCCTCACACTCCTGGAACAATGTGGCAATATGCTGTTTTGTTCAACCTACTTGCAGGGCAGGAAGCTGAAAATGGGGTTTCCCTGACAGCTGGCTCATCACGCATATGCTGCTGTGGAGAGAAAAAAAAAAAGTGGGCTTTTGGTGTTTCTTAGGAAATAAAAAGCTGACATATGTGCTGTTGGTATGTGTCACGTGAGGGACATGTCCCCTATGGCTGGCAGCACAGAGGAGTAGGGAGATGCCATTTTGAGGTACCTCACACAAAGTGAACCTTGCATGACTTGAAGCACGTGACGGTATGGAGCAATAAAGAATGCCAAGGCAGGGCTGGTTACAAAATGCATTCCTGGCCTGGAAGGGGTTCCTGTAGAATCCCCTCGCCCATACCAGAGTAATAGAGCACCAAATGCCGTCACCACTCCTCTACAAGAAAACCCTATCCTGAGGCATGACTCCAGTCCGTAGGCAAACTGGGGTGGGGGCAGCCAGTCCTGGGACTGGAATCATGTCTCAGCAGCAATGGCTTTGACATTTTCACTTGTGCAGTTCTTAATGGCTTGTGGAGATGGCGATTGTACCAGATGCTGCCTGTTGATGCAGGTGTAGGCTTTGCAGGTGACCTCAGATGAAGCACTTCACTGTGGGTGCTTATTTAAGCTTCCAGGCACCATTTCACATATAGGGAGAAAGAAAAGTGCAGTAGAAGTGATAATACACTCCTGTCTGTTATCTCCACCTCTGGTGACTGACTCAGTGTTCGCACTCCTACAACATGGTGCAAGAAGGTGATCTGGGCACCAGGTTTGTAGTGGGGTGATTTTATTTTGGCATCAGCTGTTTATAGTTCTCTGATGCATTGACACTGGCATTTTGCTCCCTTTGGTATCCTCAAAACTTGGAGGGAAATTTCTTGTGGTCATCTAAGGAAGTTCAGTTATCAATGCAAATTTCATCAAGCTTTTGTGGAGCCTGTGACACTCCAGCTTGCAAACGTCGTTCCAGAATTGGTATTTGGGTATCCTTGTATGGCTGTAATGGCTGCGCAATAGATGAGGAACCCACCCTTAACTCCCCTTGCCAAACGAAGGAGCGGTGATCTTGAATGGCCAAGATCTAAAGTCACCTTTTGGCACCGTTGGCACCTTCTTCTAAAGCCTTTTGACCATTCCTTGCACCTTTGACTTGCCGGTGCCATTTATCAGGATTATCTTCGCATTGGAGCCTTCTGCAAACCGGGTGTACAGTGATTCCTGGCATTAATGCTTCTGTGCAAAACCATCTGGTGGAAGCTTGGAGTGCTGAATGAAAGGTGTAAACCTGGATTAGCGTGGATATGGTTCTCTATTGCCTTTGGCTCATTCACATCTCACTGGATGTTTTCCAGGTTCCCTTGGAAGAGCCAAGATTGCCATCATACAGTGTAATGCCATATGTTAAGATTCATATGACATATTACCTAAAAGTCATAAATTATTATACTGTGTCTCTTTACAGGGCTGTGATTAGAAATGTTTATGTAAATGCACCTTCCCAAGAAAAATGGCACATGATGTTAAACAACAGTATGCATGGCAGCTCTAATGAGGTACATTGACTCAGTTAGGATGTTGCCTTGAAAACAATCTGATCTGAGTATAATGGAGAATTAATGTCCTTTTTAAAATGCACTGATCTTAGATGAGGTTTCTGCTGGCACTGACATTGCTGGGGAAGAGGATGATGGAGAGACAAACCTGCAGAATACGCTGCTCTGTGAATTGGGAATACCTGGCCCTGGAGTCCAGTTTGTGGTCCTGACATTGTGTCTGTGCCACTTGACAGAAATCCCATATGTACCCACATGTGTCTAGAGATGCCCTGTTCTCACATATGACTGAGACAAGCTTCACTCGGGCTTTTAAGTTGCTGCCAAAAAAGTGAAGAAGTTATCCCTCCCTTAAACTCTAATTTTTCTGGTGTAAGTCAGGTCATCGTGAGTTCTGCCAGTGATGGAAGGCGTTAACATGCCCACTTAAGTTAGCTGTAGATTTGCTTAACTGCTGCCTCAAACACAGATACAGAAATCCAACCAGCAAAGAGAAATGGACTTGGAAAGCTGACCTAAGTGAGCTATCTGTCTGTGTATTTGGAAAAACAAACAAACAACAACA
>VZTA01018394.1:0-27637 GCA_013398855.1 Mohoua ochrocephala
AGAGCTGTAAGTAGAATGCATTTGAAGTATAATGCTTTTGTTTTAAAATCTTAATTACGTTAAAACAGATTTTAGCAGTGTAACAGGTAACACTTTTTATTAGAGTCAGTTTAACCAATTCTAATTTTATTTTTTCTAAAACTTAAGTTTAGCTTTTGGCTTCTGTACTCAAAAGAGATTTCACGTTTCAGGCATTTCAGGCTCTGCCTGCACATAAAAAAGCAGGTTTTTACGAAGGGTCTGGTATTAGCAGTGGCCAAAGGTGTTTCTTTGGCCCAAATACAAAGTGACCTTGTGGAAAACTGCTTTCAAGTAAAATTAAAATTTGTAATTATAAATAATAATTACAAATTCTTCCCCTCTTGCTGCGTAGAAATTGCTGTGATAGCAAATACAGAGTTTTAGCCACAGCCTCATCCTTCCTGCCAAAGGTGTGCCTGAGGAGAGGGCAGCACCAGCTCTTCTTTGCCTGCAGTTTTGGGCATTTCCAGGAGAGGACTGGCAACATAAACCCTGGATATTAAGTGGGAAGAGAAAGCAAACTCATCATAATAACTCCAAATAACAAACCCAAATCTAACAACACTCCGAAAACAACAAATCACAGCTGCTTTTTTGCAGGAGCATCCAGGGCCCATTTTCCCTGTGCTGGAGGAGAGCAGAGATGTGCTTCTCTGAGGGTGCTGCAGCTGCAGCAGCTCTCCCAGCACAGCTCTCCCCAAATTCCAAGGACAACGTGAGAGATTGTGTCTGCACAATCAAAGGGATGCGGCATCCTGAGCCAGCCCAGCTGCTCGCAGGCAATAAAGGCACCAAAACCCTCACCCCATAACCCACTGATCATTTACCTTTATATTTATATGGGTTCACTGCTATGGATGTGCTTGGGGATGTTATATTGCGTTTGCACGCCTGAGAGGCAGGGCTGGAGCTGTTCTAGCTAAAGTGAGACTCTCCCGTCACCTGAGAGCACCCACACTGCTCTCAGCTTGCTGAAATGGTCCATAATCCTGGCTTCTCACCTTTTGTTTCCTCATTAAAAGCTCTTGTTCCTGGAATTATTTTCGTTATTTTCATTCTATGTTCGTTTCTCAGCGTGCCGCTTTCTCTCTCCCACCCATCATCTCTCACTTCTTGGTGCTTGTGGGCAGAGGGAAAAACCTCGGGAATGCACCCTCCAAAGATTAAAAAAAAAAAAGTTAAAAGCCGGGAAAACACTTTTTTTGAGCGTGCTTATTTGCACAAAGTTGAGTGTGGCCATGGCTGTTGTGCAGAACAGTGAAGCTGATCCGTGCTTACACAGAATGAATTTGAAAACAGACTGTGAGTGGCACAGGACCACAGGCAAATTGAAACACTTCCCAGAGGTGAAATTCCTCCTTTCCTAAATTACTGTCTTGGCTCGTTTTAGGGTCTGAGTGGCTTGGTTGGTGTGTCCTAGAGAGAGGCTGCCGGAGTGCTGGTAATGCTTTGGCAGTCCTGACTGACCTCAGGTGTTGCTTCCACGGCTCTGCCATTCATCCCAGGAAATTTGTGTTACGGAATAGAGGGAGAAATCACGAGTCCTGTCACCCAACAATGCATTCCATGTAGGAACTCGCTCTCCCTGACCAGCTGGGTTGGAAATCAAGAATGCACACAGCTCTGCACAGCGCAGTGTGCTTCAGGTTAAGTTTCTATAATTGCTGGAGCTGAAAGGGAAAGGAGAAAAAACTCAGTGGTGTTTGTTTTGTCTTTAATCGTTCCTGTACAAAGGCAGTTCTCTGGCTCCCTGGGGTTTGGCTGGGTGGTTTTGCATATCTGAGAGATGCAGTGTTGGCTTCCCCCTTCTCTCTCCATTATTTATCTATTCCTTTGTGTCGGGTCCAGCTTAAGTTGTGAGCGTTCTCTGGGCTGTGGTGATAATTATATTTATTCCTCTGAGATGGTTTTCCTTGGGTTTTTAAACAAAGCAGGGGCCTTTGAGATCCCACTGTCTTTGGCTCTCTGATAGCTTTTGAACCATTTATGAAATTCCAACAAATTTCTCCAGCGTGTGTCAGTCTCAAAGAGAACTCGATGAGGATGTTATTTTTATTACCCAAAGGGACTGGGAGAATCCTATATTTCTGTATGTTTCATAAACACAGGTGGGAGAGAAAGGGGTGTTAATCCTATATTTCCATAGGCTTTGTAAACACAGGTGGGAGAAAAAGGGATGTTAATCCTATATTTCTGTAAGTTTCATAAACACAGGTGGGAGAGAAAAGGGTGTCAATCCTAGTGCTGGGTGCTGCAGGGTAAGGTCACCCTTCTAAGAAACCAGGATCTGTGTGGGAGACATCACAAATGTCCCAGGAACGGGAAGAGCTGCTTTGTGCCTAAACTTCCATCCATTTCCATGGGAAATTCAGGGTTCTGTGGTTCCACCACCCACAGAATGACCTGAGTGTTAAGCCTTATATATTTAGCTTTTATTCTGTCATGCTGCTCCTTCCGCTGTTCCAGCAATCTGACTGACATCTATCTCAGCATTTGTTTGCCCCTTCCCTGAGAAAGGAGCGTGTGAGGACTGGAAGCAGGATGAGATATCTGTGTTTGGGATGGAGAAGGTGACGTGTGAGAAACACACACCTCGTGTCTGGGATTTTGGGCAGCGCAGAACGCCCTGATTCTTTCCCTTCCTGCAGACAGAGACGCTTTTTGGGTGCATGACTCAAGTGAACTCAATGATTTTGTCTCCCTGCCATCCTCGGGGGCTGGCACGGATGACCTCATGTCTGGGAGAGCACAAGGCACCCCGTTCTCTGCTTCCTGCATGAACAAATCCACTCCCTGCATGTTTAGAGACCTGATTTTCAGTGCTGCTCCCTACTGAGCATCTCCGTTCAAGAAAAAGGTGTGCAAAGCCTTCTATGTCCAGTTTTCAAGGGAATTCCTGCATGAGAAAAAGGTTTGTTCTAGGTATAGAACAATGACATTTAAATTTGTTCATTTTAAAAGGAACACTTTGTTCCTTTCCTCCCTTAAAAATTCTGGCTGGAAGCTCCTTTAGTCAGCTCTCTCCTCCACCACCCTTCAGTAAATTCTGAGGGACAAAAAGGCTCTTTGGTGTGAGCTGGGAAGGGACCTGCAGCCTTCCCCCCACCCAGCCTTGTGACACGAGGACAGCCATTGCTCTTCTCTGTCAAAAGCTCTAATTCCTAATTTAGCAGGCAATTCTAGTGCAAATTAGTGCGCCTTGCAGATAGAATTAGAGTCTGTGTGATGATTTGGAAAATACAATCAATTTACTCCAATTGTTTGTACATGTCAGATCTCTCTCCAATAATGAAGAATTTACTCCTCGTGCATGAATACAAACAATGAGCCATTAGCCATGGAATGGGAGACAGCGATCCCGGGGAGTGATGGGTTCCTTTGGAACATCAGGGAGGGCGTTCCCAGCTCAGGGAGGATGTTCCCAGGTTGAAATCCCAAACCCTGCCCTGTGCAAGGCTGCAGGTAGAGGAGGGTGACTCCTCCTAGTCAGGGATGTCTCTCCCCTGTCCAAAATGATGTAGGAGGAGTATGAAGGACTCCCAGTCCTGCTGCTACAGCAGGAGAAGAGAATCCAGTGCTAGGGTCAGGGTGGCTCTGCCCCTGAAAGGGACATCATGTCCCACCCCTGTCCCTAAGCTCGGCTCTCACGGCATGGTGGAATGGCCCTGTTCCCCAGCCAGGGGCTTTCCCACAGCTCCTGGGCTCCCTGAAGGTTTGTTCTGCCTCTGGAACTCCTAGAAAGTGTTTCTATTGAGACATCCCACTGGGGACTTTGCTGTGACCATTATTAACAGTGCAGGTGTGATTTCTGTGCTGCAATAATGCGTCCTTTGAGACTTTGCCCTGTGAGGAGGCCGGGCTGGACCTACAGCTGGTTCTAAGAGCTCTGAATCATTTCTCAACACCAGCAGAGTGTGTCCAGTGCATCCCTTGTAGAGCTCCTCCAGACTATCCCTTTGTTCCACATCCACCCAGAGCTCATTAGAGGGTACTTGGGGAGTGATTGTTGCTCTAATTCTCAATTTCTGGTCTTTTCATGGCCTGATGTAAATAGCTTTTTAGAAAGCAAACAATATGCATATTTCATGAATTTCAGCTCAATATCTGTTTAATTGTGAACGCCCTCGGTGAGGTTTTCAGAAGCTGCTTCAGTGAATCACTTGAGCTGACAAACAGGGAAACTGGGAATGAATTTCTGAGCACCAAGCCCTCATCAGTCTCCTGTTCCTCTCCCTCTTTCCTCGGAAATCAGCTCCTTTGCCTGGGTCTGGCAGCCTGATTTCTTCCCGGCAGAGTTTCATGTCTGGTTTTGGACTTTGAGCAGTTCCTAGGGAGAGGCCATTCCTAGGAAAAGGCTCCCTTTAATCCCCAGGATGCCTGGAAAAGGCTGCTTTATCAGGGGCCTGTGCTGCCTGCTGGGGCTGGACGCCAGCATGGCTTCTACTGGATGCAGGTAGGAGAATCCTGTGGCTGTGAATTCCTCAGGCATGCAGATGTTTCAGCATATGTGTCCTATCACTGGGGCCAGCCTTAATGCTGGGGGAAACGCACGAGACGGTAAAACCTACATTATCTGGGATTTAGGATGTTTGCTTTGCAGAACAAGGGATTAGAGAAGAGAAAGCTGAAATGACCATCTGTCTGCAGAAAAAGGATCCTGTGAATTCAAATTTCCATGGTCATTTTCCCTAATCTGCTTGACTTCATTTGATATCTTCTATCAGAGCTGATGTCCTCGTGCCCCAAACAGTGACAGAGTTCATTTCCCACGTGTGGAAGTTTTCTCCTACTTGTGTCTTTCTACAAGGAACTCTAGAAACCGTTGATCTGTCACTCTTGAGTTTCCCATTGTTTGCAGCCCATAATTTTAGGGGTTCCAGCACCTTCTATCCCCAAAGAATGCGTCTAGAACTGAAATGCATTTCCCTCTGGGGTGGGATGACTCACAGTGTTGGACCCTATCACTGCACAAGAGTTTAATCCCCAATTCGGGGTGTTTGTACACCAGTGCTGTCAATTTTTGCCGTGTGCTTGTGGATCTGATGGTATTTGATGTTTCCCTGTAGAGCCCCTGCTCGTGGAATGTAGGAACCTTGAAGTTTTTGGGTTTCAAAAAGCTTTGAGGCCTTGTGGTTGTAGAGGAGAAATCTGGAAGCGTGTTCAAAGTGTAGCCAGTGGATTCACAACCCAGAGAGCTAAAAGCCCCAAGTTTATTAATTTTAAATCTCATTATCTTTAAGAGCAAATTATAATTTCCTTAAAATAGCAGTGACATAACACCTGCAAAGAGGCAGCAGATCCGTGGTTCTGTGGCGGGTCTGTGCACCGGGAGGTGCAGAAGCCTCTCCTAACTGACAGGGATGCTCAGAGCCAGAAGGAAATAAAGTCCTTTGCTTTGTTTTCAAACCTTGCCTTGCTCCCATTCTTTAGGATTTAGCTCTGAAGACAGAGAGCCTGCCTGGGAGACCTTGATTCGGGGTATCTTCAGCAAGATAAAGAGGCTGCTGGGCACTAATCAGCTCTGCTGGAACGGTTTGTATCTGTGCTGGCATTAGCATGTGCTCCCCAGGAGCTCCCAGGTGCCTTTGGAGTGAAACACCAAATAGATTGGGGTCCTCACCCCTGTACAGGCTGCCTTGAAGCATGGAAGCTTGAGATATTATTTTATTTTTTTTGGTACTCTGTGTTCTGCCTTTTCTGCTTTTCTTCTCTTTTAGCATTTCCTTGTTTACAGCAAGGTGAGTCGTATTTACAGCGCCGGGGAATTTGTCAGGAGCTGCATTCTGCTCGTCATCTGTTCCTTGCCCATTTCAGAAAGCAATTAGCAGGCGGAGCATGTGAATAACAAACTGTGCTGGAAGGGGCTGCTCACCCAAGTGTGCTGAGCAGAACTGCTCCTGTCAGACTGGGAGCTCTGACAGCTCCAGCACTGGCTACAGCCAGGGCCAGCAAACAGGGCTGAAGGGAGAGAACAGAGATCCACGGCTTTAGGGTCCTTGGGGACACTGCTTTGGGGCAGGGAGTGGCAATTAGGGGCATGTATCCCTCACTTGTTCTTTCCTTTTTCAGTAGAAGCTGATGAGTTGCGCGTCAGATTCTTAGCGGTGTCCTGAGCTGTTTTAGTCTTAGAATCAAAGAAATAAAACTTTTGTGCTCAATTCTGCTACTTGAGATGCAGCCTGGGCTCAGATAGAGTGTGTGACTGGGGGTTTAGCCAGGGGAGAGCTAAAAGATGTGGGATAACAGAGCAGTATTTCACAGACACTTAAAAAAGTTATCTACAAATATAAGTTAATGTTTTACTTCGTTTGCATGGGATGCTTCCCCGCCCTTGGAGTACTGCACCGAGTTTGGATGCTGGAATCAATCGGGGAAGGGTGAAGCAGAGGGATTTGAGTCTGCTTCAAGTGCAAATGTCTGTGCAAACTCAAATGTGGAGCTGCTACAGACTTTTCCATTATTCATATATTGGGTGCCTTGCTCTAAGGATGAACTTGGTATCTCCAAAGCTCAGCCTTTCCTTTATCCATGTTCTAAACCAGAAGCTGCTGTCTGACCCTGAGGGTGATGGCCAGAAGCAGAGGAGAGAAAGAGCATCCTCTGTCCCAGGCTTTTGGATACTTCCCAGTATTTTCCTTCCCTCCCTTTTCCTTTCCTTCCTTTACTGTGCTGCCCTTCAGGCAAGCAGTTTGCCTGAAAAGCAGGCCCACTTCATCCGGCCTCGCATCCAGCCGGCTTCCCATGAAATAATAATCACAGCATTTAGGAAATGAAACCCGTGAGTGTCGCCCGAGGGCAGGCGGGGCCTGCAAAGGGAGAGTTGAGAGCGTTTGTTCGGAGCAGGGAAGCAGCAGGAGGATGGAACTGAGTGCAGGCGACAGCCCCTGAGCCTGACGCTTCCTGATGGGCTCTGGCTGCTCCCTCCATCAGCTTGTGCCTGAGGGAATCCCTCCCACCTGAGGCCAAGGTGTAAAGGTGAGGGAAGGTTCGGCTGGGAGCAATCAGGGCACTGTTGGCCCCTCTGTGTGCACCTGTGTGTGTGGAGGCAGAGCCTGGCCTCAGGAAGGATTCCCAGGAGTGGCCGTGGGCACAAAGCCCCCTTGGGTTGATCCGGATGTGTTTCTGGAAGTGTTTGCCCAGTGGAAATGATGCCGTGCATCACACAGATGAGAAATGATTGTCTCTTCTGGGCTGCTCGCTGCACTTGCTCCTTTCATTGCGAGGGGAAAAATGTTATTCCTGTCCTGTCTGTTTGTTCCTCAGCTGCTGGCAGAGGATGCTTGAGTGTATCAGAATGAATAAGGGTGATATTTAATTTACCTGAACAGACATGAGCTGCTGGACTGTCACAAAACCAGAACCTGGTGTCCCGGTGCTGCAGTTCGCAGGCCTGAAGGGAAGCGCCGTGACCAGCCAGGCTCCGAGTGAGCCCTGATGACTTGATTCCCTGAACAGCTGCATTTCTTGGAACTGAGAGGGGAGGAGAAACTGGGTCAGCGTCCCACACAGTGTTAAACTGGTCGTTTGCAAGTTTATTTAGTTCTAGGCACACTTTGGGCCAGTTTGAGAACGTCCTCTGTGCAAGGGCGGCCCTGTGGCCCGAGCAAGAGCTCAGCCCTGTTCCTGTCTCTGCCTGTGTCAGAGGCACGGCAGCCGCTGTGCAAAAGGACTTTGAGACCCAGCAACAAAGTGGTTATTTAGGAGTGCATTGTCGTTTTTGTAATGGTGTGGTGCTTTGAAATGCTGGGTTAAGCTCCCTGGCAGAGGCTGCTGCTGGCTGGGAGTGCCCCCCAGCCCTCACATCCATGCACAGAAATGCTCAGGAGTGCTCGAGCAGAGCTCAGGGCTGTGTTCCTGCAGGGACAGAGCTCCTTGGTGTGGCTGTGCCCGTGCCCAGGTGCTGAGCTCTTTCCTGCCTGTGCCTGTGTCATCGGTGAAGGCTGGGAATGGGATTGCTCTCCCCGCTCCTGCAGCACTGCAGTCCTCCAGGCTGCAGCCAGGCTTTGGGGGTTTTCTTCCTGCACGGACTTGGGCAGTCCCTCCCCTGGAGTGTGCTCTGTTCTCAGAGGGAGCACGACATCATCTCGCTTTTGGCTGGGAGTTTGTCTCTCTCTTTCTAGACAGGAATGAGTGGCTGGGAGGCAGGGGAAGAAAGAGGAAAGGATTGTCAATAATTAGAAATTCAGCCAATTATAGAATGGTTTGGATTGGAAGTGCCTTTATGGATCATCCAGTTCCACTCTCTGCCACAGGCAGGGACACCTTCCACTATTCCAGGTTTCTCAAAACCCCGTCCAGCCTGGCCTGGAACACTTCCAGGGATGGGGCAGCCACAACAGCTTAACAAATGTTAAATTTCAGTTTATGAAAAGGCTCTTTGGTGAGCTGGTAGCCATTTAAACAGCTCTCTTAATATAGTGCAGTCTCTCATAAAGGCCAGCAGTGGATTTGCAGCACCTGAGATGGATGAGATGGCTCCTCTGCTTTCACCAGGAACAATTTATTTACAGGGTGAGGCTGTCAGCCCTGCATGAACACTGCCAAAGCTGGCAGGTCTGCAGGATGAGCTTTTGTTGGGTTTATATTTCTGGCTTCTTCAGCCAAAGCAACCCTGCTCAGGCCATGGCTTTGTTCTGAGAAGAATGAGATGGTCAAAAGACAGCCCCTGTTCTCTCTTGCCAGCTCGTCCTGCCCAGTGTCTCATGTGTTTGGCATCATGCTGTGTGGGATGGCTCGGAGCAGAAATGAGAACTGCAAAGGTGTTGTTGCTCGTACCTCCATGGAGAATCAAAGCCTGATTTTTCTCTTTAGCTAGGAATTAGCTGGGAGAGTGACTCACTCTGCTGTTGAAGCAGCTAATGCTGCCTGCAGAATTATCCTGGCCACTGCAGCTTGGACTCCCCGCCCACTTCGTTCCAGTTGCTCTTGGCCGTATTTAAAATTTGTAATTGTGGTTGCTTTGCTGCTTGCTAAGCTGATGAGGGGATCAACAAGAGAGGTGGGAGGAACCATTGGGAAAAATCAGGGATTTCATGGCATTGCCAGAATGGCAGAGCTCAACCTGGCCTAGCTTGTGGCCTCCTTTTTTCACCAGGAGAGATCAAACACCACGAGCTTTGGATCTGCTGTCTGTAGCAGATTAATGTTTCTGTTCCGCTGGAGCCTATGGCTCAGAAATAATGACCTGGTGAGAGGCACATCAAAACAGTCCATAGAAAGGTCGTGATAACAATTACAGGAGTGTAATAAAAGCAATTAAGTATTCACAGCAGCTTATTCCTTGGTAGGGGTGGAGATATCCCATTTCAGAGAGGAGCAGAGGTCAGGCAGCGGAAAGGTGAGGAGCATATTTGATGTGGCAGGTGATGAATTCCCTGGCTTGAGCAGGGTGAGCGTCCTTCTCATCTGCGCTCAGGGCCGGGCAGGAGCAGGGATCAGCACAGATTATGGAGAATCCTTCTTTTACACCTGCTCTGAAGGCTGTGAGGCAGAAATCTGCAGGACTTTCTTGTGCTGTGGAGGAGCAGCGAGAATTTGCACCAAACCCTGGCAGTGTCACCAGTCCTTCGGGGAGAGGGAGCAGCAGCAGGATGCTGGAGCCTCCTCCAGCAAGGAGGGGAAGGTGCACATCTTCTGTGGCTTCAGCATCTCATTCCTGGGCTGAATGGAGTGGGATGGGAGCATTCCTGGGCTGAATGGAGAGGGATGGGAGCATTCCTCACGCCACAGGCTTTGTCTGCCACACTGCAGGCTTGTTCCTTCAGCTCTGCCAAAGGGTTTGTAGCCTGCATCCTCTGCTGTGCAAAGGCAACATTTTGCTGCCAAGGTGGTGGTGTAACTGAGATTGAAGGCCTGTATGTGTGGAAAACCCTGCAGTGTTTGAAATGGAAGTAGAAACAGTCGTCCTCAATCTGCTCTTTTTTTGTTGTTGTATGGTTCACAAGGGGGAATTCTGCGCCTTGAAAAGAAAGTGCATTTCCCGTGACAAAGGTAAACGTTGCAACACTTCTGGGGGCAGTACCGGTGTTTTCAGGGCAGGATTGATCCCTCAGTGCTGGGTGAGTGGGTGTGTGCACAGCCCATCACCTTCATCAATGACAAGGCTGAAGGGCGTGAGGAAGCAGGCTCGGCTTTAAGTGCCTGGCGTTCGGATCAGCAGCGGAGCTGGAAATAGGACCCAGGTGCCTGGGCTCTCAGTCTTCTGCTAATCACAGCACCCGAGGTGAATGAAGCCTTTCTCCAACCTTCTGCTGGTTGTGCCCAGGGCTGGGTGGCACAGCTTGGAGTGGAGATAGGGAAGGAGAGCTGTCAGTGCTGTCTGGGGCTGGAGAAGTTCCTCGTGCTGCTCCTCTGGGATGTCAGATACTCTTGAGGAACTGGAGTTACGGTCCCTGCTATTAACCCCGGGCTGCTCTGTTTGCTTCACTCCACAAGCAGCCTGCTGGCTCCCTTCTCGTTGTCACTGGTGGTGGGATTTTTGTTTAGCAGCAATTTCACCTTTGTTGCCAAAGCTGCGAGCGGGGCTGGGCGAGAGGCAGTGTAATTAAAGTTTGTTCAGACAAAGACGTTTGGTGACGAGATGCAGTGTTGCTGAATCCACAAGGGGCACAATTAACTGATAAGAGTAAACTAATTGTTATTCATATTAAATTAGGGCACAGGTGATTTGGAAAATCTATAGACACTCCCATATGCTTTGCAATTTTGCATTGCAGATTATGGTTTTATAAGGCCCTTCTGGGATTCGGATTAGAGAGGCAAAGTGTGGAGCTGTATCTAAACTAAACATACTCCTTCCTGATTAACTACATGATAAAAACATAAATGTGCACATCAGAGGATTTATCACTGTTTGCATACTAATTTTTCTTTTCCAGGCATGAACACGACAGGTTTTTTTATATATCCCAGTGATTCTGTTTAGTGGCAGCCAGGTAAACCCAGACAAGGTGACGTGATTCCCGTGTTGTCACATAATAGTTTGGAGCTGGAGGTTAATAGCAGGGAATAGGGGCATGGCAGGAACACAGCTGCCACAGGAGCTGCTGAGGTATTTGCTGCTGGTTCTTTTCTGCGGTGCCCTCACGGTCTGTGGATATTTGTAGGCAAGAGGCGGCAGGGCTGTGCTCACCCTGCCAGGATGAGGTGAGGCTGCAAAGAGGTGTAGTTTCTCCACACTGCCTGGGAACGCCAGGCTGGAGCTTTTGGAGCAATTCTGTCTCAGGCTCTGTTGCTTTAAAACATCTCTGAAATGAATATTTATAAACGGGACATGAAAAAAGAATCTAAATTGCTTGTGTGATCTTGGGACGTGAGATATTATGATTATTTATGCGCTTCTATGTCTCGCTTTATCAGTTCATTGTGTTGCAATCCCAGAGTGTCACAAGCTGCTCTTGAAGAAGGTTGTCTTTCAGTAAGAGCCAAAACTGCCTGAAGAAGCAGTGGTGGAAAATGTGGGGACAGCAGAGCAGGAAATGGGGCAGAGGATGTGCCAAGAGCACAGCTGGAGTGTTAATGCAGAGAGAGATGCAGGCTTGGACTGGCTGCGGAGCCTCCTGGCCCCTAAAAACAAAGGGTCTGTGACTTTTGTCATCCTGAAGTCCCCATCTGGGGTTGTCTCAGCACACCCAGAGACCCAGCAATAATTCCAGCAGCAGTGTGTGCATGTGTTGGCTTCCTCTCCTCCCTTCTCTGATGCCTTAGGTTTTAACTTCTATATTTTTCAAATCCTGCCCTGCCTGGCTTGTAACTCTGAAGTTTCTTGGGGCCTGTGAGCCGCTGCTCTCTCCTGCTGCTCACACACAACAAACCTCTGCAGGCTTCCACTCCAAGGACACCGGGCCCCAAAATGTGTCAACTACAAGCCTCTCAAGGGGGGCAAACTTGGGGTAATTCCATCATGGACTGAGGTGATCACTGGAGAATGAACCCTGAGATGCAAATGAACCAAACTTATCAAAGGGTGAAGAACCCGTGAGCCAGGGTCCAGCTTGGGTGGAGCCTCTGGACTGCCCAGGGTGAGCCTTTGAAGGCCCTTCAAATAAACACCTCCTTTTATTCTCTTAATTCTTGTCTGGTCTCTGTGTTTCAGGTGGCCACTTAAAGCATCATCTCAAGCTGTGGCATCCAGCAAAGACAAGAGTTCCTGACCTGTGTGAGGGGTGCGAGGAGGGTTTGGAAATGGAGCTTAATCACAAAACAACGTGGAAAGAGGTGGTGGTGTTTTTTCACTAAGAGGGGGCTTCTCAATAAATCAAAGCCCCTCAGAGAACAGTTTGGATGTATGATTTAGCACTGTCTGCGCCATTCTGGTCTCTGAGCAATCTCTGCCCTGGATCCCGGCCAGGATAACGATCGGGGAAAAGCTGGAGCTGGACAAGGAGGCTGGGGGTTATTGAAGCACTCCTGCCAGCTCCCAGCAACGTGTTAAACCATTTTCTCTTGGATGTTCCCCTGAGTTCAGCTCACCTGTGGTGGGTCTTTAGCCCATGAAGAGTTTCTTCTGGGAGGTTAAGGAGCACCGCTGTCCATGGGGAGCTCCATGCAAAGGTCTCATCTCCCGGGCTCTGAGCTGATTCAGGCTCAGTTTCTCAGCAGGGCAGAGAAGAAGAGGCTTGTGTTAGGCTGAGGTGTCTTTACTGGAGGAAATTCCTGTGGAAAAACGCCAGGCTGGGGCTTAATTGAAGGGGAGAGCACCACCTGCTGATGCAGCACCACGGCTCCTGTGGTCTCCTCTGCCTCTGACCTGCTCCTAAACAGTGTTGTGCACATGCTGTGAAGCATCCTGAGGGCTGCACCCACAGATCAGGGAATATAAACATCCTCCATCCAGTTCCAGAGTCTTGAAGGGGTGGACAGCTCCTCCCTGCTGCCAGGGATGAAAATGTCTTCCTGTCTTCGAGGTGAGAAGGAAATCCTGTTGGTCTCTGGCCCTTGGTGAGTAAAAGCCAGGACAGCAGGCGCTTGGAGGAGATTTTTGCCCAGTGCGAAAATGACAACCGAAGTAGGAGCAAGGATCTGTTCCAGAGAGTGGGATGGACTGGAGTGATTGAAGGGAGCACCATATACAGTGGGTTGAGGGGTTTGGTTGGATGGAGAGTGAACACAATTGTTTGGTTTGGTTTCTGGGTATGAGCAGCTACAGCCACTGTGGGAAGAAGGGGAATGGTGTTTGGCAAAGCAGCCAGACTTCAACTTTTTTCCTCCATAGCCTCTCCCACAACCTCTGGTCCCTCTCACCTGCATGCCAGGGTGAGTGGGACCATCGAGTGAGGTTGTCCCTGGTTGGGTCTAAGGAGCTCAGGCCTGGCGTTTCAGCATCTGGCCCAACCCACTCCTCTCCCCATTTCTGCAGGCAGTCGTATCTCCAGCCTGGCACCACAAGGTAATGATAACCTGGAGCTCAGCCTGGAGCTGGGGAAACTCTCTGAGGGGAGGTAATTGCCATGTTCAGGCGGGAAAACGAGGCGGTGCTGCTGGAGGTGTGAAGCTGCGGCTGGGGCAGCAGCAGAGGCCGACAGCCAGGTTAGATGCACACGGGGATCTCTCCTGCTGCTCCCAGCAGCCCAGCACCGTGTTTGTGCATGCTCTGCTGAAACATACCCTGCTATTTACTGAGGATTTGCCCTCGTGCTGTTCCCTTTGCCCCTCACAGCCTCGGCTAATGAGCTGCTTGTTCACCCGGAGAGAGAGGCACCGCTCCTGTTCGTGCCTGGCTGCGGCGCGGCTCCAAGTACGGATGCTCCCGGCACTGCCAGATGGCAAACACGGGGGAGAGGAGAAGAGGGAGCTGCAGCTCTGCTTCCTCACAGGAAAAAAAAGCCTGGTGGGAGCGTGTCTGCCCCGGCTCTGCTGCTGCCTGGCTATGGAGTCGGGAAGGGCGAGATAGAGCAGGGTCAAAGAGTGATCCCCAGGGTGGCTGGGGCAGGCACAGGGTGTGGGGCTGGGAGCATATCCTTTAGGTTTCCATGTGCCTCCAGCCCTGTGGTAACAAACCTTACATAAACCTAGCCGCATTAATATTTTTAAAAAAAGACATTTAAGGTATTGGATCTATGCTGTATTCTCCAGCAGAGTGTCTCTGTGTTTGCGTGTGCGCGCTCACGCTCCGGGCTTTGTTTTCCTTTTATAGTGGATTGTTGTGTGTATGTATTTTACTCGGGGTGTTTTGTGCTATAATAAGAAGGGGGAGGGAGCAGGGAAATGCTGCTCTGTTTATACACACTGCTGTCAACAGCGATGCTGCCTTTTCCAGATTTGCATCCTCTGTGAAGCTCCCTGGATCCAGCCAAGAGCACATTTCCCCCCTTTATCCCAGGATCCTGCGGGAGGACTGGCTGAGCCTCTCCTCCCATTCCCCTCTTGCTGGCCCTCTCCTGGAATTTGGCCCTGGGGAGTGTGGCACACCCCCATCCAGCACGCAGACAAGTGGATATGTGAAGGTTCAAAGGGACAACCTTGGGAAATGTCAGAGCAGTGTCTTTGCTCGGTTGTTCTGCTGCTCTGATCACAAAAAGCAGCTCTGGGTGCGTCACACTGTAATTTTCGTCCACAGGGATGGAGCAATGCCTCTCTATGTCCCTCCTGAGCTTCCTTGATACTTTTCCCAATGCTTTCCGCCTTTGTGCGTCTTCAGAGACACAGATGCAGGGCTGAACCTGAAATGTTACTGCTCACCCATAATTTTTATAAATCTCAGGTGTAGCACATCTTCCCCTCCCCCCGTAATTTTTATGTGTTTAGGTTTTGTGGCAGGAGCATTTTTATGTCTCTTCTCGTTTGTTTTTTTTTTCTCCCATCACTCCCAGCCCTGAAATATTCAATGAGTGTGCCCTTTTCTTATTCTGATATGGGCCTCAAGGGACAGATCCTTCCTCTCCATCTCCAGCATGCCATAACAGCGGGTAGCCTGGGACATGCTGGAAAAGCACCGGGTCTGAATCCACCCTTTTGATATAAGTGGACATTATGCATTTTTAATAGACATAGAGCTCAGTGAAACCCTTAGTACTAGCTGAGCTGGCACAAAATTCCCAGGCAAGGAGTCTTTGGAGCTGATCTCTCCCTAGGTACCTTGCAGAAAATGAGACCAAGGACAAAAAAAGGCCACGTTCCCTTTGATTGCAGGAGCTGCCGTGTTTTGCAGAGGAGGTGGCTGAGCAGGAGCTGCCTGGCTGTACATGAAGGACTCTGGGCTGGCAGTCCTTGTTCATCCTGTTCTTCCACAGAGTAGGTGCAGCTTGCAGGGAGAGGCTGTTTAAAGCTCCTTCCTTCCAGCATCATCGTGGACAGTGCTTCAGCACGGCCTGGAGGCATCATCTCTCTGCTTCGTCCAGCACAGGCGGCTCTGCCAGGCTCAGAAAAGCTCCTTTCCACCTGAGGCGGAAGTGAAAAGTGGTGTGGAGTCTTCCAGCTCGCTCCACTTCAGGAGGAAGGAGTATGGGAGCTGCTGTCCTTGGGATGATGTAGCCGGGATTTGTCAGAGGGCCTCGATGGCTGATCATTTGTGGGTAATGTTTGGATTTCCAAGCTACACAGCAGAAATCTCTGCATCCCCTGGAGATGCACAAGTTAAAACTGGGGTCTGAATGCTGTAGGTTCAAACAAAAAAAAAATCCAGTGAAAATGGTGGGAATCCCTGGTGAAGATCACTGAGGTTTCTCCATGCTATGGATCTCAGATCACTGCATACTGGAGCTTCCTCCAGTCACTGGAATGTTGTGTTTTTACTTTGTTCTTCCTTTTTTGGTAAAGCATAAGTAAATCTATACTTACAGGTTTCCATGGCACTGTAACCTTACGGAGAGGGAACAGCAGGGGAGTACCTGTGGATCTGTGCACATCCACTGTGGAGCAGGAAGAGATGGTGGCACTTGGAGACGGTCGATGTGGTTGGAAGCAGCTCAGGACAGATGAAAGGTGCCTCACCTCCAAGCTCAGCAGTGACTTTAGGCTCAGGTTAAACTGCCCAGCTGTGCACTTGGAGACACAGTCACTGTGGTGTTCAGCCAGCTGGGGGACATCTGCTGCTGAGCATGAGTCAGCCCTGCTGGGTCAGCTACTAAAGGGCAATATCAGGAGACAAGACCTTTGCTCTCGCTGCCCCTACAAGCCCTGCCTCCTCCAACTCGTCCCTAAGGAGGAACGGAGCATCCCTGTGGTCCTGTGCATGGACAGAGGGCACACAAGGGTCCTGTGTGCCTGCTCGGCTGGGTGCAGATGTCACAGTTTAGGGGCAGCTCTAGTCACATCCAGAGCCTCCTTCCCATGGGAAATCACACTCCTGCTGTCCTCTGCCCGGTGCCAGGACCCAGGCCCCCAGGATGGACATGGGGGTATTTGGGTGTTTGGGTGGGGACGGCTGAGCGGGGCCACGGGAGGCTGGTGCTACAAGGAAAGGGAGTGGGATGAGATGTAAAAAAAAGTGTTGCCCGCTGCTCCCAAGGCCCGGCTGGGCTCAGCTGGGAGCCATCAGCCCTGGCATGGGCAGAGAGGAGCAGAGGGTACTCCTCTGAGGGGCTGAAAGTGGAGCTGAGCTCTCCCTGCCGCCCTGGGGGCTGGAGGGGAGCCTCGCTTCACACCCAGCACATGGTCACCGCTTCCTCCGAGCGGGGCTGAGCCCCTCGCCGGCCAGAGCCTTCCCTCGCCCCCAGCCCTCCCCAGCCCCACGCTCCTGCTGAGCGGGGGAGCGGCTCCCCGAGCCCGTGGCCGCGGACTCGGTGGGCGATGCCGCGGAGAGTGAGGAGAGCAGGAACCAATTCCTTGAGGGGCCATCTGGGAGCCTTCCCTGGCTTTTGCTCCTGTCGCAGGGAGAGGTGCCCCTGCCTGAGCGGGATAAATTGGTACAGACCATTAGCAGCGCAGGTCCTCCTCTGGCAGGGGGAGGCTGTCGGCGCTGCTCTGGATACAAAGCAGCCACGCTCTGGCTCCTTCCTCCCGCATCCCGCTGGCCTCCTCCTCCTCCTTCTCTTCCTCCTCCTCCTCCTCCCCCTCCTCCCCCCTGTTTGCTCGCCCCCTCCCTCTCTCCCTCTCTTTCTTTCCCCGAACGCCACGCTGCAGAAGGCAGACCTGCGAGCCGGAGCTCCACGGAGGCAAAGCAGAAGCGAGGAGCTCCCCGAGGCTGTTTCTTTGCGAGTGAAACACAGGCAGGGATGCGATGAAAGAGCGTCGTGGTTGCTGCCTGGATTAAGAAAGAAAACAACAACAACAAAAAAATCCCCATCGCAAAGCCGGACGCAACAAACGAGGGAAAAAGGGAGGAGAGAAGGAGGCGGAGGTTGCTGGGGAGCCCACTCGGATGGGCGAAGAGCCGCTTTGAATCGTGCCTCTGTTCCCAGGGATTAAAGCATGAATGGGAGCAGCTTCCCAGCCACGATGGAGAGAGAAGGCGGCTCCGGCTGTGGGAATAAGGTAACTCTTGCCTCCTCTCGCAGGCGCTGCATGGCTGAGCCGAGCAGGACACAGATCCTTTATGCACAGGGTGTGTGGATGTGTGGATGCAGTGGGCAGGGAATGGGAGGAAGCAGGAGAGGCTCCGAGCGATTTTTCCTACCCCTCCTAGCGTATTTAAAGGACGCAGAGCGGGTCTCGGGGGCTGCAGTGCTGGAGATCACTTTGCCCCCCCCTTTGCCTGAGGACAGCGAGCTGCTTTCCCTGGGGAACGCTGCCTGGGCTATGGGAGATACACCCGTGTCTCGCCTCCAGGAGCTCCCAGCATCGCCCTCCCAGCCCTGCACCTGCCCCGGGGCTCCCCTCGGGCTCTCGGGGACCACAGTGGCCCTGCACCCCTCTGTGCATCCGTGCAGAATTAGGGGAGGGAGGTGAGGAGTTGCTTTTCTCTTCCCTTGGTCATCCTCCGCCTTTTCTTCGCAGCAGAAAGGGGTAGGATTCAGGAGGAGGGGGAACTGAAATCCCTTTCATTCGTGCCAGCAGTGCTGAGAGCCAACTTTGAGGCTGCTTAAAGGGAAAAGCTTCCCAAGTGCATCTTTTGGGGGAACAGGAGATGGCTGAGCAAGGCTTTGCCATCTGAGGAGGCATCTCTGTGTTGTATTATGGAGTAGGTGTGGGAGGGGATGGAAAGTAGTGATTGTGAGGGAGAAAGTCAGTGGTGATCAATGAAGCTGCCCACAAATGATGCTTTCCTCTCCCTGCTGGGCCTCTCTCTGACTCAGTTCCTGGGTCTCTGACTGTGAAACTCCGAATTTCTCTCAGTCAGAGCAGGAAGCACACCTTCAAACATTGTTGGGAGGTGTCGTAGCCCAGATGTTTGGGGAAGCACTGAGGAGAGCTTGCTGTTAACAGCTGTGGAGCCCCTATCCAGTTATTCCCAGCGAGCAGAGGTCTTGCCTGGCCGCCCCTCACTGTCTTGGGCAGGATCTTGCTGCTGCAACATCCATTTGCTCGGTGCTGTCTGCCACATCCCCCTCCTCCCCCTGCCTTCAGGGGCTTCTTGATGGCTCTTGGCATGGGGTTAGGAAGCATTTGCTTTGATTACTTAAATAATGACGTGTCCCAGAAGTCCCCATGTGTGTGCACACAGTGCAGGAAATCCTGAGCCCCAGAGTGCCATCAGTCGCTGTAAGAGGCTGGATGAACACTTAGGGAGTTTGTGGCCCAATGTGAGGGACTGGCAGAGACTCTGGAGTCTCTTGCACAGGTCTGCACACACTTGGATTGTTGGTGTCCCTGAACATCCACCTCAGCGAGTGGATTCACCAAGATTTGGCCGGAAGGTTACAGGGGCTGGGATTGCTTGCATCACCTGGCAGGGATGGGACTGAAAAGGTGTGGAAAGGAAAATGGAGGCACTGGGGAAAAGACGGGTAAAATATCTTCTTTCTGTGTGAAACACCCAACTCTGGTTTCTGTGCCAGCCTTCAGGCGCTGAGGAATGTTGAAGATGTTCTGGTGAAGGAATTGAATAATTAGAAAGAATATTTCTCCCAGGAGGGTTAATTCTGTGGTAGGGGCTTTGGAAATGGCCAAAGCCAGCAGTGGGTGTTGCTATAATGGGAAGGCAGCTGATCAATAGTTTTATTTTCCTGTTTGAATGTTTATGGGTGCGGGGAAGGCAGAGGAAGAAACATGCAATCAGTGATGTTGGCTCTGGGTACGTTCCCATGCCATGCAACTGGATTACAAATTGCAAATGCCTATGCACCCCTCCATAGGCATTCCTGGGGAAACTCTTGGATTCTCCAGTGGGAATCCCAGCAATGCCCTGACAGCTTCAGTGGGAGCTGGCTCCCCCAGCCAGGCTGACCCAGCAGGGTGAAGAACAGGGGACACAAGTCTCACGTTTTGATTCTCTGGGACAGAAGAGCCAGAGGGTCTCCATAAGGCTCTCCCTCAGTGCAAGTGTCCACAAGGAGGAGAGGGGGAGACCTTTCCCACCTAGCTTCCCAAAGTTTCCTGCCCCCATGGAGGTGGCTCAGAGTGGAGAGTGAACACAAAGTGCCCCAACCCTGGCAGGGACTGTCCCCCTGTCTGTGCCACAGCTGACACAGTGCCGCCAGGGCCAGCGAGTCTCTGCCTTTGTCCTTGTCAGGGCAGTTCCTCCAGAGCCCAGGCAAGCTCAGGGATGCTGGATTTGCTCTTCCCTGCCTGGAGCTGAAGTGTTGTCGTGCATCTTTCTGGGGTTTCTCTGCCTTTATGCACCTCCTGAGGCAAGGAGAGCGGTGAGTGCCTCCAGAGTGCAGGGCTGGCTGGGTTTTAGCATCCTCAGCCCTGCTGCATCCTCCTGGCAACCCTCTGGGAGATCTGGCCTAAGCTCACCAAGAAACCTTCCAGGACCCAAGTGTGAGCACACGCTCTCCCCTTGGCCAAAGCTGGCTGTCCCCTGTCAGAATGATGCTTTTTGAACCCAAAACAGGGCGTCTGCCCCTTTAATCTCTTCCAGCCCCTCCTGTTGCCACACCAGAAACCTTGGGAAATGACAAGAACTGTCTTTTAAGGGATACCAGGGCAAATGTTGCTTTTCATTTTTCAGTGGTTTTTGCAGACTTGCCTTTCGAGATGATTTTGCTCTCTCTCGCCCTTGTTCTATTTCTACTGGCTCAAAAAAAAGTTGTGCAAAAAAGGCAATTTTTAGTTCCTCAGACAAAACCCAGCGGGCAGATCTGAATCCAGAGGAGGACTGGATATGGTCCTTTCTTGCACCTCCGTGCATTTTCTCTGGCAGGGACCAGCAGTGCCAGAGGCTGCCCGGATTCCAAGACTGCTTTTCAGCAAGATGCCTGACTTCTGGGGATGCAGCAAGCCTTGGTCAGCATCTTCCTCTGTGCCCATGCCCTCTATGGCTTTCTCACCCTCCACTTTTCCTGCAGGCCTTATTTTGTGCCTTGCAAAGTTAGGTGGGCTGCAGCTGTGAGGTGTGTTTGGCTGGAGGAGCATTCGGTGTGGCTGCAACCCACTCCAAGGCAAAGCTTCTTCTGGAATCAATGTCACTGGAAGGTGCCTCTGCAGTGGCTGTTCCGTGGCTCCTTTTTCTCTGTAATATGTTGTCTTTTCATGTGGAAAAGATGTGAGTGGAGATCCTGAATCCATCACCTGCCCGTGTTTTGCCCCTGTGGTGGCAGGAGAAGTGCCAGGAGAAGCACGAGGGCTGAAGGGTGAGGACGGGCTCTCCCTTTTCCCCCTGCATTCCCTGGTCATTTGTGTTTGGGTTGGCAAGTGGACATCGGGGCTGGATTCACCTCCAGGAGCTGATGAGGGCTTTGCTGAGCGGGGATCACAGGGTGTGGCCCATAATTCATCTCCATCTCCTGCTGGAGACACGAGGACACCCTCAAGTGCTGTCAGCACCATGGTGTGTTAGTCACTATGGAATATCTCCTCCTCTACTTTTAATGAGAACTCCACATCCCAAGGGAATGAGAGAGTGGGAAAAGAATTCACAGTGCTGGGGAGCAGATCCTGCTCTCTCAGTGCTCCGTCCCAAAAATTTAGCCAGTTTAGCCTTCCTCTTACTCTTATCCCTGTCCCTCTGTGGGTGTGTTGGTTGCACCAAGTGGCACTTCCCAAAGGACTGTGGTTGTTCACAGGCTCAGAAAATGATTCCCGGGCAGTAAAACACCTTGGAGCGCACTTCCGCACCCTTTTTTTCCATCCTGGAAGTGAGTTCCTTCCCCCTGCACAGCTCTGTGCAGTTGTTCTCACTCTGTTCCTGCCCTGCTCGGGTACCACAGAGCCTTGAAGCAATTTCCCAGCTGCAGTGGTGCCTCAGAAATCCCTCCAGCTCTGCTCTCCCTGTGAGCCATGGGGAACACAACGCGATATGCCTGGCTGTGACAGCAGAATAAATAGGAAATGCTAGAGATCACCCTCCTGCCTGGATCTGAGCTGTTTTCCTAAAGCCAGGACAAGAGCTAAGCTTCTGTACAGGGATTTTTGTGCTCTTCTCTAAGAGCAGCGAAGAGGGAATTGAAAGCTTTGGCTCAGAGGGAGAAGTCTGCTCACCCCAAAAGGTGGGGAACCCTTTGCTTTAATGTTCTGAAAATTGGGGTGTTGGCTCAAGTAGGTTCAGCTGTAAAAAAAATTAGGAATTTCCAGGGTGCAGCTCATCTGATCTAAAGGAATTCCACTAAAATAGACCAAATAAACGCTCCCTGTTGTTTGCAAAAAGAATAAAGACAGCGAGCTCTGCTGTGGGGACCTCCCTGCTCCTATGGCCCTGCAGGAGAACGAGACACAGTTCACTCTCTGACAGGAGAAAGGGCCATGGGATTTGTCTCAGTTGCCTTGCTGGACATCATTCCTAAATGCCCTGCAGGTTCTTCTGCTGGGAAGTTCTTCTGCACCTGAAAGGCAAAAAAAAAAAAAGGCTAATCCAGGAGAAATAGCTCGAGCCTGCCTCACCTTCCATTCAGCTGGAAAGAGCCCTGGAGCAGAAGGATGGATGCTGAGGCTCTGCTCTGGATTTCATGAATGGATGAATGTAGAGACGCAAGAGGGGATTTTGAGGGGATTTGGAAGCCTGCTCCAGGATTTGTCTGGCACACAGAGCATTTATAATACTTCCAGCATTATCATAACATAATGCCGGCGTGATTTGGGGCCCGCTCTGGCTCTCAGTGAATAAAAAGCATCACTCCTGTCGCCATCAGGGGGACAGGGATCTCACTTTGGATAAGCTGGAGTTTGCATAGTCCAGACTCTTGTCCTGGTGGCACCAAGCAAGGGCTGAGGTGCTCCTGTGTGCTGCTGTGAGGGACTGGGGCTGCTTGAGTGTGTGTGGGTGCCAATGTGACAGTGGGGTGGATGCCTGGGTCACCTCCCCTGGCTATAAAACTCCACCTTGGAGTTCTGGCTGAACTCCTTGGATTTCACCCTTTGTGTTTTCCATCTGTTCAGCAGCTCTTACAGCTAAAGAAGAAACGTGTCCCAATGAATTTCTCTTCACAGAGGTGGCTCTGTGAGGGCCAGGACTGCTCTGACTGGGAAAAGTCCTTGGGGGAGTCCTGCTTTTTAGGGAATGAGCAAAGGCTGGGGAGTGACACTGCTCTGGCCCCACAGGCTGGGTGATCTCTTCTGGTTATTCCATCTCAATCTGTGACACAGAAAGTAGACCTGAAACTGTGCTGGGATCAGCGCATCCAAGTGAGCTTCTTCCAGCTTCAGCTCACGTCAGCCTCATCCGTCCATTAAAATAAAGAAAAAGCCACCCTACAGTCTTATGGTAGGAATTAGTCCTGTGGAAGCACTTCCCCAAGGCCTTCAGCCCTTCCTTGCACAGCAGAAGCACATCAGAGTGCCTGCAGCATTTTGGGGTGCTCCAGTGCAGGATTTGGGGCCTTTTCTGTGGTCTGCACTGTTGTGTTTTGCTCATCCTCAGGAGGGCTGTGGGTGCTCACGGTGCAACCAGGCACACGTGGAGCTTGCACGTTCCATCCTGCTCTTCCTCTCCTGCCCAGGCTGTGTCATCAGCACGGGAGCAGCACTCCTGGAAGGATTTTCTGCATGTGTGGATGAGGGGCGATGCAGAGAGAAATCATTCATGGCGTTTCACTGGGTGCAGGAGCCATGGTCCAACCCAGAGCAGGGATTAACTGGATTAAGTCCTCACCGCCACATCTGGATTCAGGCTGGATGGAAGGAGGGAAGCGGGAGCTGGTTTGTGGAGCTGTGGCTGGATGGCTCCCTGGTCTGGGATTAAAGTCACTGTCCTCTTCCTGTGGGCACCACGTCACTGCCCTGCCAGCCCTCTGTGCTTGTGGGGAGCTAAAACTCCAGCCCAAGGGGAAGGCCGGAGTTTGTGGAGCGTGCAGGAGGTGAGGGACCCCGAGCCCTGGCCATTAGCGAGGTACATGAGGCAGATGAGGAGAGAGAGGCTGGCGGGGCTGTTACTCCTGTCCCTCACAGAGCAAAACCGTAAATCCCTCGGGAGGGATCCAAGCCAGAGCAGATCCATTCTGCTCTCCTTGAGTCCAGGCTGGGAACAGAGCAGGGATTTTGTCAGGCTGGGTGCAGTACCTGGAGCCTATTTCAGCTCATGAATAACTTGGTATTTCTCCTGAATAATAGATGCACGTGATGGTTGCTGAGAGGCAGAGCCGTGAGGGGGCTGGGTGTCTGAAGGAGGGAGAGAGGGAGACACGGGGAGTGAGGCAGTCCTGGGCTGAACTGGGAGCTGGCTGGGGGCTGGAGAACTGGCAGAGATGATGTTTGGATGTAAACATGTGTGACTGAGGCAGAGAGGGGGCCTGGCTGGTCTTGTTGTGTCTCCTACGGTCAGTAGGAGTATATATTCATATTAAAATATATTATATATTAGCGCAATACAGCACTGCCCGGCTCAGGCTCCGGGACTGGGGAAGGTGAATATTTGTAATGATGCCATTTCTCTGCCTCCAAGAGGGGCTTCCTGTGGCTGTGTCCATGGCAGGAGAACCGTGTTTAAATCACAGGCGCTGTGATTAAATCCCAGCACAGTTTATGCTGTGGGTCAGCAACCCAGGATGTGCCTGCCAGGGCGGGTTTGGGACAGCACGGAAGCTGGACCTGAGAGCTGTGGGGATTTTTGGGAGGCACTGGCTGTGCTCAGATCAGCAGGATGCTTTGAGAGGCAGCCTCTCTCTTCCTTGAGAGACAGCCTTCACCTGACTTTCTAGTGGCACGTTCTGCTTCTAATTTGGGAGAGAGAGAAGGATAATCTGGCACAAGCCTGCCACCCTTGAAAGGCTGCCAGCCAGTTTATGGCACTCTCTGTCTGCCTGGCTCCCTACAGCCCTGGAGATGCAGGAATATTCTCTCCTGCCATCCCCGGCTCCCGTGGAAGCTGCAGGGATGCAGAGCTCCAGGAGAGGCTGCTCTGGCTGTGTGATGTGGGCTTGTAGGGACAGCCAAGGGTTTATTCAGATGGACTGTGGTCCACTTGGATGAACGGCAGCTGGTTATGGAGATTAGAGCCACAGAAGTCACTGCTAATGAATAATTCTTCCAGTGTCTTTCTTATAATAGTGGCACACTCGCCAGGCGTGACTCGGACATATTCATCTTCCCAGGGCGTGCACCTCCTGGAATGACCTTCTGTGAGGCTTTGGAAGTGTTTGCTTCTGTTTGTCAGGTCGAGGAGCATCGTTCCTGGCATGATTTTTACTGGGGAAAAAAATGACAGGTGCTAAAATGGGGAGTATTAAAAAGATGGGCTGGAATCTGCGCGGTAAAGGACAACTCTGTCTGAGACTGTGAGGCAGCGTGGGGAGAGCTCAGCTCACTCTTGGGTGGCCCATTTGAAGCCTCATCTCCCTTGGAGTTAGTTACTCTAAGTTATTAGTTCCTTTAGCTCTGAAATTCTCCCAAGTGCAAGCAGCCAGAGTTCAGAGAGGAGCATTGAGAAGGGGCCTGGCAGGCATAGCTGAATAAAACCACTCTGAGACGAATCCCCTGGCAGCAAGGGGGATCTGGCTGGATCCTGGAGGTGTAGATTCTGTCTCTGCCTCCAGCCTGGCAGGTTGGCCTCAGGAAAGAGGAAAAATGACAATAAAAGGTGCCTTTCTATAAATAAAGCCCAGAGGAGGGGAGGAGGGGGAGCTGCCAATTTCTGCCCTTTGTGGAGGAGTAACCGGCCATGGCATTGAGAGGATGCAGGAATTATTGTCAGGTTCTGGGCTCAGGGAAACGTTGCACACCGTAAATCTGTTGCTGCTGAAGGTTTGGGGGGTTTTGCACTAGCAGGACACATGTGGAAGGGGAGCAGGGGGACCTGAGCTCTCTCGCTGCCACTGTCCCTTGGCTTTGGGGAATTTGTCAGCTGCAGAGCTGCTGGTGGCAGAGGATTTGTTGCAATCCTCTGAAGCTGTCACCCCACACGTGTGCCTCCTTCCTTCTCCCGTTTGTCTTTTGCTAATGCTGCCAGCACTATTCCTGCCCTGCCTGGCAGCCCTTTCTGTCTCGTTCCAGAAGGCTCTAAAGGCAAGAGGCTCGGGCTGCTGGAGTTAATAACTCACCTGAGAGCCTGAGTTATCCTGGTAGAGAGCGGAGTGGGAACTCTGCAGTGCTGGGACCCCAGGCTGGGGACAGGGCCTGTGGAGTAGGGAAGAATGCACATTTGGGATGGGGTCAGCACGTGCCCCTCTCTGCTGCTCACGCTGTGGGGCACTTTCAGCTTGTAAAGCTTGGGATGCTTCCCAAAGCTGTGCTACGCTGGGTGGACATGGAAGAACTGAGGATCAGGGAGGCCAGGGAAACCTGTTCCAAAGGGAGCCTGTGCTGGAGGCAGAGGGAAGCACTGAGAACCAGCACACTCAGAGAGACTGAGAAAGAAAATCCTCTTTTTTGTCAGCATGACAGCAACTGGGAGGACCAGGAGTGTCCAGATGTCCCCACTGATGTGCCACATCCCCATTTCCATAGCCTGCACTTGGCATTTCCCAGAAAGCCCCAGTCCCTCGAGCTGCAGAGTGGCCCCGTGCAGCACTTTCAGAGCTCAGGCAGCTCTGGTTCCTCCCTCTCTGTCTCAACCATCATTTCTGCTCTGGCTCATTATCAACTGAGTCAATGAGTTTAGTAACTCATGTTTTTAAAGATTAGTCATCTGTAGGAATGACATTTGAAAGACTGACAGTTCCAATCAAATCACAAGGGCTGCTCTTGTGCTTGAAGATAGTTGTTTAATTAAAAAAAAAAAAGGTAAAATCAACCTGACTAATCAAGTGTGGTACCTTGAGATGCAGCTGAGGAAAGTACAGATGTGGTCCTGGGAAGGAGGAGGAAGCTGCCAACTGGCGGGGTGTGGGTTGGACAGGCCCGAAGGGAGTGTTGGTGGGGCTGTGCTGAAGCTCTGTGGATGTTCCCTAACTCTGCTGCCTCCTTGGGCAGGGCACGGCCTGATCTCTGCCAGGCAAGGTTGGTGACAGCTGTAATAATAACACTGCAATTTGCCGGGTTGATTTGAGATGCGCCATAATTACTGCGTGATTACAATATTCTTAGAGCAGCCCTTACAAACCCTTCCAGTTCCTCAGAGCTCCTCAAGGGCTCGTCTGGCACCTCACCTTGCAAGTAAAAGCCTGCAGGGGAGTCTGGGTGTCCCTCAGGCATGTCTGCAGCTCTGGCTGTGTCAGATGAGGGGTGTGTGCCCTCAGCCACCTGTAGACCAGGGTTCCCTGCTGCCAAGGCACTCTGTGGACCACAGGGCAGTATTTGGTGGCAGGATGGTGCTTGGCCAAGCAGGACAAGCTTTTCCAAGGGCTGAGGATGCTCCTGGGAAGGGCAGGGGCTGGGGAGTGACGCTGGCGGGGGGGACAGATCTTGTAGGTGCTTTTCTTCCTGTGACAACCTTGTGCTCACTGATTTTGGAGTTGTGAAACTGTCAGCTTCACTCTGTCTCCAGCTTCTGTTTGGCTCCTCCATTTCTCATTCAGAAGATCTGGATAGGCCTGGACCTTGAGTGATTCTAAAATTAAGAGAAATTACCTTTTCCAGGCCGTGGGATTGGTGCGAGCTGGGCTCTGCCAGCACCTCAGGCGTTGGTGCCTGTGCCATCGCTGTGTTCAGCCTCTGAGCTCCTTGAGCCTTGTGATTCCTGGCCAAAAGTGGGCAGCTATTTCCATCTCACCTCCAGAGCAGGCTGAGGTGAGGTGAGCCAAAATAACTCAGCCAACAGGGAAGCCAAAGTCAGAACCAGGCTGGGGTTGGAAGCTGGACAAACTGGTACATTTATGCTGTGCCTTTCTCTCTAAGAGCCAAATCCTATTTCCTCGGGCAATGCTGGAAGATCTCCGGGTTTATTGGATTGGCATATGGGGGTTTTATGCTGGTAGAAGAGAAGGAATGGTTCCCTGCCAAATTCCTCTCAAATGGAAGATGGGCCAGGTTATCCTGACATGTCAAAGGTTCCCAGGCAGACAGAAGCCTTCGTGTTCCCTGGGGAGGGAGCTGGGGAGGGAAGAAGGATGAGAGCACCACAGGAAGCCCTGCGTGCTCCTTTGAGCAGGCCCAGCACGGTCGGAATTTTGGCAGGGACCAGAAGTCCAAGGGAGACAACTGAAAAATGCCCTTCCTGCTTCCAAGCAGGGTGTGCGGGTTCGTGGCTGCACTAATGGACTGCGGGACTGCGAGCACCGATTGATTGCGTTGCAAGCTGCTGAATTATAGTTGGGCATCTGCTTAATCA
>VZTA01018394.1:27660-74839 GCA_013398855.1 Mohoua ochrocephala
CTTCCCTTTCCACGCTATGGCATCAAAGAATCGATGTTAATTCCTCAGTCCCTTTAGTGACTCCTGCAGAGGTCACAGGCTGTCGGGCTCTGCGCCCTGTTTGGGCACCCAGCACTGAGCAGGGATCAGGATTTGAGCCCCGTCCCTTCAAAGGAGCCATCGAACGGGGATGGGAGCTGGGAATTTTCTCTCTAGGCTGACGTAGTGGTTTGTGGCTGATTTCTTGACCTGTGGCACTCTGAGTGCCGTGCTGAGCTTTGCTAGGCCTGTCCTGAAAGGCCACAGGAATAAAAACCTGCAGGAGATCCTCCTGTGACTGGCACTGCTGTGCCATAAATCTGTTCCTGCAGTGCTGGGGTTTTGCTGGGACAGAAGGGAACAAGGACTCTGGCTCAGGGGGCACCAGTTAACCTGGGAGCTCCGGCAGCTCCTCTGCAGTGAAAAGGTGGTTTGGAATAAGGCAGAAATTCAAACGTGAATTTACAGCCCAGACACTCTTCGGTTCAAATTCCCTCAGTGGCTGCTCTGGGTGCTTCTGAAATACAAAGCAGCTCCTTCCAGGCTCCCCCAGCTCGTGAGCAGCACGTGTTGGGAGGAGCTCGGAGGAGATGCCAGCTGGGAATTCACAGCATTGCCTGGAGCACTCTGCCTCCCCCAGGCAGGAACAGCCTCCCTGTGCTCCCAGAGCAAGGAACGCTCCTGGCTGCCTGTCTGGAGCATCTCCCAGCCTGGACATTGCACAATGTCCAGCAGCTCCAACAGCAGCTCCTGCAAAGCAGTTTCTACTTCAGCTCTGTCTTCAGGGACTTGTGCCTACAGCAGCTGCTGTTTCCAAAAGTGATGGAGAATTTGGATGCCTTCATGTTTTTTCCCCCAGCCTTCAAAAAAAAACCACCTTTAAGATATTGATGTTTGCTATTGAAAAGAGAATAATCATGTTTTTAAAAACCAAATCCTTTTCTAAAGTGTTTAGAGAGCCCAGTGGTGGCTTTCTGCAGTGGGAGAGGGCAAACTTGCTCTTTTTCCCCTTTTCTTTTATACATTAGAATCAGGTTATTAATAACTCTTTTTAAAATAGAACAGGATTTATTTTCTTCCAGGGGTAGGGAAGAACTCTTTAATTAAAGTGACTGCTGATGGCTGTGGGGCTGCTGAGCTGCTCCCAGGTGATGCCAAAGGTGTGTGCCCTGCCCTGCCGTGCCCCCCTGGCACTGGGTGTGGGAGGAGAGCAGTCTCATCTCCAGGTCTGGAACTGGGAGATAAAATGAGGCCTTGTGGCTTGCTGGGCACAGCTCTTCCCGTTTGAGGGTTGGATTTGTGAACTTGCCAGCATAAGGGGAGGCAGCTCCCAGCGTGTCCCACCAGCCCAGGGCTCCAGATATACCCACGGAATCCTTCACCATTAATTCAGGGTATAAAAGCCTCTCAGCCATCACCAGCACAAGCTGTGGGGTGGTGGAGGTGATGTAATCCTTGCTCCAGCATCAGTGAGCACCACAGTCTGTCTCCTTTTTTTGTTCTCTTGTATTGTACTGGTTTGGCTTGTTAGGCTTCCTTGGGTAGAGGGAGAAAGGAATGTCCAGAGGAAGCCTTGACACATTTGGCTCGATGATTCAGCCTTTCACATCCTGGAAAAATGCAGTTTGCTGGCCTGCAAGTTGGAAAGGTGAGGCTTTTCCTCTGGAAAAGTGAGGTTTGGTCATTCTGACCTGCCACCTCTTCCCATGAGGTGTCACGTGGCAGCATGTGCCTTCAAACCCCTTGGACAAAGCATATGCAAAGCCTATTATGAAGCTGTGGAATTTAGCCCAATCACGTTGAAATTGGGTCATCCTTTGTTAATGTCACTTTTTCAGATCCATGGGAGTCAGCGATGCACAAAATATTCAGTGCAATGCAGACCACAGAGGTGGAAATAGAGAGCCTTGGAATATGCCAGTCTGGTGCTGGCAGTGCTGATGTGGTCTGAGCAATAAATAAATGACACCTCAAGGTGTGTTGTGTCACCAGATGAGGAGACTTGATGGAGAAACCCTTAGATGAGCTAATTGTTGGAGTATTTTCCCAACATTCACCCACAAGCAACCTTAACAAAAATCCACCAACTTTTCCCGAAGAAAATCAGCTCCCAGTTGCCTCTCTGTTTTGGAAGTGGGCTGTAAGTCAAACAGCTTTTCATGTCAGAGGAGATGCTTTTTAAAAACCATGTGTGAAGTGCAGCCGTTTATCAAGGAGGATTGGGTGCTGGAGAGGCTTTCTCATCCCAGACCCGAGGCAAGCCACAGCTTTCCTGGCTGGAGAGAGTGCTGCCAATGCTGGCAGAGCAGAGCATCCTCTGGAAGCAGAAAGGGCCCCAATAACTGGTGACATTCCCTGATGAGGCTCTCCCGGCATCCAGGACCCACAGCAGCCTCACCACTGCTGGTGCCAAGTGTGTGACACATTTTTTGCTCCTGCTTTCCTTAGCACAAGACGATTGCAAAGCCCAGGCTCAGCCCTTTCCAAAATCACTTAATAAAAGGATTCTTGCCTTTCCCAGCCTTGGAAAAGATCCCTGTGTGTCTTTGGAGCGAGGAAAGGAAGTGCAGTGCCTGGAGTTAGGGAGAAATCAGCATTTGGGCACTGTGGTGATGACTGCAGGGTGAGAACCTGTACAGGAAAACAAACTCATTTAGGACAACGAATCCAATCTTTTCAAGCTTTCCCAGGAGATGTGCCTTGCTGTTGGAAAGCAGCGAAATCTTGGGACTAGGCAGTGTCACAGCGTTAAGAGCAGTGCCACCACACCTCCTGTCCTGATTCTACCATGGAGGGGGGATTAATCTGGAGAAGAGGAAGTTTCTGATGCTTGTTAAAATTTGGCTGAAGCTCTGAAACTCAAGGGTTTATATGTTTTCCAAAGTGGTGGGTGGTTCATTCTAATTCTGGATATGCAGTTTATTCACATACACAACTAATCCTTTTTCGAATCCTGTTAAGTTCTTGTTCTTCTCAGTATCCTGTGGCAATAAGTTCCAGCAGCTAATTGTGCTTGTGTTGAGCTCCCTTGATCCACTTTACTCATGCTTGCTTTAAAATTTAAGTGTTGTTCTGAGAAGCTTGGTTAATATTATTTTATTTTTCTTTCTGGGAGATAATCTGTGTTCTTGATCCCATTTGTGGCAACAGGGCTCAGGCTGGAAGGAAGAAGAGTGGGTCAGGTTTTGCCTCAGCTGTTGCAAGGTCAGGGAAATTTTGTGCCTCAGTTTCTTTGGCAGTTGGAAAACACAAGGAATGGCTCCGTAGCCAAGGCAAGTGCAGTGACTGTGGTTTGTAGGTGAAGCTGGAGAAAATATTGAGTGAAAAAACAGCCTCCTGAAACTGAGCTTCCTTACCAGGCTTTTCCAGTATTTCTGAATTTATGAAATTTAAAAAAAAAAAAATAAATAAATAAAAAGAAGAATGCATTATTTCTGTATTTCTGGCCATAGGAATTATTTTAATTTTCAAAAGAAGGAAACAAATGCTGGGTGAAGAGATGATGCAAACCCTCACCCTCCACCGCAGCATTGGCTCCACAGTTTGGATTCTCATGGATGAACCTGGGCCTCCTGTAGCTGGAAGAATTCTGCTGGAGACCTGAAACATTTCTGATCATTCTCCCTCCCTTTGTTGACCTGCAATCCAAGGTTTGTGCTGCACGGATCAGCTCAGGGATGGCCGTTCCCCCTCACAGCTGTCTGGGAGGGCCGGTCAGAAAATCCTCTGTCCTTTTGTCCCCTGGATCGGGAGAATCTGAGCTTGAAAACACCACCCCTGATTAAATCCTCCAAGAAGCAGCAATTCTGTGTGCTCATTACTCAGTTCTGGCTATGTTCTGCTTAATAACTAAACAGTAATTAGCTCCACAGTTTTGCTACTATACTTATAATAGCCCCCATTAAAGTTATGGGGTTTTTAGGCAGTAATGGCTTACAGAGTAATTAACGAGCAAGAGGCTTTTATTACTACCTTTATTTTTAGCCTGTGCTTTACAAGCCTGTTCTGCCAAACACCAAAAATCTTAGACAGAGCCTTGGAGTGCCCATCCCCTGCCAAGCAGTGTGGAAAGGAGCAGGGATGCGTGTGGAGCACGTGGAGCTCAGAATTGCTCCAGAATCCCAGAATTCTGGAATTATTTGGGTTGAAGGGACCTCAAAGCCCATAACATTCCACCCCCTTCCATGGGCAGAGACACCTTCCTCTATGCCAGGCTGCTCCCAACCCCACCCAAGCTGGCCCCTTGTCCTGACCCAGCCTTGTCCCCAGTATCTGCTGTGCCGTGACCACCCCGTGCCTCAGTTTCCCCCCTCTGGGAAGTGGGCAGGACATCCCTGCACTCATATCCCTGCGGTTGATTTCTGTGCCGGACATCTGCCTGAGCTTGGGTGTGAATTCAGAAGGGTTTTTGGGGTCACGGGGGTTGTGAGTTGAGGTGGGCAGAGCAGAGGGACCAGCTCTGCCTTGTGCCACTCCAGCAGCACTCCTCAGCAGGGATCAGCCCTAGCTGCTGTTGCAAAAGTGAAAGGAACCCTGTGCTGAGATTTAGGGGATACTTTGCCTGGAGGGAAAAGCTTTTGGTGAGAATATCCTGAAGTGTGAGTGTTTATTTTCTTTGTAAAGCTTTTGTTGCAAGTTTTGGCAGCGCGCGTTTGTTATTTCCTGGCTGGTTCGGAGCATAACAAAGTGTTTGCTATGTTTGTTTGGATTTTTTTTTGAGTGTGGGGGTTTTTTTGACATCTAGGCAATGTTTTTACTCCAGTAAGATGTATAGGTACAAATTCAAACCAAGCCATTCTTTAGTTTAACATTTTCTAAATCACTTCTCTTCAATGTGGGCAAACCAAGGATTAATGACACTGGGGCTGAGCAGCCCCAAAGGAGGAATGAAGGTAAAACTGACTATAAAGGTTGCAGATCAAATCAGTCGTTCCTATGGCAAGTGTCAGAGCTGATGCCAATTAACTTGATTTAAAAAAAGAACCTTCAGTGTTTAATAATCCAGCATGTTACTAACACGTGGCTCCAGGATTTATTAAAGCTTTTTTATTAGATCAGTGCCCTTTCCATATTGTCATTCCTCGACACCATTGCCCTCTGCCGGAGGATGGGGATCTCTTTCATCGAGTGGCACTCGATTCTTCCCAAAAACGTGCAAAACTCCTTTGTTTTAGGAGTACTTTAACCCCAAAATCACATTTGAGCCAGTGATTTGTGTCTTTCACCTCACTTTTCAAAAGTGGGAAAAAAAAAAAAGGCAGGATACTTTCTGTAGTGGAAAATAGAGTTTGATCGTTTAAATTGATGTTTGAATTTGTTCCTCCTCCTTCATTTCCCTGGGGAAGAGGAGATAGCAGAAGTTTAAAACTGACAATCTGAACAAAGCAGGTTTTGTTCCGAACACTGTCAGTGGGAAAAGGAGAGTGGTGTTATGATGGGGCAAGGGTAGAGCGAATGCCTTGAAGAGTAGCATCATTTTTCCCTGACCAATTTTTGTCTCGTTCCACAAACAGCAACAAAAAGCATCGCCTGGCTTTGGCAACAAGGGAATTTTGGGATTTAGGGCAAGCCCTTTGTCTCAGGCTGCGAAGCTGTGACTCCTCTCACCAGCGGTGTAAAATCACAGGCCCCCTGTGTTCCTGGCTGATGTTGTTCACAGCAGGAAATGGATTTCACCTTTGGCAGCTCTGGCATATGACAGCGAGGGGGGAGCGTCTTTGTGACACTGAGAGCCGGCGTCACCTCGCATAGAGGCCCTAGGTGGCATCACGGTGTTGGAGAGGGAAGCTTGAAATACTCTGGATGAAGATTTCACAGTGCTCACAGCAGCCCCAAATGAATTCTTACCATGTCCTTCAGCCATGGTCATCAATAAAAGCAAATTCCTTCAGGAATTAGCAGTGAGGAAATGCCTTTGCTGCAGAGCAGAGCCCGTGGTGCTCTGTGGGTGCTGCCGGGCAGCTCGGGGTGCAGAGCGTGGTCAGAACTGGGGTCAGGCTCTGGCTCCATGTCCCTCCCAGACATCTATCACCATCTGGGACCCACTCAGGGGTCGTGTCCCTTTGGGGACGTTAATTGCAGCCGCTGCATCTGCAGCCCCTGAAGTGCCGATGGTGCGAGCAGAGCTCAGCCAGCTCCGGGGGNGTGTCCTGGGAAGTTGAAATGCTTGTCTGAAGCTGAACTGATGCTCTGAAGGAGGGTGAGGAGCCAAGCCAGTGGTCCTGGCTGAAAACCCCATGGATTTCTCAGTACCTCTAAATGAACCATCTCTCTCAATAACAGGAAGGGCAGGGCAAGGCAGGGTAGGGCAGGGCAAGGCAGGGCAGGGCAGGGCAGGGAGCATTCCCTGTCCCTGGCAGCTCTCTCTGCTGGGCCACGAGTGGGCCGTGCTGGCCCAGCTGGAGCTCCACAGTGACAGCTGTGTGACCAGGGAGCTGCTGAATGCTCTGGAGCAAATGGAAAGGAATCGATGCTGGGGAGAGAGCAAGACACAACTCGTTGGAGCCTGCTCATTCTCCCCGGTGCTGAGGGGTTGGAAAGCAGAGCAGCACCCCAGTCCAAAGGTGCTCATTTTCCATCATGCCAAGCCCAGCCTGTCCCGTGGGAGGAGGCTGAATTGAGCCTGGATGGGCAGGAGGCAGGAAAAAGGCAGCTTTAAGGTAGGGGCACTATATCTGGAGGAAGCTGCCGGTGACAAACAGGGCATTTGGTGATGCCAGCCCACCGTGGCAGCTTGCCAGGGGTTGTGAACGGGCTCTGAGTGGCTTTTTTAGCTGCCATTTGCTCCCATCCGCTCTCCAGCAGCAGAATCCTTTCCTTGGTGCATTTCTGGGGAAGGCACTTTACCAGGTAAGGTGTTCAGGCTTTCCAGCTGCCCCCTACAGCCCTGCCCCGCAGGGGATGCTCAAGGGACGTGTTCCAGCTTTATCCGAGGATTCAAAGGATGCCAACACTCCGTGTCCTGCGTTCAGGCATGGTCAGCAACCGCAGGGAGAGCAGGGTTGAGGCCAGATGCTCTTTCCTGAGGGCACTGTGCTTTGGCAGAGTGAGGCCAGTGGGAATTCTCTGGCTCCGAGAGCTGGACAGGGATGCAGCAGAAGGCTGATGCTTGCTGGAATAATTCCTCCTCTTCTTCCCTGGTTTATTTTGTCTGAATGAGACTGCTTTCAGCAATTCTGAAAAAAAAGGAGAGAGCTCTGACTGGGGAACTGGCTGTTTGCTAGAGTTGACTGGGAATTTTCCTATGAGTTTGGGTTTTGTATGTGTGGGAAAAAAAAGTGTTCACTGAAACTTTACTTGAAGAACATCTACAAGTCACTTTTAAGGACAAAGCCCAACCTATGTCCTCCCTACCTCTTGTTTTCCCTGGTAAAGTAATACCTCTGTGATTGAAGTGTTAATTTGGAAGAACCAGGTTCTGTCCAGCCACTTGAATATCGCTTGATTGCAAGATTCCTTTAGAGGAAAAACCTGTCAGTTCTTGGAGCCGTTTCACTCCAAGTGGGCTCCGTGCCGGGGGCTGACTGTACAGCCCAGTGGCCAAGGGAAATTCAGATCAATCCAATTTGGGCTAACCAGGGATCTGAACCTGGATTTCTCCATGCCTGCCCCATGCAACCAAGAAAAAAAGCCAGCTCTGAGAAAACCTTTGCACAAGTAGCATGGCATCAAGAGCCCAAGCTCGAGGAGCTCCCTCTGTTTGAAGGAGGGGTCTGATAATTCCTAGATCACAGGCAGTGGGAGAGCAGTGCTTTTCCCAGAGCATCCTGCCTCCCTCTGCAGTATCCTGGGCTCTCCCTGCCTGCACTGCAGCCCTTTTAGAAGCCTCTAATGCGTTCCCCCACATGGGAGCAGCGGCACTAAACTGCTACCCGTGTTTGCAAACTGCCCACCCTGCGTGGCAGCCCCGCTAAGTGCTGTGCTTTGCTTGCCAAGGCGCTCGGGTAAAACACGGTCTGCTTAAATCTTGTATGTGCTCGTGTTGCATCAAACTAAGCCATTGTGGCACTTTAATATACTCCAGGCACAGCACCTCCGAGAGGGAATGAACCTGAGCAGGCTGCTGGAAGCCTGAGCTAAAACCGGCTGTGTTGGAGCTGCCGGCAGGATGGGCTGAGCTGAGGGGATGCTGATGGGAAAAAGACGGGATCACGTTTCTGTGTCCTAGGAGCGGAGGTGCAGCCACCCCAAGAGCCCTGCCCAGCCGAGGGAGAGGATCTGGGGGGTCACAGCACGTGCTGATGTGTCAGGCAGTGGTGTGGTCGTGGCAATCTCTGCTCCTTCTATGGGCTTTGCTGGCTCGTGGGGAAGCTTCTTTTCCTCTGGGATGGCTCAGACACTGCGACACTGAGCAGCTTTCACTTGGCTGACAAGAGGGACTTGCTTGACAAGGGGAAAACAAGGCCCTAGGCACTCAGGAGGCATCTCCCTGGAGGGGTGGGACACTTTGCTGCTGTTCACTGCCTCAGTGGGGTTTGTTCTGCTTGAGGAGGATTTGGGAACTCTGGTACTTTCTCTGCCTACTCACCTTTGCTCTGTGTTGCAGGTTTCCTTCCACATGAGTCCCTGAGGTTCCTGCTGGCAGCTCCAGCAGTGCCCTGCAGAAGTGCCCTCCTTCTCCTGGGCTCAGCAGCAGAGGCCCCTGCAAACCTGCTTCTGCAATGGGTGGGTTGTAAGCACTGGTAAGACCCACGAGTCGTGTCGCCTTCGCTGCTCTCTCCCTCTCTCGCGTTCTCTCTCTCTGTCCTTGCTCCTTCCTGCCCATTTATTTCTGTTCTCCATGTGCTCTGCTGTTCTGTCTCTGGGGTTTTCACTGTCAGGTAATGAGGAGCTGTGGGCCCAGTCAGTCTTGGAGATGCCGAAGAGACGAGACATCCTGGCTATCGTGCTGATAGTTCTGCCCTGGACACTACTAATCACCGTGTGGCACCAGAGCACCATTGCTCCACTGCTTGCAGTGCACAAGGGTGAGAGAAACCAGCCCATGCCAAGTCCGTGCATCCCCCCTTCGCCCTCATCTCCTCTCTCATTTCATTTCTCCACGGCAGCCATGCTCATCTCAGCTCCCAGACCATGCCCATGCAGAGCCTCCCCACCTCTGCTGTAGGAACAGCCCAGGGCTCATCGGGGTCCTTCAGAGGCATCAAACTCCAAGTCATGGGATGGGCTCACTGCACTTGGAGAGCTCTTTACGGCCTAAATCCAGAGTGCTGCTTCTCTTTGTTCCCTGAGAGAGGATTCGCTCCCTGCTGGCCTTTGCAGCACTCTGCACGCTGAGTTATTCCAGCAGGAAAGCTGCAAAAGAGAGCAGAGGAAACAGAGCTGCCACTCGAGGCAGCTGCTCTGGGAGACGTGAGGCTGAGAGCACTTTTTAAGGAAAGCAGAAAGCAGTGCTCTTGCACTTGAAGGAGAAGGCAGGAGCCAGATCTCACCTGCCTGGTGGAGTTACAAAGCTATAAGTTGACTTCCACACTGCCTGTCACACACTGCAGTAAATACAGCCCTGGCCCAAATCAGGGGGCTGCAGGAAGTTCTTTTGGCTGGAAGCATCCTGGCTTGGTCCTGTTCTTGGCACAGCAGTGATATCTAAGGGCTGTGAGGGCTCTTGGGGGCTGGAAGAAGCCACGCTGCCTTCTGCCACCTTCCTTCTTGGTTCTGCCCTTCTGCTGTGGGCAGGCTGGTCTGGAGGAAGGCGGCCAGCTCGTTTTCAGGTCCCTTTCATCCTCCCTGGTCCCTTTCTCTGGGGGATTCTCTCCCCTTTTAGTGTTTGTCCCCATCCTCCACAGCTGCTTATCCCTTTGCTGGACACACTGATGTGCAGCTTGAGTTGTAGTCTGTCCCGAGCAGCTTTCCCTTTCTCCTGACAGCCACCCCTGAGGCTTTGGGCAGGGAAAAATGACTCCAATCCCTTCTGGAAGGTGGGCAGTGTTTTAGAGGATGAGGGATCTACTGGGCTCTAAAACAGGACTTTAAAGGCGACTGAAAACACGCTGCCTGTCTGTACAGCAGTTTGATTCACTGCCCTAAAAGCTGTTTTCTGTGAATGGCCACTGCAGTTACAGCACAGAGACTGCTCCAATGACTCAGTCAAGAACTCACCAATGACCTTGATAAGACACTCCTCTGCTTCTCAGAGCCCCCAGTGGAAAGCGAGTGGTGGTAGAGACGAACCTGAAAGCCCTAACAGCTCTCGAGAGGAATCATTTTGTTCTTGTGAAGCATTTCTGAGATGCTCTGCTAACAGGTGCTCAGAGAGATGTGTACCTGGAGATGTCCAGAACAGCAGAGCTTCGCCGTGCCAGGGCTTACAGCTGAGGCTTTGACCTGCAGGGCTTTGCAAACTGTCTCGGGCACCGTCCTGGCTAATTACATTTGTGTCTGTGTCCAATGCATTTCGCAGATTGATTTCTGAATTGATTCCAGCGTTCTCTGCTCTCAGAGAGCTCTGCTGCGTGATGCTGAGGTGCTTTGCAGTACGTAGGGCCTGATATCAACACGTACTCTGTTCCCTCCCCCAAATATCCACCCCCCCATCTGTCAATGCCATGGAGAACGAGGCCTTCGTTTGGTTCAGGTATCAAAGCCTGTGCTGCTGGAAGAATAACACGCTATGAAAAAGCCATGGGTAGTCCCCTGCTGGGTCAGATCTAATGGCTCTCTGTTCCTGTTCTTTCTCATCTCAAGTTCCTGGTAGTTACGTGATTTCGCAAAATCTATGGCTCAAAGTGTTCTGTGCCCACTGGAGAGGCAGCCTTACATCCTGAGTGGGGGTCCCCCTTCATCTCTGCAGACCATGGCATTCTCGCTGCTCTGCAGTGGAAACTGTGGAAGTTGCACACTGGAAAAGTGGTAGGTGCGTCAACATTGGTTTTCCTTGAGCCGATTGTGAACAGTTTGCAGGGATTTTATATGTTTGGATCAGAGTATCTGATCCTTGGGCAGTTCATTGCTCACATCTGCACCCCTGAGGGGGCTGTTATGTTCAGAGGCTGGAGGGGCCTTTTTGAGGCAGGTTAGTTAGAGGCAGGGCAAAGTCTCTGCAGGAAAAACCTACAATTACAGGCTTTAATTTCCACTCTCCATTTCTGGGTTTGAAGTGTGTCTTTCCCCACTTGTCTATGCCTGTCAGAGAGCAGTGGGGCACTGCAGTGTCCTGCTCAGACCACGCTGCTGGGGATCTTCACTGGCCTGGTGTTTTCCACCAGTTATTCCCCTGCCTCCCAATCCAGGTGTGCCTGAGTGCAGAGCCGTGAGTGCTGTCCCACTGAGCATGGTGCCCAGAGCACTGGAGCTCTTCAGGGATGATGGATGATCAGTCCATGTGGCTACTTTCTTTATCTAGATCCAATTGCTCCATGATCCTGTCTCTTCTGGGTGCTTTTAAACTGCTTGTTGAGAGCAAACACAGAAGTTGTCCTGGGCTCTCAGGCCTTTTTTTTTTTTTATGCTGCTTTTCTAGCAGCAGGATCTTCTTTTCTCACGTGTGTCCCTGATTCCTTTATTTATCCGTGCACTTATTTATGAAAGCCTCCACCCGAGCCCGCTTCCTCTCCTCGCACCCATGGCGGTGACCCGCTGGTGGCCGCAGCCTGCTGGCTCAGCCGGGGGGTGCCGGACGCCCGAGTCCATGCGGCTTTCTCTTCTCTCCATGCCCTTGCTCAGATGATGGTGGTGACTCCCAGCGTGATCTCGCTGCAGGCTTGGACTCCAAGGAATACTGCCTGTCGGACCGGGACATTGTGGAGGTGGTGAGGACAGAGTACGTGTACACGCGCCCACCCCCGTGGTCAGACACGCTGCCCACCATCCACGTGGTCACCCCCACCTACAGCCGGCCCGTGCAGAAGGCAGAGCTGACCCGCCTGGCCAACACCCTGCTGCACGTGCCCAACCTACACTGGATCCTAGTGGAGGATGCCCAGCGCCGCACGCCGCTCATCACCCGGCTGCTGCGGGACACGGGGCTCAACTACACCCACCTCAACGTGGAGACGCCCCGCAACTACAAACTGCGCGGGGACATGAGGGATCCCCGCATCCCCCGCGGCACCATGCAGAGGAACCTGGCCCTCAGGTGGCTGAGAGAGACCTTTAACAAAAACAACAGCCAGCCCGGGATTGTTTACTTTGCTGATGATGATAACACCTACAGCCTGGAGCTCTTCGAGGAGGTAAGACCTGGCTGGGGGTTTGAACGTGGCTGATTAGCACGGGGAGGGGGTGAGGGATGCTGTGAGCGAGCTGAGGGGATGCTGTGCATGTCGCCTCCTGAGCTCTGGATTAGTCCTGGCTGTAGTCACTGCAGCTGTGCTCAGGTTTTCTCCAGGGCTCCGTTACCCTGTGTGTTTCCCAGAGTCAAGGCATCCCGTGGGAAGCCATGGGAGCCCCGATTTATCTGTGGCGTGTGATCAGGAGGCAGCTTCCATGGAAAGGGAGCTAATTGAGGAGCTGCCTTCCCCTGTGGAGAGCCTTGTTAGGGTTGGAACATCCCCTGCTGCCCGACGTGCAAAGAAACCTCAGCCATCCTTCTTCCTCGCCTCATCCCGGAGATTCCCAGCTGATCTGATGTTTTCCACCTTCCTTCTCCACCACTTGGCTGTCTGTTAATTCCTGTCTGTTTTCATTTGAGGAGTCCCTGGAGCTCTTTTTCCTTCCCTGCCATTTGCCTTTGTTTGCTCCATCCCAAGGTTAAATTCCGTGGCTGTCAGGAGCCCGGCACCTGCTCCGCACAGACCCCAGCAGAGGAAGGCAGCAGTGCCCTGTCAGAGCCACCCCTGAGCTGTGTCAGCACAGCCACAGCGTTTCCGGGACATCTTTTTTCAGAGATGTTCTCTGTGCTTGTCTCTGCCTTGCTCCACACACAAGGACCAGGAGTTTGTCAGAGCTTTTGCTTCCCCTCCTGGAAAAGTGGAGCCCTCCACGCACTGCCTGGGCGAGCTGCACGTCTCTGTGCCAGGAGGCGTGCAGCTTTTCCCCCCTGGAGCAATTCCTCTTGCAGCACCCAGGCACGGATGTCTCCCAGGCCGCTGCCAGCAGGCAGAGGAGCCAAGATCTCCCCCTGGAAGTTTGCAGCTCCGGGGCTGAATTTCAGCATGTCCTGGCAATCTGGTTGGGCTTGAGCAGGGGAAGGTTTCCCCGGGGTTTCCCGCCTTTGCTCTTTGTTCCACTCTGACTGGGGCTCTAAATGAACTCCTGTCTGCAGGTTTGAATGGTCCTACAGTGCCAGGTACCTCGCCTGGCTTCCAGCTCAGAAATTACTTGTTCTCTTCCCCCCGACACCAAACTCTTGCATCAAGGGACAAGAAAGGAGGATTGCTTCCTCCCCCACCAGCTGCCAGTTTTCATACCAGGGATCTCCTATTTATTTCCACATACATGCCTCTTTCCCTTCCCTGATGGCTCTCACTTCAGCTTGCAGAGCCACAGGAATGCATACGCTTTGAAAGCTGAAAGTGAATTCAGACTGAATTTCTTTCTTCCCCCATCCCCTTTGAGGCTGGCTCTGGCAGTATCTTGAGACAGACTCCTCACATGAATAAAGCAGAAAGGGTTCCTTCATTCACTCGTGTGCTGTGCTCGTACAGGCTTCTCCTCTCTGATATGTCTCTGCAGATAAGGTCATTGAGCCAAGGAAATGTGCTGTGAAATGCAGGAGACACACATTATTGTTCCCTGTGGACAGGGGCTGCCGTTAGCAGCTGTATAATGCAGAAGGGCAAGTGCCAGAGCTCTTCTGCTCTCGTTTGCAGTAATTAGCAGTGATGAGATCAGCTCTGGGAGATCCCTGATCTAAGAGACCGAGCTGAGAGGGGAACGGGAGGCTGAGCCTGCCAGGGAGCAGGGCAGGGTGCTAGGGGTGAGCGGGCAGAGTGGCATTCAAAGCATCTGCCTTGGCAAGTGCAGGCAGCTGGAGGGGCCCCCGGTGGCTCCGCTCTATTTCTGGTGACCGCAGGGAGCAGAGGCACCCAGCGTTGTTCAGATGCCTTAAGTGGCCACCTAAAACACAGAGACCAGACAAGAATTAAGAGAATAAAAGGAGGGATTTATTTGAAGGGTCTTCAAAGGTACACCTTGGGCAGTCCAGAGGCTCCACCCAAGATGGACCCCGGGTCACGGGTTCTTCACACTTTTTGTAAGTCTGGTTCATTTGCATATCAAGGTTAATTCTCCAGTTATAACCTGCCTGCTGGGAATGTCTGGAGAGGCTGTGCTTCCCAGCTGTCCCCGAGGTGGGGAGCTGCAGTACCTCGCTCTGGAGATGCCCTTGGCCTTACATGGGCTGAGATTGCACCTTAAATACCTTAGTAGAGACCACCTTTCTTCCTAGATGTGCCATTCCGGTATTTCCAGGTGGCCTTGGACAAGGTGCTTCCCTCCCGTGTCTTGATTTGCCCAGGTGCAGCCCAACTGCTGGACAAAACTCCCACTCATAAATCCCATAGGTGTTTCCTTATTGGCAGCTTTGCTTTCAGTGCTCGGTTCCGTGGCCATCGTTGTTGTTAGCTGGCACTTTCCAAAGCACTTCACTTCTCCAGCTCTGCCATGGGCAGCCTTTTACAGGTGAGCGGTGGGGCCTGAGCCGCAGAGGTGCTGCCCGGGGATGGGGTGCAGGTTGTCGGCTCCAGCTGGAGCTCCTCGGGGACATTGGATCCCAGGACTGGTTCTGCTGGGGACTGGTGGAAGCCACGGGTGGGGGTGGTCAGCGTGTCCCTGTGTGTGCTCGCCCTCAGATGCGCAGCACCAGGAAGGTGTCGGTGTGGCCTGTGGCCTTCGTGGGCGGCCTGCGCTACGAGTCGCCGAAGGTGAACGCGGCGGGGAAGGTGTACGGCTGGAAAACCGTGTTCGACCCGCACCGCCCCTTCGCCATCGACATGGCCGGGTTCGCCGTCAACCTCAGGCTCATCCTGCAGCGCTCTCAGGCCTACTTCAAACTGCGGGGAGTCAAGGGCGGCTACCAGGAGAGCAGCCTGCTCCGGGAGCTCGTCACCCTCAACGACCTCGAGCCCAAGGCTGCCAATTGCACTAAGGTATGGTCTCGTCCTCGTGCGGGGGTTGTGAGGAGCCAGAGGGGAAAAAACCGCCAGTCAGCCCCACCATTCCATCACTTCACAGAATCACAGAACATCCTGAGTTGGAAGGATCATCCAACTCCTGCCCCAACAATCCCACCCTGTGCCTGGGGCTCTGGCAGCCTCAGGGCCGTGCCCATTCCCTGGGGAGCCTGGTCGGTGCCCCAGCACCCTCTGGAGAAGAACCTTTCCCTGATATCCAACCTGACCCTCCCCTGACACAGCTCCAGCCCTTCCCTGGGTCTCGTCCTTGCTCACCAGAAAGAAGAGATCAGTGCCTGTCCATCCCCTGCCCCTTATGAAGAAATTGCAGACAGCTATGAGCCTCCCCTCAATCTCCTCTTCTCCAGGCTGCTCCTCTGTGTTTGGAGGGAGCACACCCCCATTTCATGGAAGTAGGGAACGGGTGATTATGCACAAAAATGCGTGGAGGGCGCTTATCTGTTTTGGTTGCAGGCTGCTAGTGGTTGCATAAGCCTTGAAATACAGAGTCTTCTTTCCCCCGTAGCTGTTCTTCTTTCTCACATTACCCCTAAAAAATTTTATTTTCAAGGTGGGCTTTCCTGTGGCCTTGCTGATCCCCTGGAGCAGGGAATTCCACGGGTGAAATGCATGTTTAATGTGAATTCCTGAGGGTGTCTGAGTGCTGTGACACGCTGAAGTTTGGCTCTGTGGGGCCGTGTGAGCTATAACCCAGGAGCAGCAGCCACAGCCTTTCCTGGCTGCAGGGAAGGGCTGTTCACACAGTCTCTGCCTTGTTGCCAAGTTGTCTTCTCCCTCCTGACATCTGTGCAATGTCTGTGCTGTAGGTGCCCACAAAAACCTGGATTTTCCTGTGTCAAAGCTAATACAGAAATGTTTTTGTGCCTGGGATGTTGCTCTGAGCTCCAGGAGGCTTCCAGGAAGCTTCATTTGGGGGGGGATTTCACTGCTGTCAGCTGACTGATCGATACTGACTGCACACATTGCTGGGTCAGGGAGCAAGACCCCATGCGCTAAATAACACAGAAACCCAGAGCACACTGAGGGTTCTCCTGAAGACTTCCCAGTCTAGGATGAGAGATGAATCTGTCTGGGCTGACAGGGGAGTGTGGGAGACACCATGAGACAAAGCTGGTTAGTGTGACAGGCATCACTCACAGCCCATCAGCAACAGAGGTGCTGTCAAGGGCTTTGAAGCTTTGTGAGTGGGTTCCCTAAACACTGGAGCTGTGGTGGGGGTCCCTCTGAGATCGGAGACCCCTGTGTAGCACTCTCACCCCTTTGTCTGTTATAAACATCAGCCAGTCTGAATAAGAGAGCCTTTAGTGCTTAATTACCCCAACAGAACGGTTCTTTTATTGCAAATAAGTTGTTATTGCCATCAGTCCCAGTGTTGGATCCAGTCTCCATCCCTTTTTGGGATAGGTAAAAAAGGTGTTTTTAATAGCTTTTGTCTGATTTCCATGTGCACTGCTCCACAGCCCCCAGCCATGGGAAAAAAACAGGGATTGCAATGTTTTCCAGTGCTCTCACAAGGAATCCAGGAATAAGGAGGGGAAGCCCAGGAAAAGGAGCAAGTCTGGGTTTTCTCTTATACCTGCTGTGCCTCTCTGAATCCACGTGTCTGTGTTTTGTCTGTCCAACACTGAGACAAAGAACACAACCAGCCTCCCAAGGTTAGGGAAAGAGACTGGATTAAAATCAGATCCCTGTTCTTGGGCCCTGTGTGGAAATAAGTGTTTCCAACAGGCAGGAGAGATGGACAGGCTGCTTTTAGGCCGGTGTACGGAAGATTTGGCCAGGTATTCAGTCTTTGCTCTATTGTCCCTGCTGTAAATAAATACCTGTTGGAAGGATGCTGTGCCAAAGGCTGGGGGTGGGAATGACGGCCCTGGAGGAACACTGGAGGAAGGAGAGGAAGGAAAAGGTTGTTTCCAGGCAGGAGGAAACAAATGGTGCTGGAGCCAGGCAGGGCTGTGACACAGGTCAGGGATGGGGAGGAAGAAGCAGGAGGGATTGCTGCCCAGCATCGGAAGCAGACTGTGCTTCTTTTCTTGGCTGGGCTGGGGAGAGCTCACAAGGGTCCTTGTTGTGAGCTGAAGGCTGTCTGCTCCTGGCAAGCTCCGAGCGCAGCTTTGCAGGTTGGGCTCTGCCTTTCTGCTTCAGCTGCTGCCAGCAGCCTCCATTTCCCTGGAAGTCTCCATTTCTGGTTTTACTCCCCCATTTTACCGGGAGCAGAGTCCGGGCTGGCAGCAGAGAAGGACCAAAGCTGCTGTGGTCTGGGGTCCTCTCACCCCGAGATCAAAGCACAGGCTCCTCTCTCTCTCTCTCTCTCTCTCTCTCTCTCCTGTGCTCCCAGCACTTGTCATGCTTTGCTTCTGTTAAACATAACCCCACACCTGCTTTGCAGGGACATTTACATTAAAAATTATGATATGCTTAGATAGAGTCATTAAGGAAGGATCAGAGGAATGTGTAAGATAAGCACAGACATCTGTTCTCCAAAAATGCTGCCTTCCCTGTGTGCAGTGCTGTACTGGTAATATTGATCAGAATTCAGCCCACAAACACACACTCCTGCAAAAAGCTGAAGTTTAGGCCAAAGGCCACGTCTCTTGCTTTATTTTCTTGGATTTGGGAACTGCCCAAAATGAAGGAGGAAGTAAAGGAAGTTGGTATTAATTGCTGAGGAGGAAGTTATCCCTCCTTATGAGGAGGGAAGGATTGGTTTATCCTGGAGCTGTAAGGAAACAGGGCTTTGCAAGGATTCTCTGTATTTGGAGTTCTGCTGTTCGTGCATTTCCCCACTCCCCCAAATCAAACCATCCTCTCTTCAATCCATTGGCACAGGAGGGAGGTCTGAGATTTGGCATTCCTGTGAGGCTGATGGAAGGGGGGGACATTCTGCTCCCCATTTTCTATTAACACCCAGGAGAATAATCTGCAGTGAGCTCAACCAGGGAAGGAGAGTCAGAGGGCCCGTGGGCACCATTAATGCCACAGTCAGGGGAACATTTTGTTGTCAGGCTGGAGAACAGGGAGCAAAGCTGCCCTTTCAGCCTGGTGTCTCTTTTCCTTCGCATTCTGTAGTTTCCATTTCAAACAACAACTCCTGAACCCCTCCTGGGAGGGTCTGTGTGCTGGAAACCCTGCGACCCCCTCCCACTGCAGGTCGACTCTCCTGTCTGCTTTTTAATCTCCTGTTGGAAGACAATGAATTGTTCTGCTGTGGAGATGAATCCCTGTAATCTCCTAGATCTGTTTTGCGTCCTGTGACTCCAAATGGCAGGGCTGGAAATGACTGGAAGGGTTTTGCTGTAGTATTTCCAAAGGGGAGTCCCTCAGGTGGCCTGTATGAAACCACTGCTCAGGAAAAGTCAGATATTTGGTCCCCCTCACTGTTTGGTCTCTTGTGAGAGAGCCAAAGCTTCCCTGAGGCATAACACATGCTGCTTGTTGGAAAAACCAAGCACTGACTGAAAGGAAAAGCAAATGTTTCTGTACTAAATGGTGATCTACCTCCCACGTTAAAGAGCACAGCGTGAAAAATGGTAAAAGCTGCTGTATCAAGCTGCAGACTCTGAAAACGGGTCCATTTTAGCTCATTTCATCTCCCTTTTTTGGCATTTGTCTGTAACAGTGCAGAAGTGGGATCCAGTTGAAGGAGAGCACTGATCATGTGTAGTTGTGGTGCTCTGCTTGTGGAGTGTGTGGTCAGAGTCGCTGAAGTGCGAGTGAGTCCCTGGGCCACGAGCAGGGCTGAGTGTGGAGGGTCAGGAGTGCAAAGGGCTCTCACCAGCTCCCACTGGAGAGGAGAATTGGCTACAGGATTTCTCCAGCACCTGGTTTATCCTTTCTGCTATTGGACCTGTCACTGGTGCCTGCAGAGAGCCACTCGTGAGCCCTGTTTGGTTTTGCCTTTTCCCGGGCAAGCAGCGCAGTAATTGCGGCAGAGCCGCTGCCGTGGGGAGAACAGCGCTGGAATCCAGGATAACTTTGATAAGCAGGCTCTGAAGTGCTTGTGGGGGATGATGAAATGGATTTTTGGACCCACTCCAGCCAGCAGTTGGTCTCTACTGCTTCAGTATCAGCAGAGATTTAAGCTCCACACAGGAGGTGACTGCTCACATCAGAGACAAATTTGGTCAAACAAGCTCCTTGGGAAGATGGGGGAAGGTGCTCTGCTTGAACCAGGAGGGTTTGAAAAGGGCTTTGTTCATCCTTTAGAAGCAGAATGTGCCCTCGTTTTTCAGGAAGGCAGGCGCAGGGTGGAAGTGGTTTGCGGGATTCAGTGTGCAGGGGGATTGTCATGGCAACCTGAGGGAAACCCCGCGGGGTGGGAAACAGCCACGCACAGGTGAGGGGGAGCAGGAAACCTGCTCGGAGAGGATAAAGCTGCTCCCAGCAATCCCGGTTCTAGGGGGAAGGCAATGAGTATAAGTGAGTATTTTAAGCAGCTTCCAGAACCATCTGAGCACAGCAAGTAGAAACAATTTCCTGCAATTGCCCCCCTGAAATACTCAGCCACCTCAGATTTTGCCAGTTCTCCTCCACAGATGTTGATCTCTGTGCAACTTTGCTGCCAAGACCGAGGGAAGCTTTTAGGAGAAGCTTCAGTTCTGTTTTAAGCAAGTTGGAGAGGAGTTTTAATACCTGGTACAGAATAGGGGGTGGCTGTGTGGGGCCAGCATTCCAAAGGGACTGGGGAGGGGGCTTTCGAGGGGATCCATGGGGTAGTGCTGGGTTATGAGAGGGTGTGTGCAGCCCAGAGCTCGTGGGAAGAAGGGAGGATTCTGGAACCAGCTCCTGCCTCAGCAGCTCCGAGGCAGCAGAGGCCGCAACAGCGCTGCGGCAGCAGTGCGTGCTTCCCAGCTCAGTGACACTCTCCTGGCTTTTTAAGCTCTGGAAAGAATTCAAGGGTGAAAAGAGAAGTGATGCCGAGGTTAGGGGGCAGACTGATGTCTTCTCCCCAGTAGCGGATTTTCAGGGATGTGCTGAAAAATTCAGTTTATATTTCCCCCAGCCAAAGGCAGGGGAGGTTATGGGAAGAGCTGGTGGTGCTCATCCAGCTGCCTCTTCCCTCACAACCTGGCCTGAATGGCAGGAATTTGCATTTCCCCTCGGAGTGACTCCACAGGCCAAGGGTGTAAGGTGATAACCAAGAAGCGGAGTGAGGAACTGGCTCTGTGGGGAGGCAGGGATGTGATTCCCTGGCTGGGAGGGAGCTGCCTTACTCCATTGGAAGGCTGATGAGCCTTTCGAGGAAGCTGCTCGATAACTACACGGAAGGAGCAGGTTAATGTCCCACGACAGCACACTGTAAAATGGGTAATTTCTGTGCACTGTGCATTTTGCAGAGCGGCAGCTCTGCCTAAATGAAGGTTTATGCAAAGCCCCTCTCAGCGGTGGATGCACCATTAGGCTCCAGGGTGGCTGGTTAAATTGCACTATTGATTTAATGTGCAGAATATTTGTTAGTGCACTGGAGAGGTGCAGCTAATGACTTCTGCTGGCTTCTTCAGATTTTAGTCTGGCACACAAGAACAGAAAAGCCCGTGCTGGTGAACGAGGGCAAGAAAGGATTCACAGATCCCAATGTGGAAATCTGACTGCGCGTGGCTGAACAGAGACCAACACCAGGTAAGAGCACGTGTTCCTAACAGCAATGAGAAGCTAGGCAAGGGCTGGAGAAAGATGCCCTTTTAAATGCCCTTTTTCATTTCCATTATTCACCACCCTGACCTTCCCTCACTGCTAAACTTCTCAAGACCATTAGTTAATCTCTCTTTTTTTTAAGTTAATCTGTTTTTAAGACAAAATGCTAAATACCTGGTGAGAGGTTGAGGGGAAGAAGGGAAATGCAGGGAGTAGGAGTTTAGGCAGAAGTTACACCATTAAGGAAAATCCTTGTCTAAACAAGGTTGCCTTGTTAACTGTCTAATACAGCTAAAGTACAGGGGTGAAGGGTATGGATTCATCCACCTGCAAACACCTGAGGAAAGCTAAAGCAGTACCAGCCAAAGGATTCTGAAGTCAGGCAGAAGCTTTCACTGAGGGAAATACTTAATTTATAGCCCCACTGAAGCCACACAGAGGCAGTGAGGAGTATGGGAAGGTGTGGATTAAACCCCACCTGAGGTGTTTGCTCACCTGAGGAGAGCATGGGGTGTCTTTTGCAGTGGAAAGGAGGAAAGAACACACACATTGATGGCTGACTTGTATTTATTCATGCCCTGGCTATTTCTGCAGTGGGGTTGCAGGAGTGAAAGACGAGCACTTGTATCTGCATCCAGCCTGTGGAGCTGTGCTTCATTTTTATGGGCAAAAAAATAAATGCACAACTCCCTTAAACTGGAGTGTAGAACCAGGCCTGGAGGAAGTTGCTGCTCTTGACTCCTGAGAAGCAAGAGCAGGAAGGGGGTGGATTTGCTCAGCAGTCGTGAATTTTTACCAAGAATGGCAAATTCCCTGAGGGAAGCAGGATGGGGCCCTGCCTGCTGCTCTGTGGCCTTGGCAGGGCAGGAGGAGAGCCTGCTCCAGGTTCTCTGTGCCACGGAGAGGCTTTGCAGAGGGGCTGGAGCTCTCCAGCGCTGTCCCCAGTGCTGCTCCCCCAGCCCAGGCAGCACAGCTCGGGATCTGCAGTGGGAGAGGGCTTTGGGATGGCTCTGCAGCGAGGCAGAGGGGTGATATCCATGCTGCTTGTGTCTCTGTTGCAGAAGATTTCTTCATGCACAGCCCGCAAGGTTCCTCTCCGCAGCACCCACCCAGCCAGCCAGGCGGGAGCCAGGACCTCTGCTGACTCCCGCGAGTTTTAGCCTTCTGAAACCAAGCAACACTGCATTCATGAACTGCCCGGATCCCCTGCCCTTCCTCCTGGACTCGGAGCACAAGCAGACGCTCCGGAGGTGGAGACAAAAGCACAGAAACGCCAGGAACTGCCAGCTCCCGGCTCGCGGCGCTGGAGCCCCGCCGGGATGGGGCTGCACTGAGCGGGGGCTGTTTGCCAGCACCTGGGTGAGGGTGAGAGCCACGGCAGTGCCCTGGGGACTGGTTTTGCTGAGACACACGAACCTTGTGGCCATGTGTGCGACAGCCCGAGCAGCTCTCTGGCCGTGGAGGGGACAGCTGCCTTCCGAGATGGCACCTTAGCCCTTAATTTTAAACCTACTTTAATCAGTGTTTGTTACGCTGCACAAGACAGGAGGGGTTTGGGGGAGGGGGAAAAGCAAGGCAGGTTAGAACAAACCCATGAAGCATCACTGTTCTCTGTATTCCTTCTCCTTTTCCTTCCTCAGTTTCACAGTTTGGGGGGCACCCTGACATTCCTCGGTGTTCATGGAATCATAGAAGGGTTGGGGGTGGAAAGGTCCTCTGGTCCTACCCTCTGCCATGGGCAGGGACACCTTCAGCTGGGCCAGGTTGCTCCTGGCCTTGAATATTCCCAGGGGTGGGGCCTCCCCCACGTCTCCAGGCAACCTGTGCCAGTGTTACACCACCCTCGTTGTAAAAAAAAGTCCTTATATCTAATATATCCTCTTTTAGTTTAAAACCATCAGCCCTTGTCCTATTCCTGGTAAAAGGTTTGTCCCCATCGTTCTTACAAGACCCCTGGGGGATGTCTCCAGACTGGGATAGAGGGACAGGATCAGGGAGATGCCCATCACCACCAGTTCACCACTGATCCTGGATGGAGTCGTGTTTCCAGCATGGAAAAATGCTAAAATAATTGAAAGTGGGTAGATTAATGAGATTGCTGGGGCCATACACTGTAATATTCATCCGGATCTTGGTCCTGTTTAGCCCTAATTTGGTTCCTGTGAGCATTAGGTGTGGGATTCTCTGGAGGGTGCTCCTACATAAAGGCAAATTTCCACTCTTAAAAAATAAAACTGCTTCAAACTAGGGATTGGATGCTAAGAGGTGATTTTAGTGTATTTCTCATGTGACTGGAATGTATCCTTCAGCCCCAGCCCCTATTTCTGCTCCTGCAGAGCTCCTGGAGTGAAAAGCCACCCTGGAGCAATTCCCAGTCACCTCTGATGGACAGAGCAGCACCTTTGGGAAGGGGATCCTGGGCTCGGTGCTCTGTTTGCTCAGCACCTGGCTTGAGGTGGTGTCAAGCAGGACATCAGTCACCTCCTCCCCGGTGTGTGACACCAAAGGGCAGTGGTGGTGGGAGGAGGCTCTGTGCTGGAGGTAGGCTTTGCTCCTCTCAGTGAGAGACACAGTCTGAGCAGTGCAGAAGTGGGACCTGGGTGCTGCCACCGTGGGTGACTCTGTTTGAGACTGCCAACGTTGCTGAGATAAAAACTGAGGTGCAACAGGCCCCTTCTCCCCATCCAAAACTCCTAAATTCCCTCCCCCTTCATAACTGTTGTCAAATCTTTGATCATCCACCCTCCCCCACTGTCCCAATTCTTTCAAAAAGGTCTGAAGCACAATTTTACCTTTGAACTGAGGGAAAAATGTAATCCTGCAATAGACGTGGTTATTTTTAGCCCTAACACATAGAACTATTAAAATGCTCTGGGTTTGATTGTTGGCTTCACCGTGCAGAAGTCTCTCCTTGGACTAATGACATTGTGTATTTCCTGATATTTCAAAGGAAAATATTTTTTGTAAATTATTTTCTCCCACTGTATATCAGAACCATTGGGGAAAAGTCACATTCTTTAGTTCCCAGCCACAGAAGCCTTTACAAAAATGTTCCTTTTAGATGCAATGGCTGAAGCACTACTTGGATAGAAAGTGTTGGATGCTGCTGGCTGCTCTGTGGGAACAGGTATTGTTATCTTGGATTAAAACTCTGCACTCAAGTAGATTTAGTCTGTTATTGTACTGGCCTTCTGAGTTCCCTTCAGCCTGCAAACCCTACAGTGGAAAGAGACATTTTTCAAGGACTACCAAGTTTTCTTAACATTGATATAGTTTCCAACTGATGTCCTCTCCGAGCTGCATGTTTTGGTTCACTAATCTGAATTCCAGTCCCTGCTGGGTTCCAACCTTCCCTCCTCGGAAGGAAATAACTTTCAGAAAAATGCAAAGGATGGAGTTCTGACCACAGCCCTGCACATTTGCTCTGGCCACAGGAGCCTGGGCCCTTTCAGCTTTCCCAGAGCTGCCGTGGCCCTGGGGAGCAGAGATAGGTGTGACCAGACGTGGCCAGGATGGAGTGTGTTCCAGCTGCACTGTCTGTTCTCAGTTTTAAACAAACTGTATTTAAATTTGTTAAATAAAATGATGGTTTCTAAGAGCCAGAATACCCCGCACCTCCGTTACAGACACAGTCTGGTGTTTCTCTCAGAGCCTGAATCCTGTTACTGGCACAGAAAGCAGCGACTCCTTGAAGGATTCACAGCTCGAGTTTGATCTCTTCCTCTCCCTAAGGAGGCTGCAGCTCCTCTGTGCCTTGGAGCTGGTGAGTTAAAAGAACGTCATGTTTACCTATATCCCGAGTTTCTGTTTAGAGGGACAAAAAGAAAAAAAGAAACCAGGACCCAAGATCCCACAGCAGCTTTAAGGAGAAAGCAGGGATGAATTTTCCTACTTGCGGTCCCTTTGCTTCTATCCCAGCCCAAATCTGATCCCTGCTTATTTTCCAATGGGGAATTTCATCTTTAGGTGCTTCACAGTGCGAGCAGGAGTGGAGAGAGGACTGGAAGACTCACTTGTTCTTTTCTCCTCCTTGGAAACTCTCATTCCTGCCTGGCCTGAAACAAAATGATACATCTGATAGAAGACAAAACACATTTCACTTTTTAAAACTTTTTTTTTTCCTTTTGAGAGAGAGACAACCTCCATAGTAAAACTTGGTGGGAAAAAAAAGCTCAAATTAAAAGTCATTTGACAACCACCTTGGCTTCCAACACAGGAACACATAATGGCCTTTTTGCAGAGTGACTTGCTAAAATCTGCTTCAAAGCACACCAAAATGGTTTTCCACACCTGATTACTCACATGTTCACCAACTATTTTCTCCCTACCTAATTATAAAAACGAGGAGGCCAGCAACAGCACATTTTGAAAGTCCCTGGAAAGCTGAGCTCAGCTTTCAGTTCAGATGGCTTCAGTTCTTTCTCTCTCTCTCACCTGCCTCCAGCACCTTTTTTACTCCCCCACATCCACCAGATGGTCCAGAACATGCGCAGCCATCCAGGCTGGGGTTTCTCAGTAGTCCAGGGAGTTGAGCTGCTGCATCCATCCATCCATGGAACAACGGCCCTGCTTCCTCCGGCCGTCCTCTCCTCTGAGAGGGCAAATCCTTTCCCTGGCTCTAGCGGAGATTAGCATGCCCAAGTACTGAGCCATCACATCCCCAGACATGCAACCAGGAATATTCAGGATGAGCAAAACATGGGAAAGCAGCTCTGCTCAGTCCACGTACTGGGTCCGTCCTAAATAAGGAATGTCCACGGACTGGATGATCCGTCCCGCCGTGCGCTCCTCAAAGATGACAATCTGCACAGGGAGAGAGAAAATCCCTTCTTACAAAGCCTGGGGCGCTTTAAATATTTTTAGGAGGAGGGGAAGGAAGCATCATTTAAAGAGATCAGTCAGTGCGAGTCTGCACAGTGACTGAGACTCTGCCTCGGCCCCACGTGGTGCGGGAATGAAGCAGCATCACCTCAGGTTTGTCTCGATTTCCAACTTGGGCCAGAGCTTTGTAGTTCAGCTGCCATCCTTGTCACCCCTTAATGGCTGTCAGAGCCAGAGCCAGCTTTGGAGCAGCACCTTCCCTAGTTTTCACAGATCTGAGGAGATAGCACTGTTCTTCCTCTCTATTGCGCTGGCTTTCAGCTAAGAGGGGATAATTGATGTCCTGTGCATGTCTGGCTCTTTGGGACATGGATCTTTAACAACACCAACAGGCAAAGAGCAATCCCAGCAGAGCCTCTCACCTCGTTGCCCCCTCTCCTTAGCCAGGGCCCGGGAAGGTAAAGTGTTTCCTGAGGTCCAATCTTCCAGTATCTTCCCAGGTTCTGACCATTGACAAACACCACTCCTTTTTCCCAGCCCTGGAATCAAGGCAGAACATGGAATTACTGATGCAGCTCTGCTGCCTGCCTCGTTAGCATCCCCACAGGAAAACAAATCTGCTTTCACACTTGCATTCTTTCCAGCCACTTTCTGCAGGTCTTCTGCTTGCTTTCCCTGTGCAAATCCCTGCAGCCAGGAGCATTTAAACAAGCCCTGTTGAACAGGAGTTATCCTTAATGTACTCATTAAAAGGATAAAGCTTTCAAAAATGTGCAATTTGTGATTCATGCTCATACAGGAAATTTCATCCCTTTGAACAGACAAGCCTTTATTCCTTCCCAAGCATGGAATATCTGCCCTCACCTCTTTCCCAAGCGACAGAAATACCAAATTGCTGCTGGCTGGCCTGATTTACAACAAATATGATTTTCCCAATAAATGGGAAAGTGAGTAGGATAGTAAGGATGGGCACGAGCCTTGGCTCTAAGGGAGGGAAATCAGAGGAGGAAGTTTAATAATATTTAAAATCTCATCTGAAGGTCTACGCAGTCTCCCACAGAAGGATGACAGGAATGCCAACTCCCATGCCATGGCCACAAAGAAGTGACTCTTTCCATGTCATACTGAGGAGACAGGGATAAAAGAAGGGCCTCCTTTATTTTCCGTGCCCATTACTCCTCTGCAACTAGAAAATCGCATTTGTATGCCAGTAAAGAAAGACTGAAGTGGTCACTGGCAGCTCTGCAGGGTCAGTACTGCACATGTTTTCTCATCAGGACCTCTCCAGACCGAACAGAATTATCTGGAGGAGACTTTCAGACCCTCAGAATAATTCTCTAAAGGAGAGGGGGAGACTACAGACACAGAGATCAGTCAGAGCTGTTGCACAAGTGTCTCTCTAACCAGCTTTTTAAAAACCTTGATTAAAAACAACCAGGACTTGCCTGTAGCTTCAAGAAGGTGTCCTGGGGCTGCTGCTCTATCCACAGCCTCCCGCGGAAAAACGCCGGCCCCACGAAATAATCCGGGACCGTGCTCCAGCCAGACACGCGCTGCAAGCTGCAAGAGAGGGACAGCTCACACAGGGCACTGGGGCCACCTGCCTCTGTCCCCAGGATCCACATCCCTGGCAGGCCAAGCTGGGCTACAAGACAAGGGTACCTGGGGCTGTCACCACCTCTGATGCTTCACAGCCACGGGAAATGCTTTTTATGAGAGCGTGTGGTGACAGGACAAGGGGGAAAGGATTCAGACTGGAAGAGAGGAGGTTTAGATGGGATATTGGGAAGAAATTTTTCCCTGAGAGGGTGGGGAGGCCCTGGCAGAGGTTGCCCAGAGCAGCTGTGGCTGCCCCATCCCTGGAAGAGTCCAAGGCCAGGGGGGAGAAACCTGGGATAGTGAAAGGTGTCCCTGCCCATGGCAGGGGTGGGATGAGAGGATCTTTAAGGCCCCTTCCACCCAAACCATTCTGGGATAAAAGCTTGGCTTCATGTTGGTTGCTGAGGATCCTTCAGATCTTGCCAGGGTGCTTTAAATGTCTGTGGCTTGCTAAAGGAAACTGCAGAACTGACAGGATTCAAACCAGACATTGCTGCCACTGCTCCTATCAAGGAACACAAACACATCCTTGCAAGTTTGCAGTAATTAGGGGAAATCTGACATTATTTCTTACCTGTGGCAACAATTTGGGAGCAGGGCACAAACAGAAGAGGAAATAGGGAGTGTAGAATCCCACAGAAGCCTTGAGCTTCTGTCAGAACATGTTCCCTCCAACCCTTACAAACTGCATCTCTTGGACTCAGGGAAGTTATTGATCCAGTGCAGCCTGGCTGCTACTGAATTATTCAACTAAAAGCCTGTGACAGTTCCTTTCACAACACTCCTCTCCCTCCTCCCCCGAGGGGACTGTGAGCTGATTGTGTTTCAGTGCTGCTGGTCAGCAGCCAGGAGCTGAGGGTAGTGGTGACTAATCTTGCTTTTGTTTGGGCATGGCAGCTCACTTGCTTTAATGCTCCTCTCTGGAAATATTCCTCTAACACCCTGCAGTCCAAAAGGCTGTGAGTTACCCCATCAATAAGAATCCTTCAGGTAGGCCCCCCCCCCAGGGCTTGGTAAAACAGTCCTTAGACATTTCAGAATGTGGGCTTTTTTCCTTTAAAAGCCATTTCAGTTTAACGTGGCCTCTCTCCCTCCTACACAAAATGGGGCAGCTGTGATATCTCGGGGAATGCACATAAGTTGTTTTCTGGAATTAAAAACATCACTGAAAAGAGTGTCTCTGGATTGTGGCCAGAGTCCATAGGGCATCTGCTGCCTGAAACATTTGCTGACAGAGGCTCCTCAACATCCCCCTGCTAGATTTCCCTCCTTGAATTAAAGCAAAACAACATAAAAGAGAGGGAGCCATCTGGATTGTTAATGCACTATCAGTAGCTTTCTAGAATTAATCCATCCCTTGCCAGTCCGAATTACTAAATATATCAGCCAGATTGGTAATTTCCAGAAAGACCCAAAATTTCCAACTTGTGAGTGTGTGAGGATCCTACTGTTTGGGTAAGCCTGGTTTTTACCTACCTGATCTAACCCTGCCACAAGGAAATCTTTAAATCCTGCACAGTGGGATTAGATTCCTCCCTAAATAATGGTATGGATCAGCTGGCACCACTTCCTGCACTATTTCAGGCAAAGGTATCAGCGAGGAATTTATCAGTGCAAAAAATCCACCTCCCCACTGCTACCTCAGGTTGACTCATTTAGCTGCTCCCTATCAGATACTGCACTGCTGGAAAACAGGTGGTTTCAAATGAGGAAGGAAAAAAAAAAGTTTAAATCCCACAAACCTTTTCATAAAGGCAGGTTTCATCTCCAAACTGTAAATCTTGAAGTTCCTCAAGGGGGTTTTATTCAAGAAGACGTCACCAATTAAGCCTGCAAGAGCAATGGGGGTAATGAAGAGCTGAGGAACAGCTAAAGCTGATGGATTTTGCTATTTGCATCTGTGGAACAGCAGGAGATGGAAAGCAGCCACGTTCTGCAATGGAATCAGAGTCCATATGGTCCCACTGCTCATCCAGATTGAGTAGGGAGCATTACTAAACTTTGGCCTCTCCATTCTCATCCTTTCCCTCAGCTCACCAGGGCCTCAAACCCCCTCCCAGCAGAAAACTGCGATGCCTTGGACAGGCAGCAGGTGGGGGCTGTTGGGATTGTTGGGCTTTAGTGAGCTGACCCTGCATAGATTTTTTTAAAGCAGTCAATCACTTCTCTAACAGGGACAGCAAAATACAACATGGGCCAGCACTGATGCCCAGGGCTGCTCCAGGGCTCTCCATCCCAGGATTTTAAGGCACCTTAGTAAGTCATTCACCTTTAGCACCCTTTTTGTTAAATTTGCTCTCCCTGAAGCAAGCAGAGCCTGGGTCCTTATGCAGCCTCCTGATCACAGGACTGAGGCTGCCTAGGCAGCACGGAGGCTTTATGCAACTTTTCTGCGTTAAATAAAATCAATACAGTCACGTGCCTAACTCCATTAATCTATTTTATAGAGCTTTTGCACATCGTTCCCCACTAAAATACAATCAACCTCTTCCAGTGTGATAGGCTTGAGCATTTCAGTCAATTCTGCTCAAGGGGATGCAGTTCCCTCCTCCTGACACTGTGTGAGCTTTTAAATGGTGTGATCCTCCAATACCAACCCCCAAGGGAAAACACAGATTAAAAAAGGTATTTTCCTTCCCTCCCTTGAAGTAATATGCTCACAGAGCAAGAGAAAGGGAGCTGAGCATCACCTAAGAAACCTAGAGCAGAGCCAGATTCATTGACAGCCTTGGGTTTAGCTGTACCCTTATAAAATAAACCTTGGTGCAGGGCATTGAGCAGCCACTGCTTTTCCTCCAATCACTCCAGACAGGGGGTGAGGATGTTTTTTAACACATTCCTTCCCTCGCACCATTTCCCACCAACTCCCAGTCCTGACCAGCACCACGAGAGTTGTACTGGGCCCTTAGCTGGTTCTGTGCAAAGCACGCAGACAGTTCCGCAGCATTTACACTCTGAGAAGTCTCTGGGAGAGTTTGGGAGCACAGAAGCAAACCCACCTTTCCTCTGCTCGTTCAGCGCCAGCCCATAATTGACGCGCCCACGGTTCTCTACCAGGAGCCTCAGCTGCCTGAAGCCCTGCTAAAAACAAACAAAGAGAAGCATCAGGTCCTGCACCAGCCTCAGCAGAGGCCAGTGGAGCTGTTTAAGAGGGGAAGTGGCACCACTACCTTTGGCAGCTGCAATTTATCAATTTACTTTAAAGTTCTCTACTGCAAACAGTGAGGAACTCGCAGGCTTTGCACAGACACTTTCTGGGTTGTTTTTTTTTTTTTCTCTTGAATTTTTAATTCCCATTTTGATATCACCCACAGAGCCAGAAATGGAGTTTGACACAGGACAGGCTCATGTCATAAACTCTCCCACAAGCCTTAAGAACAAGCAGTGCATCCACCCCCCTCACCTGCTCCTAGAGCCACCACAGCTCTTTTGGAATGTGCTCAGTCAATACATTGTTCTTAGTGCCAACTTCTGCCAGGGTAAAACTGCTCTCAGAGCTAAAGAGAGATATTCCCCCTCATTTAATTTGAGACCCAAAAGCCTCCAAACCCCCTTGAAACCTGCTTTGTGCTAAGGAAGATGAAGCCTGCATGGATTTAATTTGCACAAACAGAGTACACGTACTCAATGCTGTGGCTGTGGTAAGAAGGCTGGCAAATTTTGTGCAGCAAGGACTACGATAACTTGGATTTTCTCCACGGAAAAGCATTCAAACCCCACTTTTCAATCACAAAATGGCAGTGAAATCCCACTATTTCACTGCTGAGATGGTGTTTGATTAGGGCACCAAACTAGTCTGAGTTAGGAGGAGGTGTCTTCCTGAGACTTCTCCCTCTTTAGTGATCCTGGTTTTGTTATCCACACCCTGAGCAACCTCCAGTAGTTACCTGTCCCTCAGGAATGGAGAGCTCCACTGTGTTGTAGTCCAGCTCCCCCACGTACATGGTGTTAACAAACACCTGCAGAACAGAGCACAGGAGACCAGAGCAACTTGCTCATCAATTATGTCATCATCAGATCACTCAAGCTGCGTTTGGGGAGGAAATTGTCTCTGCTTGAAACTAGAACTCAAGTGTCCCTAACTGTGCCACTGTCAGTTCAGGTGGGAATAAAATAATCAAAATATTCTCAGAACATTCAACATTCTGATGTTTAAAGATGTTATAAGTTTTAGCAGACTGGAACTGGAAATTTAATTAGAAATGATAAGGCTTGAGGCTTAGCTGAGAACTGGAAAGAGTGAATGACAGAACTAATCTAAAATTTCATGTTTTCCCCCATTTCCTGCCTCCACCCAAGGCGAGTGAGTCCCTAAGGAGCCCTGTGCCCCTACCTGTGCCCGGTCCCGGATGTGGTCCCTGGTGTGCAGGTGGCCACCCCCAAAAATGACAGTCTCGTAGAGCACGTATCCATAGGGCTGCCCAATGCTGTCGTTCAGATGCAGATTCTCCATGTTCACAGGGAACTCTGACTTAATGGGCTGTACAGGAGAAGCAAACTGAATGTCAGGAGTGGCCTCTCACGCTGACAGAGCATGCAGACGCAGCAGGTATTCCACTCTGCCACAGGTGAGAGCCTCCTGAGCTCTGCTCCAACCCAAATTCCCTCCTGACCCTAAGAAAGTCACACCAAAGCACCAGAAAAAGGAGCCAAGGACTAGCAAAACTGCAATTCCAAGAGAACAGAAGTAGCAGTGGAAAAGGTGAGATAAAAGATTTGCTGCCTTTACATATCCTTGGCAAAAAAAAACAATCCCCCAACCTCATTCTTGTGGGACAAAAAGGCAGAGCACAAATTGCCTTTTGCACCTAAAAGTCGACGCCTTTTAGGTCTGGGATGCATTAAAAGAGGTGTCACTACCTGTAAAAGTGCTGGCAACACATCCCAGAGAGAGATGTATTGGTGCAACAGGATGGCACCATAGGAGGCCTTGCTTTCAATCATGGGAGGCAGAGGAAGGGGCTGGCCTGGGATGCAAAAAGAAAGATGGAACAATGATTTCAGACAGCACGAATTCAAGATCCCTCCAGACCTCCTTTGGTCCTCCCATCCTTAATTCCCAACAACCCAGAGCCCCAGCAGAAGGGCCAGTTCAAACAATTCCCTCATGTAACAGTGTGGGGGGAGCAGTGCTTTGGCTCCTGGGTTTGTAATTACCAATGACCATGCTGAAGAGTTGTCGCAGCTTGAAGAATTTGGATGTGTAGTCTCCAGCCTCTGTCAGCACAGCGTCGTAATCTGGAAAAGCAGCACATGTTTTGAAAACATCAAGCAGCTCTGGGACGGCTTCATGCAAGAAATACAAGCCCCAGGCACAATTTTCATGGCACTGTCTCTAGTACGGAAATCTGTACACTTTAATCTGAGTGAACATCACTAAACAGCCACAGAATCCCTTAATTTAGAGAAGAGCCATTCACCAAGGAGCAACACACTTTCAGAGATCTAATTTGCGCATATCCAGAATTTCACACAGGATGAAGTCAACAATTAACCATTTTAACAAAGGGCCGTTGGGATGAAAAGAGATTTATGGCACAATTTGATTTGGTAAAATTAAAAAATGGTGTCTTGGATCACCATCTCTCCCTAGAAAGAAGAGATATCAAGTCATCATCTGTGACACCTCTATTTACAACTCAGAATAAGGAAATCCCCCACATCCTGGAATGGGCTGGGAATTAGAAACACCAATGAAAGTCCCCTTTTAGACAGGTATTTGCTTCTGAGCTGTGTTCCACCTCGTCTCTCCAGGACAAAGTGGTTGTGCTGATCATTCCTCAGTGTTGCTGGTGACTGTCACTAGCCCAGGGTAGTCAGAGCTGAAGGTGCACAGGCAAGGCAGTGAAAATAAACTCACCATAACTGGTGACATCTGATTTGTACTCGTCAGCTTCCAGAGCCCCGTTCATGAAGCCAAAGTTGGTGCCTCCATGGAACATGTAGAGGTTGATGGATGCTCCTGTTTTGAGGATGCTTGCTACAGTATTCACCATCTCTGCAAAAAAAGGGCAGTGCCAGGGAGGCCACAGACCACAAATCTGGGCCAGGAATTCAAATCAGACACGTTCTGGTCCCACCCCCCCCCCCCACCCCTGTCATTCCCGTGCAATCACAGTGATTTGTGCTGTGATTTGCATCTTGCCCTCGGTAACGGCAGCACATCTACTGATGCATGAATACATTCAAATATCCTCTCCTCCAGGTGAAAAGGGGTAAAGCTCTGTGGCCTTCAGCAGGAATTTCGCTTTTAATCAGCAGAGTTGTAAGGACTCCTCAGTCAGACTCCTAAACGAACACACTAATGACCCAATCACAAAGACAATTGCAGGAGGATGAGAGTGTCGTTAAAACATTCTATAGCTCTGTTTTCACTGCTCTTTAGATGCCCTGGGGGTTCTGGAACTGTTCGTTTATTTTTTTAGTAGTAGCCTTCCTAATAAGCTTTTAAACCAGGGAGAAGGTGCTGCACTCACAAGGGGTTCAAATTCACCACAAAATGTCCTACAAGAACAGCGTTTGGTGCTCACCATCTGCATCAAAGACATAGTGGGGGCCTCCCCAGTTATCAAACCACCCAGTCCAGTACTCCATCACCATCTTTGGCTGGTCTTTCTGTGTCAAAAGAAAAACAGAGTTAAAATGGATTCAGGGCATTCCTGCACGCACCCCTTTTTCTAGAGAAGCATTGTTCAAACCCAGAGTGTGGACATGGTTTTTTACACGAGTGTTTTCTTCTCAACTGGCACAGATAAAAAGGCACCTAAGGAGCTCTGGGCATGTGAGGAACAAGAAGCTGTGGGCCAGCAATGCCCAGAACAGGCAAGCAAAGCTTTGTGCCTCTGCTAGTCACAAAGCACAAAGCACAGAGCACACAATCAGGTGCTATCAAACGGTTCTGGATGCTGCTGTTTGGTAGAGCTGCAGCAAACAGACAAAACCAACTGTCAGTGTTTAGTTTCTGCTAGAAACACACATTTATAAACGTCTGCTTATCTGCCACGCCACTGCCAGCTGAGAGTCTGCAGGTGCAGGGCAGCCAGTGCTTGCCAAGGTACAGCAGCAGACCTGAGCTGCTTAATGCCTTTTTAATGCTGCATATGGTGCTGGCAGGGAAGAATTTGCAGGAATTAGGTCTTCATTAAAGGCTCTGCACACACAGCAATTGCTTCTCATTTGTCACTGCCTGCCACCTCCCTGCAGGATCCCTCCCGGCCCCGTCACACATGGACAGGGCAACGTGTGGTCACCCTGGCTGCCCCTCCAGCCTCGTGGGCTCTATTTCCAGACAGTTTTGCCCTTGGTGTGATAAGGGCTTTATCTGATGCCACAGGAATTGGCTGAGGTAAGTGGCGTTAAAGAAACTCGTGTTTCATTAGGACAAAACAACTGCCTGTAATCATCTAAACTTTCCAGCTCTTGGAGAGACATTTAATCAATCCATCCCCAGTAAACCAGTCAAAGAGGGAATTTTGTCACCTTCTGGAACAAAAACCCATAACAAGGAAAAGACAAAACAGCTTCACAACTCCTACAAAAACTTCCTATCTCATAATTAGTCTAGCAAAGCAGGACTATGTTGCATTCATTTGGTGGGGAAGGTACCACCTTCTATTCATTTGCAGGGTTTGGGGAATTTTGGAAGACCTGAAGGAGGTGAAAGCACTTCCAGCAGAGCCTCTTTTGCCAGTAGAGGAAAAGAAAACAAATGAAAGCTCTGTAGGATTAAACATCCAGCATGCCAGCAAGGCTTCCCTCCACAGCCAGGCAAAAGCCAAGGGAAGAGGTGAGAAGAGAATTGATCAGGGCTGGGGGCAGATCCCAGCTGCTCACATGGTTCATTTGGAGCAAGCAGAGCAACGAGAAAAGAGGACAGAGAGTGTAAAGAGAGAGATAACCTGTCACTAACCCCAAATCTTGCCATTCCCTCACCACTCCCTCAGCACAATCAGGACACTTTTCACACCGAGTGTTCATTAGGCAATTAATTAATTCCCTCCGTGATTCACACCTCGGACAGCACGGGGGGGAGGGGTTAAAGATGCTCAAGTGACACAGTAAAATTTCATAAATCTACACTGAATGAGGCACTGGAGATGAACACCCATCACAGTGCACAGACAGACCTGCAGCACAGCAGCAGTTTGCAAAGAGCACCCATGGCATCAGGGTGAAAGAGTTTGGGAAAAAGATGATGGAACTTCAAGACAGAGGTCCGACAGTTGTGAACTGGGATGCCCCTGGGTATCAACACTTGAATGTGAGAAGAAGCCTAACCCCTGACAGCTAAACAGAGGGCACAGCTGGATGAAAAGCCTTTTTAGAAAGTGCTGGATAACAGGACACTTAAATCCTCCTTCCCTGATTCCAGAAGGATTTGGCCTAATGAAAAGGAAGCCCCAAACCAACACACAAATCCCAAACAGAGTATCAGTGCTTCACTTCTAGTGCTGGAAAATGTGGATGAACAAAGTGTTTGTGCATCTTACCTGTACTGTGTCCAGGTATTTCAGTAGCCCAGGCTCCAGTTTCTGAAAGTTAACAGTGGCCAGTGCTAGTGGGAAAAGAAAAATGTATTAATTCAGACTCATCCAAAATATCTCCTTAGGCAGCAGCCCAGCAGGAGAGAACTGCAAGACCTTCTGAACCCCCAAAATAACCTCCTCGGGAATTTCCCATCAAAGCCTTCACTTGGTATGCAGAATCCAAGTGGACCACAGCACACAGTGGAATACTCACAGGCCATCTTTCAGCTCTAATGTGCAGAGATATTAGAGAGACAGAGCATCAGAGCAGCTCCTGGGGTGTCACCAGCTCTAATTAGAGCCTGTAAAGCACTTGGAGATCCTCACTTAAAAGGCACCACATAAAGGCAAACTTCTCAGAAAGTCCTGTCTGGATGGCACACTTCTCTCCCAGGCTTTAGCTGCAGGAATCCCTACCCAGGCAATATCCTACAGCTTGTCATGTCTGTGGGGGTGAGTGAGAGCAACCGCAGGACAAGAGAAGCACAGGGAATTGGAACTGGAAGAGTTCTCTGTGCTTCTGCCCATCCTCAGGCTCTGGAGTGGGAACACCTGCCTGCAGCACAGGACAAACCAATCTGGGATCGGTGTCCCAGCCCCTGGCACACACTTGAACCATTTTCATACCTCCCAGCCCTTGGTTATGCTGATATTTCTCCCAAACAAACTCTGCAAACGCAGCAGCGATGATGTGACTCGGCATGAAAAATTGACTTCTAACAAGAGAGCTGGTATCAAACCCAGCCCCAGTTGTGTCAGGCAGAGCACTTCAAACAGAATATTTACAGAAGAAAAAGCTCACTTCTCACTATTTATACCTTGATTTTAATAGGCTGACCTATGTAGTGCACTGAGCTGAAGAATTCAGCACAGAAAACATGAAGGGAGAACAAAACAAAACGTGGATTTAGCACTGATGTAATACAGTAGCTGGCAATTCTGAAGGAGAACATGCCCAGCTCTGCTTTTCATGCAGATTAACAGCACACCATGGAAAACAGAACCAGGCCCCAGAGCCTTATTTATCATTCTCACGGGATGTTCTTTCCACACACACAAACAAGGTGTCCCACCACGGTCCTTCAGCCACGGCCTGGAGGCACAGCAGAGGCTTAATTTTGTCTCCCATAAGCTCCCAGAAGAGCTTTATCAGGTCATATCAGCTTGGGATTCTTGGAATCAGGTTGGTTTGGGTTGGAAAGGAGCTTCAAGCTCATCTCATCCCACCCCCCCGCCACAGGCAGAGACACCTTTCACTATCCCACGTTGTTCCAAGCCGCGTCCAACCTGGCCTTGGACACTGCCAGGGATGGGGAGTGATTCACGGGCCTCTGCTTTAGTCCCTTCCTCACCACCTTGCTGCTCTTCCACTTGGAGCCCTGGTTATTCCACACATCTGATCAGTGACACGTTGGCCGTGATGAGCAGATTGTTGTGACACCCAAGAGGCAAAATGGGATCAAAGAGCTCCCAGCACGAACATGCCGGAGCTCTGAGGCAGCAAACGTTCCCTCAGGAGATGAGGGCTAGGCAGGGATTTCCACAACAGCCCTTCTCCTGACAGCTCTGTGGCAGGCAGACAGTGACTCTGTGTGGTCACAGCTGAAAACTGCCGCACACCCAAAAAAATCTAAAAGACAAGATCACCATGCTGGTGAAGGCCCCTGATTTCAGTTAATGAATTTATCCCTCTCATACTGTCATGGAAAAGCAAAAGGAGGTAAAAAAAGGAGGGGAAAGTCTTTCCCTTTAATCATCTCCGTGCCTGAGATTGGAAAATAAACATTATTTATGACTGAGTGATAACAGGAACACTCAAAAGACTGTACCCTGCAAACACTTAATTTGAGGGAGCAATCACACCTCAGGCAATTGGCAGGAACACAGGAGAGAGCAGAGGCCAAGGGCAGAGTAAATCCCAGCTGAAATTACCTGGAATTCTGAGAATCAGTGCCCCAAACAGTCAGATTTAGGGCTCAGTGAAACTCAAGCAGCTGCACCTCCATTTCTTCACAGGGAAAAGGAGGAGGGTGCTAAGTAGCATTTAAAAAACTTATTAGAATTATACTTTGGAAAAGGGAAATGGGCATCCTTTTGCATTCGGCTCATCTGACACCCTCCTTTACCCACCTAAGATTTTACATCCCAAAATAAGCTTGCTGAGAAGATGATACTGCCCCACAAACTACTGCTACATTTACTGCTTAAATGCAGAATTCAGAATCAAGGTTTTAAAGGCCTTTTTTTTCTTCTCTTTTTAATTGCAAAGCAGCTACCTAGGGAATGAGTTATTACTGTTAGTAATTGCCGAGGAACTTGTTTAATACATATTGAAAAGAAGCAATAAGTAGCATTTCCAGCCTCGTAGTCCGGTGAAACATTAAGAAATGCTGGGTGCTGCCATCTCTTGACTCAGTGGGAAGTACAGATGCCTAATCCTTCACACAGTTTTACACTTTATGTGGAAAACAAACCACTCTAAACCTTCCTGGGAAGGGCCTGGGTTTGTCCTGGCGTGCACCATCCACATCCAAGGGGTCCCTCCTACCACAAACAGAACACACTCAGTGGGTGCAGAGGGTGAATTAACGTCCTGTTTTCCTTCCAAGGCCACGTTCCCCAGAGATCACAGCCTTCCCTCACCTCTACAGGCACTCACCTCCTTCCACCAAGCCAAAGGACAGCCCATTCTTGTTGTCTGAGGTCATCAGCAGCTCCACAATCCCTCTGTTTAGCAGGGCCTAAGTGAAAAAGCAAAAGCCGTTGTGTTACCAGAGTTTAGCACTTCCCAGGATATTAAAGCATTACGGTATCACCTTCTGTGGGGATAGCCTACAACTGGCAGTGGCTTGGAATGAAAAACTGTCCCTGTGACATCTCCCATTCCTCCTGAAGCTTCCCTGACTACTTTTCCCTGCTTAAAGACAACCAGAAAATCTTATTTTGTTTTAGGAAGCTGGATTGGTTTCTCACTGATGCATCCAACTTCAGGATCTTAGCTTCTGAGATCAATTTAATAGATAGCCTCACTGCTTTCATCGAAAGAGGGATTCAGGTGGAGAGAGGAAAGGAAAAGCAGCTCAGGCTTCCTGACTGTCTGACAGTGGAAGCTGAAAAGAGGGAAGAGCTGATTTTCCAAGGAATGCCATCACAAGACAGCTCAGGTACCAATGTTTTTCAATAATCAGTGAATTTAGTTGTTCCGCAATATAACAGCACTGGAGGAAACAACATTCTAAGGTTTGAAAATCCACCTGCACACACAAGGTTCTTCCCATTAGGATTGTTTCCGTGCAGCTGGTTCTTAACAGAACAGCGGCTGATGTTTGAAGGGGAGCTCAGGAAACCTTAGTTGTTAATTAACCACTCATTTCACCGTATCTGCATTGGAAGTCATTCCTCCAGCTCCCACGAGCTTGGAGAACAAGGCTTCAGTCTCTTCAGTCTGAATTACTAATTGTGAAAAGTGATAAAGCCCTTTATTTACTGCCCCTGTCTGTACAAAGGGCAGACCTGGGCAGGGCACAGCGTCTGCATTAGAGAAACATCGCGACGCTGAGGCTACAGACAAACCCAGCCCAGAGCTAGGACAACCCAGTGACTTTATCAACCCATCACCACCAAATTTATACCTGAACAGATGCTGGAATCGAGCAAAAGTCAGCTGCTGAGGGAACTGGAATTTCTAACCAATTTTACTCAGGTAATTCTTTGAGCACTGAATTAATATTAAGTTTCTTCCCCTCCTTTTGAGTGTGAATGCAAAATGGAGAAACAGCAGAGCTGCCACACGTTAAATGCTCCCTGGGGTGCAGCAGAGAAGCGAGAATAGAAGCTCAGTTCTGTGTGGGAAGGGTCATGCCAAAACACCCTTTCATGGCCTTCACTTTTAGGAAGGCGAAGGCACTGCACCCAAAAGAATGAGGTAAGCACAAGGATTTGAGGTTCTGTGTGAGCTGTGGGTGTTTTTTACTGAGTATATTAATTTCAGGAATATTGCAACTTGGTCATAGATGCTAGATGTGAATTAATCACCTTGCCACAAACCAGAACAAAGACTCAGAGCTCCACCTCACATTAGATCCCACTCCAACCAAAAACGAGGCCCTGCAAATCCTGCTTTTCCACATTTTCATCTCTAACCACTATTCTATACTTCCTCAGATGTAAATTGCACACAATCCCAGAATATGATGAAACAGCACTGCAAAAATACACCCACAGGCCTAGCAGGGGAATCTGTCCTGACAAATCTGAAACAGCACAAGCTCTTTCCTCACCAAGCCACGGAAAAGCAAGGACAAGCCTGCAGGCTGTTCAGACCCCCAGAATCTCTGTGCCTCGTTCATTTAGGGTTCTGAAAACCACTTGTTTGGCATTATCTCTAATTCGCTTGTATGCACACTTCCTATTTAACCTCGTAAGCAGAGTTAAATCACTGCACGAGATGGAGTTGGTGCAGGAGCTGGCACAGCCCTAAGGGGATTAGCACTCCTGCCATGGGATTTTATTTGCTTGAAGAGCCTCTGTACACCCTAAGCAATAGGACAGCCTGAGCCTCAGGGTGCTCAGGGTGAAGCTGGGGTACCCAAAGGTTTTCAGAAGGATCTCATAATCCTGCAGCAGAAGAGCAAGCCTGGATGGGCGACCCCTCTCACATGCAGCAATACCTTTAAGCATTCAGTGAGAAGAAATTAAACAACAAACCCTGTGAGAGACACTGCAGATCTTGTTATCTGCCTGGCCTGCACTTGTGCTGGGGGCAAACAAACAGGTCAGACTGCTGTGAGATCCACCAGGATAATCCAGCCTCCCTGGGCATGGGACAACTCCTTATCACTCACTCAGAGCAGCCAGGGCACAGTTTAATCTCTTTTTGACAGGGGTAAAAGGGAGGCATTACACAAATTAACCTGCCTGACGCTGAGCCCCAAATGACACAAGTTTAGGAGCGTGCTGGTGGCTCGTTTCCATCAACTTTCCTCCTAGGAAAGTCAACAAAGGGAAACCTTTATCAAATATCATCTAAGAGAGGCAAAACAGGACCCCCAAGTGACAGCTTCTTCAACGCCAGCTGTGCAACACAGACACTCCCCAGCTCCCTATCACCCTCTTCTCTGGAAGACATAACACGGATTTATCAGTACTGAGAGGGTCGTGTGCCAACTCTTCCGCTCCAGGAGGAAACATCCAAGGAAAATGCAGCTGGGTAAGGCACTAACGCTTTCAAGGGCCTCTCAAACCACGCTCAAAAGTTATACAGAAAAAAAGAAAACACTGTAAGGAAGGTGATTTCTGTGAGAGATTGACACAGAAACAAGTAAAAGTGCCACCATTACCATTTTGACATAGGTCATGTAGTTTGGGTCTTTGGCATAGGAACCGTATTCATTCTCCACCTGCACTGCAATGATGGGACCTCCTTTCTTGTACTGTGGGCGACAAAAGGGAGAAAGAAGGTGTTCACCATGATTTCTAACCACAGGGACCAAAATCACGCTGGCTGGCAGGAAAGATGCACCAGTGTCAGATGGACTCAGCTCCAGCCTCCCATGCTCCCAAATTGACACAGAAAACTACAGCCTGTGCTGATTCCTGGAGCAAAACTGGTACATTTGTTATTGCCTCACCCTGCTGCTGTCACACACAGCCCACACTGCCCTGTGCAGCCATTCCCACCCCTGGAGAGGGAGAAGGATTTTGCTTGCCTGGAGAGGGACAACAACACGCATCAGGCGATCAAAATAGGCATCCACAGCTTCTGTGAAGCCCTTGTACGTTGTCCTCAGCTGCATCTCGGGGTCTTGCAGCAGCCAGCTGTGGAAAGCAGGAGAGGGAATGTGTTAGAGTGTCCTGTCCAGCCAAGCAGAGGTGTTTCACCCGCTGACATTGTCACACCTGGGCAGGGATCATTGGTGTCACCTGGCTGAGCCTACAGTGCAGTTGTGACGTCCCGAGTTGTGAATTACACCATGTGTCCATCACTCACACTTGTAAATAAATCCAGGCTCCAATTCTCAATCTCTTCCTCTTCTTTTTGTTCTGCATTTCAGGCCTAAACTGATTTCATCACCTCTAGCAATAATATTTCAAGTGCTAATCTTATCACCCTAAAGTGAATTCTGTGCATTCCCAAGGGCACTCTTACAACCAAGTGCTCCTTCAGAAAAACCCAATCCTTTCTGAAAACAAAGATTTCTGTAGTTGTTTCCGTCGTTTCTACTGCTGATTTACAAGGCTGGGTTCTGTCTGGAGTTAACAGAAAAAAAGGCAATTTGTTGAAGAGCAGAACAACATAATGCTGTAACAATTTAAGAGGAATGGGCCTGTATCTTCCTTTTCTCTGCAAAATGAGGCCTTAACGAAAATACTTTCAAAGGTCTTAAAAAACTTAACTCCTCTACGCTAAATGCAGCTTTGTGGACTTAGAAAAAAATCAGCTCCTCTTTAGCCGTAAAATGAGAATAGTACTGTTGCTCTTTATTAGAATTTTTAATCTGTCTGCTAAAAAAAAATACATGGGTGATGTGACAACAGAGGCACTTCTCATAATCTAACATGGAGGTGGCTTCTGGCTCTGGTCACGAGGAGCCCTGCTCTCAGGAGTAAGTCCCTGACACCTGAACTCTGATGCCAAAGGCAAGTGAAATGTGAAAAGATTAAAAGAAATAATCCCCAAGTGTCTGCACTGAGGTCTGTGCTCTGTGCAGGAAAGGAAAACAAGCGGTAACCTGACACTGGCCCCACTGGGATCCAGGAACCAGGCAAGTCCCAGTGCTCTCAAAGCCTCTCACAGCTGTGCGCTTCAGGGGAAAACACAACAGGAGGCTGGAAAAGTTGTGGGCTTTTATTACTGCCAGCCATATAATGCAGATTCCTAGTAGGGCTTTTAAAATGGGGCTGAGATGAAGCAAATTCTTACATCAGGCTGCAAATCCTGTTCATGTTACACAGAGAGTCAAGGTGCAACAGCGAGATGGGTTCTCCCAGTTCTATTTTCTTGCTGTAACCATTATACCATAAAACAATTATTATGTTAAACACTCAAATAAAATTTAGAAGAGCTCAATAAGGTAATGAGTATTCACCTGCTTTGGGGACATGGAAAAGAAATATCTCCATCCAGCAGCCAGCCATTGCAAAGCAATTCCTTTGAAGGAGCCTCGAGAGTATGATCAGGAGCTTGGGATTTGTTTGTCCCTCATGCCTCCCTGAACTGAACAATTTCCACACTCACCTGGGCAGACCCCCAAGGTCCCATTCTGAGCAGATGTAAGGTCCAGGGCGCAGGATCACCCACAGTCCATTTTTAGCTGCCAGGGAAAGGAAGGCCCTGGGGATCCAGACAGAGGAATTATTGTCTGCCTGCAGAACCCCCACTTCTAATACTCCAATCACCATGAAATTTAGGTACCAAAGCAGAAGGGAATTGCTTGATGAAACAACTATGCTGGATTGGTGCTAAACTGATTAAGTTCCCAGGACTCCAGAAGGCAGGGGAAGGAAGGAGTCCCCATTGCCTGATCAAGGTACAGCTGGAAATAACATCTTCACCCAAACTCCACACACCCCCTCCCCTCCAGACAGGAGTATTTAATAACAAAGCTGTCTGTGCCACATACCTCAGATCCAGGTTTTTACTGAAGTCAAACTTCCCTCTTTCCTTTTCATGCAGGTTCCATGGCACGTACCTGAAAGGCAGAGTGAGGGCAATGGAGGTGAAGGATGAGGTTTGGGATGCGTAAAGAAAACCGCTATTCCTTCCTGTGTCTGTTCCCACAATAAGAAGTACGGAAATACGTTGTTATGGCCCACTGGAATTAATGATAAGTCCCACTGGTGAGGTGCCTGTGAGGCCTGGGCAGGGTGGACACTTACGTGGTGAGGGTGTTTAAGCCACAGGCTTTCATTTTCAGCATCCGATCTTCCCAGTACTCCCGGGGCACTCGGAAGTAGTGCATGGAACCCCCGAATATGCGGAAGGGCATCCCTTCCAGCAGGAACTGGGAGTTCTCTGTCTGCAAGCCCAGGGTCCTCCCCCACAGCCCCAGAGGGGTCAGCTCACTCCAGTTAAACCTAGAAGAGAAAAGGAGACAATATGAGCAGCCAGTCCTGGGGGAGAAAAGTGTCCTCCTCACTCCACCTCACCCAGCAGGACCAGCTCTGACCTTCCTGCTTCTCCAGCAAACCACACTCTTGGTCATACAGAGCATAAAGATTGTTCAGAAGGCTCTGAGGCAGCTGGAAGATCTTCCCAAGATGTGGATTTAATATTCATTTCACTGGCAGCTTCTCCCCTGAATGCCCAAGCCACTGTGCCACGCTCTACAGCTGACACTGCTCAGGCACAGAGCATGAAACTCACTTGCAGAAATCATGGATGGGGAAGTTTTCACTCACGATACTCACAAACACTTCCCTAACACATGGAATTTAGGATCTCCCTGCTGTGCAGTAGGATGGCACATGGCTGATTTCCAGATCCGTGTTCCAACAGCATCTGCATCTCAGTATTGCCATCCTGAATGTCTTGGGGACTCTGGTATCTTCCGGCCCAAGGCGTAGAAAAAATAAAACCCCCTCACCTGTTCCCTGTGAACAGAGGACCTTTTCCTCATTTTAGTGAGCTCCCTGGATTATATTCATCACCCAGGAGAGACTAAATCAGCTGTCACCACAAACTTACCTCTGCCCACATCACTGCTTATATTAATCCTGAAAATGCTATTTGCCAAAGGAACCAAGAGCCACGGGGACAGCAGCTCCTCAGCACTTACCAGGGGGAGCACTCCTGCTGTCACAGCTCCTGCACTACTCATGGTCAGCTCCTGCACTACTCATGGCCTCGCAGGCTCCCCAGCTCGCTTTGGCTGAGCCAAAACACCATTTTATCAACAAGCCCAGACACAGAGCGGTGTCACTGCCTCCATCAGACCACCCCGGTGGCACAGCCCTGAATGCACAGAGAGTCAGACAATGGCAGCTTGTTCCTTATCAGAGCCAGATGTGAGGAATGAATTCCCAGCTCCAGAAAGCAAGAGTGACCCACACATTTGGGAGAAACATCACAGTGAGAGAAGATAGCCTCCAGCTGCTGCCTATGCTACGTGTAAAGCAGTTGTTAGCAGAGGGTGAGGATGCTCAGAGCTCGTGGCTTGCAGGGATTGCTAACTAGCAGCCTGCCTGCTCTCTGACAGGACAGGGAGACTACAAAGGAGCTAAATCTAAGGCTTGCAGGGTACTGCACGGGCTGGCTGACAAGCTCAGAGGGTACCTGAGTAGCACAGCATTCTCACAGGGCTCTGAAACAACCGGCAGCAGGCAAGGGTAATACCTGGAAAAGGAAGCCAGATTAGATATTCACTGCCTTCAGTCAACGAGAGACTCACACGGATTGTCCAGCCATTCACAGAAACAGTGCTGAGCAAGGAGACTGTCATGTATCAGAAGGTGGGGTAATAACAACAGTTTATGATGATAGTGCAGCTCAGGTAGGAGAAATGAGTACAAAACACAAATCTGCCACATTTAAAGAGTGACTGCCTGAGTAAGAACAGGACCAAAAATGCTCATCTACATGAGAAAAGTAGGTACAGCCAGAGAATGATGTAATGAGGCTGGGAAATGGCAGCATTGCTCCCAAGGAATTGTTAGGAATTTCAGCAACCAGGGACAGGGTTCTCAAGCCCTACACAGGATACCCCACGGCCACCTGCCCCTCTATGCTGCTAAATTACAGACCGGAATTTTGGCAAACCAAACCAGCAGCTACGTCTACTTCTATTTTAGGTGGAGAACCTGAGGTGGAAAGCTCAAAGGGGTCTGGAGATGCAAAACTCCAGTTTTTAAAGATTAGGCTGGAAAAGAGTTTCCAAGTTGTTTCTGAGCTAGGTAGAGCCCTAAATTACCTCTGCACACGGAAGTGCTGCTGACTGGTGCCAGAATGAAGGCTGTGCTCAGGAAGCACACACAGCCAGATAAAAATAAACTAATCACTTAAGCTCATCTTCTTAATCCCAGGCATAACTAACCTGGCACATTCCCATCCAGTTTCCTACTTTAAAACTCCCCAGCTCCAGCGCTTTTTTCTCCCCAAGAAAGGCTGGCAGGAAGCTCCCAGGCTCCCAATATTTTCAACACATCCTAGATATCCTGAAACCCACATTTCTCATTAGGATCTGTTCAAGTAACCTCAGGGAAAAAAACCCAACACTTCTGTGACTCAGCAGAGCTTCATCCTGTTACCCTGAGCTGGACTGCCACAGTTTAAAGTGCACCTGGCCTCTGTACTGCCTCCTGAGAGCAATTTATAGCTCCCAGCAGATTTTTTTTCCTCACTTCTATAATGATAGCACAGGTTGGAAATAATCTTTTTTTTTTTTGCTTTGTTAAAGGTTCCTGGCCTTCTTTGTACCCCTCAGTAGCCATCTCTGGGAGTGTTCCAGGCCAGGGTGGACAGGGCTTAAAGCAACCTGGGATAGTGGAAAGCATCCCTGCCCATGGCAGGGGGTGGAACTGGGTCATCTTTAAGATCCCTTCCAACCCAAACCATTCCAGAATTCTATGATTCTGTGATTTCATCTCTGCTTCAGGGAAGTCTGTTTTGCAAAAAAAAACCCCAAACCAACCATTCCATTACCAGCTAACCCCAGAGCAGAGACTGAAGTTGGATTGGATGAGTTAGTCCAATAGGATGGAATAAGACTTTTTAAGATGGAATTTGAAGTGCAAAATATGACACATGGAAAAGGAAAGTCCCAATTAACTTCTAAACCGAACAGCCACGGTGTTCATGCCTGTAAAACACAAATGTGGCTGAAGTCCTCTCTGCAACAGAGATTTAGCTTTGGTGTTCAACCACCCCGTATCCAGACCAGTTGGGAGAAAAAGCTGATGGAAAAGAAAACAGCCAAACCAGGGGAAAAAGCCATTAAGTTCTTTGCTGATGCTAAAGGACGCGCTTCAGAGGACGAGGGACTTTGCCGCTAATCCCTAAGCTCCACTGAGACCTCCGAGGGCTTTGCTGTTTATTCTGGGCTTCCTCCGGCCGGAGGAAAGTGAAAGCTCTGAGCTGCCCCGGCTCCCAGCTCCTGCCCTGCACAGCCCCGAGCTCACACACCACGGGTGAGGCAACAATCGCAACATTTTGCTGCACACTTTATTCCGGATACAGTGGTTTATTCTGCACACAGCGTTTTGGGGATACACTCTTACAAGAGACCTGTGGCTATCAGGTGCAACATTTATTTAAAGCTTTAGATAATTCCGGCACGGCGGCTGCGTTACCCGCTCCTTCCCACGCTCCCGTTCCGCTGCAGGAATTATGGGAGCGGAGGTCTCTGATCAGAAAAGATAGGATTCTATCGAGCGCGTTAATTCCTCGGCAGCGCGCGGGAGGCACGGACGTTAATTACGTTAATTACAGTTCTCCCCCCCCCCCCGGAGCCGCCGTTCCATCCATGCGCAGTTCTCCCGCAGCCAACCCGGCTCCCGGCGGCGGGGCCTGCGCCC
>VZTA01018394.1:75147-99209 GCA_013398855.1 Mohoua ochrocephala
CCGCCCCCCGGGCCCGCTCGCTGCCTCCCATTGGCTGCCGGAGGGGCGCGCGCGCTCGCGGGGGCGGGGCGTGCGAGGGAGAGGTGCGGCCGTGAGGGAACGGCCCGGGGGCGTCCGGGGAGACTCTCGGGAGAGACCCCCGGGAGACAGCGCCGGGAGAGAGCCCGGACTGAGAGCACGGGCAGGGACCCCCGGGAGAGAGCCTGGACTGAGAGCACGGGCAGGGACCCCCGGGAGAGAGCCTGGACTGAGAGCACGAGCAGAGACCCCCGGGAGAGACCCCGGACTGAGAGCATGGACAGAGACCGCCGGGAGAGCCCGGGAGAGAACACGGTCTGAGACCACGGGCAGGGACCCCCCAGGAGAGAACCCCAATAGAAAGACCCCGGGCAGGGATCCCGAAGAGAGGCCCCTGATAGAGACCCCAGGAAGGGAACTTGTACTGAGACCCTGGGCAGGGAACCCCCGGTTGAGACCCCGGACAGGGACCCCCGAGAGAGATCCCGGAGAGAGACCTCCGGCCGGAAACTCCCCATAGAGATCCGTGAAGAGAGACCCCGGAGGGAGATTTCAGGCAGGGACCCTGGGCAGAGACCCCGGCTGGAGACCCCTCCCTGCCAGCCAGAGACCCCTTCCCAGCCCCAGGGCATCTCCTGCGCAGGTAGAGGGTTTCCCGGTGGGCAGGTGGTTGTTTCTCTTTGAGGCACAGGTATTTATCCTTTTAACTGCCCTCGCTGCCCTGTGGGGGAGATTCAATGTGCAATAAACCAAGGTGGGGGACATTGGGGGCCTGTCAGCAACAGTAGAAACTGAGATAAACAAGTGGAAGGTGTCCCTGCCCATAGCAGGGGCTGCAATGAGATGGGTTTAAGGTCCCTTCCAACCTAACCCATTCCATGATTCTGCTGCTAATGCTCTGTCGTCTTCCCCCCTGCCAAGCACTGCTGAGAAAAAAGAGGAGCTGCCTGATCTGAAGGGGTTAACAAAGACATCGCCTAAAAAAACCTCAAGCAGAACTGTTTTGCAACACCTACTTCAAAAATTCCCTGTTGCCTCTGTTTAAACACCTGAAATACCACAGAAGGAAATTATCACAACTGACACTCCAGTAACATTTCCATCATTGCTTTTACTGATTCCAAACCCAAGAGGAAAAAATAGTTTAATTTACCAGAATTTTTACTCCCCTTACAATGTTCACAGCAATGATTTCACCGATTGGAGGCCACAGAGTTCAATATTTCTGTACATAACCTCAGTTTTTCACTTTTGTACTGCAAAGGCTTCTTTGAGATTAAGCACCAAGGTGCGGTGGGAATACAGAGAACAAGCAGTGGTTGGGACATCAGAAAAAGTTTGCTGGGAAAAGAGGGAGTGTTTCTAGCTAAAGAAGAGGCATCCTGGGATAAAAGCACTCTGCAGGTGGTTAGAGCCTGTGGTCACCTGTCCCAGGGGTGCTGTCAGAACCCAGGTTTTTAAGCAGAGCAGTTAATTCCTTCAAAATAAAGATTTCAGCGATCCCATGGGCTCAGGCCACACCTCTGCCCGAGGTTCCCATTGCAGTCCTGACTCAGCAGAGGTGAGCAGCAGCTGTAGTGTTTCTTTTTCCAAGGAGGACGTGTGGCAAGCAGGCCAGGAGCGGGATTTGGAGACAGAGGCTTCCATTCACAGCTGTGATTTATGGCTGCACAGCGCCAGCCTGGTGACAGCAGCTCTGCCAGGCACAGCATGCAGCTGTGCCATCCAGCTGTGCCCCCACAGGATAAGGCGGGAAGGCTGTTTCCACTGGGGTATCCCCCTCTCCACTCCCAGGGAGAGAGAGTTGGTGAGCAGGGGAGGGAAACAGGCCGAGCTGTAACAGATGAAGGAATTTTAAGGCTCCTGGCTTCAGCCCTGTAGCAGATTCCTGGCCACAATCATCCTCATGACCTCGTTGGTACCTGCAGCAGGATGGGAGTGCAAAGAAAACACAGTTAACACATGGTCCAGTATCTTCCCCCTCAAAATGCCAAGAGAATTCTTCCCCGATCTGCAGTTCACAGCACAAAGAAGCTCTTCCCACCGGCTGAGGTGGCATTCAGGAGGTGTTGGGCCAAAACCCAACTGCCAAGTGCCAGCACACTGCTTGGGAAAGCTGGTGCTGCTTTTTATGCGGGCATTGGGAGGATGCAGGACCAGGCATCGAGCAGAACTGGATTTGTACCAACATCTGAGCTTCTATGCTTTACATTTAACACATATACAACACACACACGGGCTGAAAACCCACTCAGTATTGGAAAGAGCATGTCCCTTATCAGGTACCCTGGCTGTAGGTGAGGGGATTTCAAAGCAGGGAAAACAAAATGTTTAGGAGGCCAAACTGAGGTTATAAAAGGCCAGATACTGTGAGAGACACGATGTCAGAGAGTGCAAACAGACCAAAATCACAGGAGAGGAATTGTTAGGGAGAATCATCACGTGGGATAAAAATGGACAGAGGCACTGCTAACATGACAACAAAATATCTTCCCCTGCTGTAAGACTCTTAAAACAGCCAGTAACTGCTCCCACACATCCAGAGCTCCCAGCCAGAGGACTCACACATGGGATACCTCATGCTCAGAGCAGAGCAGCGCTCTGAAACCCAAGAATCAAAGTCATGTGGGAAGGTGGGGGCCTCCAGGGGAGTTTCTCTCCTAACCCTAATGCCAAGTTCACTTGTAATCAAGGGTGTCTTTTACCTTCCAGGATCTGGTGGACTCTGATGTCTCGCACAAACTGCTGCACCGCGTAATCCTTCAAGTAGCCGTAGCCCCCGTGCATCTGCAGAGCCTGGTTGCAAATCTAAGAGGATAACACTGCTGTGAGGTGACTTGTGAAGGACACGTCAGTGCCAGAAGCTCGGTAAAGCTCCAGGAACCTGGGCTCACTTTTTTTCCCTGGTCACCTAATCTCATCTCTTAAAAGCGTGGTGTGACTCTCAGTTCCCATCAGCGCTGCTCCCCTCAGTGGTACCATGTCACCTGTTTCACATGAAGGGTGTTTTTATGTGAACAGGAATGCACGGAAATACCCAGGGATGGGTACAGAGATACCCAGGGATGGGTACAGAGATACCCAAGGATGGGTATTTTTAGGGAATAAGGCGATTTTTGCTGCATTTCTGTGGTTTGCGGATGCAAACCCAAACCACCCAATCGCCACCTGGCCAGCAGGGCGCTGGTTTCCATGGAAACACGACTCCGTGTGTCCTATCCCTCAGTTTGGGATAGAAAACATAAGAACAACAAAAATGCAGAGTGCTGAGCACATAAGACAGCTTCTAAATGACACTGGGCTAGGAAGCGTCAAGTGTTCTTTTTCTCCCTTCTTGCTTTCTCCTTACAGGGACATTTTGATAAGGTAACAAAATAAGATATTTTTCAGAGTGACAAGGTATTTTTCAAAGTGGTAAGTTAATTTTCAAAGTGATAAGGTAATTTTTTAGTGGTCTAGGAAAGACCACTTGCTACCTAGGAATGATCACCCTGCGGCATGCAAGTTATCCTTGGAAAATAAAAATGCTCTGCTCCCTGTCCTGTCTCCCTTTTGGCCCCCTAGGAAGTGGCGTAGAAAGCACTGTGGAAAGATTAATCCCGCAGCCTCCATGTGTCTTGTAAAACATCCTGTCCTCAAATCAGGCTCGTGGCTCTGGCCTTGGCTTTCAGTCGCTACAGCATCAAACTTCTCCCTAACACCCTGGGCACTAAGAGGGGGTCTCCAAGCTTCCCCAGTTAGGATCCCAAGTGGAGTTTGAGTGACAGCTGTCGAAGCACTCGTCGGTGGCAAAGAGCTTGGCCATGGAGCAGAGCACGGCCGCGTCCTCCCGGCCGTCCTGCAGCGCCTGTGCCGCGTTGCGCACCATGAGCCGCGCTGCCACCAGCCGTGTGGCCATCTCTGCCAGCCTGAACTGCAGGTACTGCCAGAGCAAAGGTTGGATCAGCACCCTCATCACGGCGGTCCGAGCCACAGCCCCACCACCTTCAGGCAGGGCTCAGGCCCGACACGCTTCCTTACACAGGAAGAACGTGTTCCCAACTTCTCCAGGGAAGGCCCTGCGAAGTGAGGGATGGCCCTTCCAGGATGAGGAAGAGCTCAGCTCTGGAGGGCGGAGCTGCCGCAGGGGTTACCTGGTTGCTGGCGAGGGGTTCCCCGAACTGTTTGCGGACAGTGAGGTGCTCCTGAGCCAGGAGAACTGAGGCGTGAGCAGCTCCTAACGAACAAGAAGCTGGTGGGAGAAGCCAAGGACACAGAGTGAATGTGAAGTTAATTGAAACAGGCAACAAGAGGAGCCTGCCCTCCTCCCCTGGCTCTCTTTGCCTTTCTCACCGATGTTTATCCTGCCTCCATTGAGCCCCTGCATGGCGATGCTGAATCCCTGCCCTTCAGCTCCCAGCCTGTTGTCCACAGGAACAATGCAGTCCTCAAAGATCACAGCCCGAGTTGGCTGGGAATTCCAGCCTACCTGGGAAAAAACAGAGCTCTTTCCAGACTGCCTGAGGAGCAGCACAACTCCAGCTCCAACACAGAACCACCAGCCTGCACTCAACCCCCCGGTCTCGCTGCCCAGCTGCCACAAAGCACCCGTGGTCTGCATGGTTTGGCCTCAGTGGGGAAACTGGAATGGGAGTTTTTGAGAAGAGGTACAAATCCAGTGATCTTTGATGTTCCTGAGACTAAAACCCTTCGCTTACCAAAGGGATGGGTATTGGGCAAACTTCACCAAAGCTGGACTCGGCTTGGAAAAACCCCGCCAGGCTGGGACTCCAGTCCCATCCATGAAGAGACACCTAATGCTTTGCACAGACAAGCTCATTAGGACAAGAGGACACAGCCTCAAGCTGTGCAGAGGAGGTTCGGGTCGGACATCAGGAAGAACTTCTCCAGGGAAAGGGTTGTCAGGCACTGGAGGGAGCTGTCCAGGGAGGTTTGGAGGCCCCATCCCTGGAGGTGTCCAAGGAACACCTGGATGCGGCACTCAGTGCTCTGGCTGACAAGGTGGGGATCGGGCACAGGTTGGACTCAGTCTTGGCAGTCTTTCCAACCTTAATGATTCTGCGGTTCTGTGATCTCTGTCCTGCACTTCCCTCAAGCACACGGGAAGCACAAACCAAGCCTCTTACCTTCTTCTCCTTCTTGCCAAAGCTGAGCCCTGGCATTCCCTTCTCCAGCACGAGGCAGGAGATGCCCTTGGGGCCTGGGCCCCCTGTGCGACACATGACCACGTACACATCGGTGTCACCTCCCCCGCTGATGAAGGCCTGCAGGAGGGCACAACAAGAGAAGTGAGGCTTTGGGGTGGTTTCATAAACTAACCCTGAGCCCACAGCAGCAGCTGGCAGGGTACAGAGATGGAGGGGCAAAGACCCCACAGCCGGGGGCATTTAGGGGCCCAGCTGGCGAAAGCTCTGCAGAGCATGTCCTGCCTTGGGAGAATGCACAGAGATCAGGAGACAGCAGGGAATGGGAAGGACAGTGAGACCCAGGCCCCGGTGTGCAGACAGCCTTAGCAGGAGCAAAGAGGTACCTTGGAGCCATTCAGGACGTAGCTGTCCCCCTTCCTCTGAGCTGAGGTCAGCAGGGAAGCTGCATCACTGCCACTCCCTGTTTGAGAAGTAAGGAAGCAGCCAGTAAAGCAGAAGGTCCAGAGCCTACAAATTCTCCCTGGGATGATACCCTGACATCTGGGTTTGTACCACGAGCATGTCAGCAATCATCCTCCCTAACTTCTCCAAATGAACACGGAAAGAAACTTTCCACCTCCAGCCCTGTGCAATCTTCATGTCCAGTTAAAGAGAAAGGAGAAGATGTCTTGGTTGAGGATGCTCACCTGGTTCAGTCAGGCAGTAAGAGGCAAATTTTTCCATGCTACAGAGCGATGGGCAGAACCTGTGCCGCTGCTCCTCGTTGCCAAAGGTGTCAATCATCCAAACACACATGCTGGGGTGGGAGAGAAGGAGCAGCATTCAGGATGTGAACACAGGTTGTACAAGAACATCCCTGGCTGACACAGAGAAAAGCTCCACAGAGTTCAGACACAAGCCCTGAGACCTGAAAATGTATCGTTCCACCTTCCATTCACCGGAAACACGCTGCCTCGTGGAACAGCAGGTTCCTGTTGAAGAGCCTCAGTTTCCCCTCCATGCTCAGCCCTGCTCCAGAAAACTGCACCTGAAGAAGGTGGCAGCATCATTCCAGCTCTCTGTGCCAAGTGACCTGTCACTGGACATGTCTGTACAAGCAGGACAGCTCTGGGATCAGGTGGTGCCTCTGGCTCTGTCACAGCACGGCCGAGGCACAAAGGCTTTTTCCAGGCAAGTTCCTATCTATAGACAGCTTAAGTGGCAGAGTGGGGAACAAAATCCAGAACTTAATCCCATCTTGCATGCCGCAAAGCTAAAATTACTTCTTGGTGGCATCTCAGTCCTTGTGGCCTATTTGTTTACTGCTATCCAGGGATCCTCACAGGGATGTGTGTATTCGAGGTCACAATTTAAATATTTAAATAATAAGCAGCAGCGGGGGAGCTGCCTCCGGCTGGATTTAGAGCCCACAGAACAGCCAGGCTGACACCATCCACCCCTTCCCAGACACACTCACTTGTGGATGCTCATGTAAGCAGTGGTGCTGGCACATCCTGTTGACAGAGCTTCAAAGATTATGGAGGTGTCAAGTCGTGACAATCCAGAGCCACCGACATCTGGTTTCACATAGATCCCACCAAATCCTAGCTGGGCTGCCTTCCGCATCGTTTCCACAGGGAATATTTCCTATTGGGGCAGGCAGAGATATCCCAATGAATATTCAGGGTCAGTTCAATCTCTTTTGGTACCCCTGGGCTACCAGCTCAAGTCCCACCGTCCTGCATGGTTTAAGTCAACCGGGTGGGTCAAAGAAGAGGTGGTACCTACACAGACATACTCCATCTTCAGGAGTGAATCCAAGATTCAGGTGACTGAATAACCTAGCTAGGAGAGCTTCAAGGCATGTCTGATAATTCCGCCCCCCCACCCCCAGCTACAGCAGCATCTTCAATGACAATCTCCAGAGCTATCGCAGGAACCCCTCAGTGAGACCTATGGATCGTAACATCCTAAGGGAGGAAAAAGGGAGCAGTTTAACCCTTCTGAGGCTGTCCCACCTTCTCATCCCACTCGGCCATGTAAGGAGCCATCTCCTTCGCAGCAAAATCAAGGGCAACTTTTTGGAATTCCTTCTGATCCTCAGTGAGTCCAGTGGATGCTAGAAAAGGAGGAAGAGATAAAAAATACGTCTGTTGTGGGAAAGCAGCACAACCGCCTCGTCTATAGCCCAAACAATTTCAAGGTGCCCCTTAACTCACACAAACAGTTCAGGGTCTCTGCTGCAGAGACCATTTCTGTGTTCACAGTTCATGAGTGTCCGCGCCCACACCGCCCTGCGCAGGGACACAGGAGCAGGGACACGGGGAGCAGGGACACAGGAGCGGGGACACGGGCAGCTGGGAACATCCCTCCAGGCGGGGACAGGAGGTCCGGGGCCACCGACCCGCTGTCCATGTCCCCCAGCCCGCCTCCCCCGGGCCACGGGGGGTTCCCCGCTCGGGGCTGGGCAGCTCCTTACGGTCGAGGCAGGACGCGATCCCCCGGCGCCCCAGCAGCAGCCGCGCCGCTGCCCGCGGCGCCGCTCGCCATACCATGGCCATGGCCGCGCGGGGCCGCTCCGGTTTCCGGGTCCCGGTTTCCGGGTCCCGGCGGGGCACGCTGGGAGCTGTAGTCCTGCCCGCGGCACAGCCCGCCCGGGCAGGAGGGAGGGAGGGCGGGGAGGCGGCACTTGCATAGCGGGGCACCGCTTCTCAGCGCGGCTTTCTCCTCCTCCTCCTCCTCCTCCTCCTCCTCACCCTCCTCACCCTCCTCACCCTCCTCCTCCTCCTCATCCTCCTCACCCTCCTCACCTCCCGGCACCGCGAACTGGAGAGGCGGCAGCGGCCCGAGCTGGTGAGCGGGAGCTCAGAGGGCTGGGAAGGAGGGAGGAAGGGGAAAGCTTGGCATAGAAGGTGGAAAAGTTGATGCCACCCTGCCTGGCAGGAGGCGGCCGGCTCGTAGCGGTGTAAGTTCTGCTGACAGAGGGGGCAGGGGATGGACCGGCCGGCCTGCGCCTTCCCGCGGAACCACAGGGTCGGTAGGGCTGGAAGGGACCTCTGGGGATCAGCCCGTCCAACCCGCTGCCAAGGTGCGGTCACCTGCAGCGAGCGCGCCCGGGTGGGTTTGGCGGTCTGCAGAGAGGGACCATTCCCGGAGGGACTTTGGTGAGCACAGCCGGCAGCGGGCTGAGCCAGACACCCGGGGCGAGGCTGGGCTGAGCTCTGGAGACAAGCACGGCTCCCTTTTCCAAAGGCGCTGCCCCTCTGGCACGGCAGAGGGGCCACGCTCAGCCCACGCACCTTCGGAACTGTTCTCCAGCGGCTGCCCCGCCGTGCAGCAGGAATCCAGCCCCTGCTGTCCATCAGGGCTCCAGGGTGCGGTCCCCGAGCCCTGCCAGCATTCACACTGATAGAGGAAGTGGCTGAGCTCAAGGAAAGATTTATTTGCTCTGCACTCGCCGTACAGCGCTTGCAGCTCTCTGCCTCAGCCATCTCTACTTTTTTCAGCTGCCTGAACGAGCAGTAATTCCTCCTCCTCCTCTCGTTCATCAGGTGCTTCTCAGTGAAGAGAAGATAATTCAGAGAGACCAGAGATGCCTTGGCCGAGCAGAAAGAGAGACAAAGAAGCAGTAGCAGGTCTGTGCTGACATCCTGCCTGATTTAGCATCTCTCATTTGAGGTTGCAGGCTATAGTGAAACTACAGACAGCCGTATTAACCGTCTGTCTTTCACAGCCAATGTCTTACAGACAGCATTTCCTGTGCCAAATGAGCTGAGCACCCGAGCGTGACTGAGACAAGCCTGCTAGGTGTGTGATAAGGACAGTGATGTATCCTCAGCACAAGGGGGTTAGGAAATGTAATTCAGGCCCATTTGTGCAGAGCTTTCAGGTCCTGCACAGCAGAATTGGTCGGTCAGAGTACAGCCAGTGCAGTGTCAGGAAGCCGATGTGGTACCAGCTGCAAGAAGAACATTGCACTGGAGGCACCATGATGTGGTGTTTAAAGTATAAGATGAAAAAATTGCACAGTTGGCTCATCTGTGCCACTCATCTGCTTGATCCACTCTAGCAAGTAACCATCTTCTTACCCTCTAATCACTTCTTAGTAATTGGGGGTTTTTTTGTGTGTGTCCTGAAGAAACAAAGGATATGGATCCCTTCTGAACAGGTAGCTCAGTGGAGGTTAAGCTAAGATTTCCAGCTACTGCAGGAATTGAAATCGCTTGGTTTGCTGCTGAATGTTCCTCTTACTCACCAGATTCACCTAAATCTACTTTGTTGCCTGCAGCTGATTTCTCAGCAATTAATTAAAAAAATTCAACTACACTTCATGTGGGCAGACATGGTCTGTCCCGAGGTTTTTTTATTTCTAACTGGGACTATTAAACGACATTTGTGCACACTGCACACACACAAGAATATCCTTACTTCAGATGCAAATTAGAAACACTCAGAATCATTGGTGCATAATGCTCAGTTACCTGAGCACCTGAGGTGCCCCAAACCCCTGCTGCAGTCAAATCTGTGGAACCAGCTTGGACAACGAAAAGTATTTTTTGAAACAAAATGTGTTTTATCTCCATGTCTTTTAAGATAAAGGAGAGTCTGATGCTAAAATGGCCAAAACCGAGGAGAAGACTTCGGATAAGCAGGAAGAAGAGAAGTCTGCAAAACCTCCAGCTGGGAGATCCAGCTCAGGATGGAAGAACTGGAAGAAAAAAACATCTGAGTCCAGTGGGGAGGAAAGCAAGATCACATATTGTCACTGGCTGCTGAAATCAGAACCAGAGAGCAGGCTGGAGAAGGGGGTGGATGTGAAGGTAAGCGCTGACACTCCCCTCACTGAGCAAAGGACAGCAGCAGTGTCACTCCTGCCCAGCTTTAGTGCCCAGATGCTGAGGGACTAAAGCATCAGACAACGCAGATTGTTTTTTCTTCTCAAAACCCATTTGTCCTCCTGGAAATAGAAAAACAAAATGTTCTTGTCCAAGGTGACAACCTTGGGGTTTCGTACGTAAACGAGACATAACACAAGAGGAAATCAGGTCCTCAGGACTGTTGATCACAGGAGCAGCATCTATTTCAGACTCTGCCTTTACACTGCTGCTTTGTAAAGGTTTTTCTGTAGGCCCTGTGGGAGATAAAAATTGTGTCAAGTTTGTGCTATAATTGAAGGAGCTGCTAGCAACAAATGCTTAGGCTCAATGCAGACAATGACACTGTAAAGATCGGAAACCTCCTGAATTAATCTTTCTTTTCATTTCGTTTGGCAGTTCAGCATTGATGACTTGAAAGCTCAGCCTAATCAGACAACCTGCTGGGATGGAGTAAGGAACTACCAGGTAGGAAGCACATGGGGTCACTGAAAGAGCGGTAGGAAAAAGGTGGCTCTGCCCACAGCTTTTCCTTTGCCTGAAGCATTTCCTTTCAGGACACTCTGCCTGTTCATACAGGTGCATTTTGGCAGGAATCCGAAGTCAACTCCTGCCTAGTGGCCTCTAGGTCAGAGGTAGATTCAGGCTGGGAAATATTCTGTCAAATGGTCCAGTCTTTCTTTTGCTTAGACCAACCTTTGATACCTTACAGCAAGTCTGTACTTACCCAAATACTCTGTCAGTGTACAGCTTTCTGTTCCAAAGGAACTCCACGTGTGCTTCCCCTGCTATGTGTGATCCCTGCGCTATATAGGATTCCCTATCCCCCTATACATGATCTGCTCTGCTCTGAGTTGTTTGCTGACAACTCTCCTGGGCAAGGGTGGCTGAGCTGTTGAATTCCCACGCACTTTCTGACCAACAGGATCTTGTTCTTTAGCCTTGTTTTTACTTAATTTCATTCCAACACAAAAACATCTCTATGACAACTGCAGGAAACATTACCCGAGTAGTTCTGCAGCACATCTACCTCTCCTCTTGTTGGTTCCTGTTCTTGGCTGCTTATAATTAAGCCCCGAGAACTTGATGGAAAGAGCTGAAAGTCTCTTGTTTACTCCTGACAGGCAAGGAATTTCCTGAGGTCCATGAAACTTGGGCAGCAGGCCTTCTTCTACCACAGTAACTGCAAAGAGCCTGGCATCGTGGCCATCGTCGAGGTGAGGGTCTGTGTTTTGGGGAGAGGGGAGAAGTGATAATGAACGGGTTATCAAACAGCTCATCACTTGTGTGTCAGCACCAGAGAGTGCAGGAGTTGTCCAGTGAGAGCAGGGAATGAGCCCAGGACACCTCAGCTCAACACTACAGGGCTGACTCAGTCATGTGTCCCCAGAGAGATGGAACCAAACTGTGCTGTTTTCCTGCTGACATTTCAGGGCACTCCCAGCCAAGCCGAGTGTTGTTCCACACTCTGATTCCAGTCTGACTCACTAAATTCTAGTCAGCAGAGCCCACAAGGCAGTAGAATAAACCCAGGGCACGGAGCAGCTTTTTCTTTTTAAGAGGAGAACTCACAAAGATTATCATCAGCTACCCAGTTTTCCTCTGTGTGTTCCTTCCACACTGATCTCCAGCAGCTGGTGTTTCGCCGACTGTTCTGCACTGCTCCGACCCAAGAAAGGTAAAGGAAACTGTTAGAATGGAGTTCAGGGAAAGCAAGGCTGATTTTTGCAAAAGGTTTATTCCTTGTCACATTTCATACCCTTTGCTGACAGGTATTTTGAACTGATGGAAACTTTCTTCTCCCCTTGTGCTTCAGATCGTAAAGGAGGCGTACCCTGATCACACACAGTTTGATAAGAAGCATCTTTATTATGACTCCACCAGCAAAAAAGAGAACCCCAAATGGTCCATGGTAATGTACTGTATTAAATACAGCTGTTCAAGCTCTGTGTGCAAGCCAAGAGAAGGGAGAAGGCTCTTTGCATCATATTGAAAATCTTAAGCTTCTGTCCTGGCCCAGCTGCCTTTTTTTCTCTCAAGAGAAAATCCAGTCCTGACTGTTTTCTCTGCTTTTTCCCCTACCCCTTCCAGAAGGCTGCCAAAATGTATGTCCCTAAATTTTCAAATCTTAGCTGCAGGGCTGGCCTCCCTTCATTTTCAAATCTTGGCTGCAGAGCTGGCCTCCACGCATGGCAGAACCCCGAGTTAGGAAAATGAACTAAGAACCACTGTCAGTGCACAACGAACAAAGCTGTAGTTTTGAGGCACATTAAATTGTAGGGAAGGGAGTGTTCATGGGCTGGCTACATCCCACATCTTAATTCTGTATTGTCTGTGACGTGAATGCACCTTGCTGGTGCACAGTGCTGCTTCCTGCCAACAAATCACCTGCCAGAAGTACTGGGAAGTTCTTTTAGCCTTGAGCAAGGCAAAGCTTCCAGGCTGTTAGTGGACATCAGTCACTTGCTTCAGTTTTAAATCTTTATCCCTCAAAGATCTTATGGGATATCTGGAGGCTGTGTCCTTGTCTAACCTGCTCCCTCCCAGGTGGATGTGCAGTTTGTGAGGATGACCAAGCGCTTCATCCCCCTCTCCGAGATGAAGGCTCACCACCTGGCACACAAAGCACATGGGGGGCCCCTCAAGAACATGATGCTCTTTGCCAAGCAACGTCTGTCTGTCCAACCCCTGACCCAAGGTGAGAACCTCCCAGGACTCTTGATTCCCTCTGTCAGACAGCCCTCAGTCAGAGAAGCTGGAAGTTTCACTTACGGCCTTTTGTTCCTTACCGCAGAGGAATTTGATTTTGTCTTGAGCCTGGAAGAGTAAAAGTCACGTGAAAGCAGCACAGCTACCCCCCAGCCCGCTGATGCCTGCTCCTCCACCAGCACAACTTTCAAATTTACCTGCTCAGTCGCAGCACCGTGAACCAAGATCCGCAGCCACGCGCCCCTTCCCCGACAGTGTTATTTTTGCTTATTTTTTCAGTAAATAAAGCATTTTGAAATCAACTGCAGCTGCTTGGGTTTTAATAGTGGGAAATCTGCAATTTAGCTTTTGAAGGAAGAAACAGGTACATCCTCTTTTGTTTAGTTTGGGCTCTAGTGCAGCTCCATGCACTGCAGAGGGACATTTTTCTGCAGGAAGGAATCCCTAAGGTCTGTCTAGAACCAGAAAATTTAGAATCATAAAATAGCCTGGGTTGGAAGGGACCTTAAAATCATCTCTTGTCCCACCCCCTGCCATGGGCAGGGACACCTTCCACTATCCCAGGCTGCTCCAAGCCCCGTCCAGCCTGGCCTTGGACACTTCCAGGGATCCAGGGGCAGCCACAGCTGTGCCAGGACCTCACCACCCTCAGGGAAGAATTTCTCCCCAGTATCCCATCTGAACTATTCTCTGTCAGTTTGAAGCTGTTCCCTCTTGTCCTGTCACTGCATGGCCTTGTAAACAAATCTCTCTGGAGATGGATATACAAAGCTGATCACAGGGAACTTCCTGCAGGTACAAAAGTTTCCATGTTATTTTAGTTCTGACATCAGGGAAATGAAAGGAAATAAAGCCAGCCTGCTCATTTTTAAGCCACATGGGTCCTCTACCAGCACAGCTGCCAAGCAGTGACACAGCTTAAAGAAAGACCAAGGATTTAGAAAGATAACAAAGGACAGACTCCTCCAGCATGTTTGGAGAGCGGCACACTATGGCACTTTTTAAAGAAAAATCTCTTCATATCACAGAAAAAAAAAAAACCAAACCCAACCCAATATAAAACATCAGACAAACGCGTGCACAGCATTTGACAGCCAGGGCTGGCTCTTTTTAATTGGAGAGACAAAAAAACCCAAGTTTTAAAATACAGCCATTGAAAAGACGACGAATTAAGAAACATGTAAACACAGCAGAGGCTTAATTACAAGTTGCACTGCTTGGTTTGCTACTTGCCCACTCCCCTCTGCCTGCGAGAGGGGGAATGACCCAAGTACAGCACAGAACCACCAGCTCAGGGGGACAGGACTGCTCGAGCAGCATCTGGCCCTTAACATGCTAACAAAACACTGTTCTAGAGAGTACCTTGTCCTGGAGTGACCCCAGCTTCTCTCTAAGGATGCTCAGCACATCTGCTCCACCCCAGACAAGCAGAGGGCCCAGTGGTGGACAGGCTGAATGGTCCATTAGATTCAGTAAAAATGGGGATCATTTCTTAGTTCTGGTTCCACACATAGGGACAGGGGGGAGAGGGGACAAAGTAGGGAAAAAACCCCCAAATCAATCTATAGGCTCATGCACCTTTTCCAAGGGAACCCTCCAGGAATGATGAACAGGTGCTTAACAGCCATCTCCTTACAGCCAAGCAATTATCTCACATCCAGTCTGGCCGGAAAAAAACCACTCCTGGAATGCAGAGGCATCTCCATCCAGGGGGTTTCTTTACCACCACATGGCCTACAATCCAGGGGAATAAAAGGAATAAAGGAATTCAGCAAGGAGGGAGCCGAAGGAAAGCTTAGGAAGATTGTGAGGGCGCTGCTGTGCTCAGCTCAGCCATGGAAAGACAGCCTGCTATCCCCAAGGGCTCCCAGAGGAGCTTCACTTATCCCTAAAAGATTGTGCCTGGCTGCAGGACAGGCAGTTCCCCCCAGGGAGGGAGGGAGGAGTGTCCAAAGTGACATCCAGGGTCCTTTGCCACGGCAGACCCGCAGCAGGTCCCCACCCCTCGCCCTGGCACAACAAGGTGATTGTTGTCTGCAGTGAGCTTTTGCTCCAGCCTTGGGAAGACACGGCCCCAGCCCACGGCACAGACTCCCCGTGGGGGAAAAGCAAGCCACGTCCTCACAGGTGCACAGCAGAAACATGGGGTGACACAAGCATTCAGCAGAGATGAGAGCATTAGTCCTCTACAGAGTGAGACTGGCCAGCTCTACTAAAAACCACAACCTTACACGTGGTGAGGAAAAGATAACTTACTTTGGCAAGCAGAAACACACATTTATCACTGAAATACAGTAGCTGTCATTACATAAAAAGCTCCCCTTCCCACCCCGGCCCCACTCCCTCCACCAGCACCGTTCCACCGAACAAAGCAGAAACTTCCATTTCCCAGCTGCAAGACACCTGCTCTACATTCAGCCGTAGGACAGAGGGACTCAATTCCAGAGCCAAAAGGAAGCTGGACAAAGTAGCGAGCCACAAACTCAGGGAAATCCAGACAAATCCCACTTGACAGAGCTCATATCCCAGCACTCAGTGTAGGCTTGTCTCTCCCTCGGGTAGGAGGTCTCACCACCTGCTTGGGTGAGCTAAACAGGATGGACATTCTCCAAACTCAGTCCTTCAAGTCTACAAAGCCACATCTGATTTTTAATGGAGGAGTGACTTCCTTCTGGGAATGTTCTCATGAGTCTACTTAGCTGAAGGCTAAAAGCAGCTTATTTTAAAAAAGAAAACCCACATTCAGGTTCTCAGTTCATTGCATGCTCTCAGACCTCGCTGGTAACTTCAGCTCAGGCCTCAGGAACGTGGCTCTGGAATCAGAGCTCTGCCACCCTTCCACTTGCTGCTTGCCTCCATCCAGCAGCCCACACAGGCCTGTTTGAGCCTCCCACAACAATTGCATCCACCTTCTGCCCCCACTAATCCTCGTCCCGCACACGCGAGGCAGCAAACCAGACGACGCGCACGTGCCCCTACGCTACTGTCCGTCCCTACACAAAGCCTGCTCTGTCCCAAGGACACAGACACGGGCAGGGCAGCATGTGCAGTATAAACACACCCCAGGAGAGCCCCCAGGAGCTCCAAAACTGCTCTCTACACCTCTCCAGGCTGCTCTGTAGCAGCACCTGGGAGCCACACGAGTGCAGCAGCCAGAGTGTGGATCTTGGGGACACTCAGGCAGCTGCCAGGACAAGACTAGGAAGGCACTGCTCCTGGACAGGAGCCTTCCTGCCCCCACTTCTTGCCCGCCCAGCAGCACTGGGACCCTCACTGCTCTGCCCACCCTGTGCCACCTCCTCCTGTATCCACACATCTCATTCCCTCCTACCAGCCGCAGCTCCTGCTGGGACACAGCACGGCCCTGCCCATGCTCCATGCTGAGTCCCGCCGGGTGGCAGTCCCAGGGCTGAGTCACCTACATCATCCAACTGCTTGTGGCAAGGAATCCAACGCCAGCACGAAGAGGAAGAAGGGGAAGCAGCAAGGGAATGACACCACACAATTTCCAGTAGGCCACACCAGAGTCTCTGATCCCTCCTCTAGCACACAGCTGATCACTGGGCCGTTTTCCCCAGGGAAGATTTCGGAAAGGCAAGAAAAACATCCATCCTACACAGCCCCAAAGCAACCTCCACACGGCTGGGGAGAAGCAGCAGATGGGGCCTTCACTTGCTCTGTCCTTCCCCACTGCCAGGCCGAGGCTCTCGGGGCGCAGAGGAGATCAGGCAGCTCCGCAGCCTCCGGACATTGCCTCAACGCAGCTGAGCCCAGCCTCCAGAGGAATGTATGGATTGGGAAGCACCGCAGCGCCTCTGACGCCGTGCCGCCAGCGCTCCAGCTCGCCGAGCCCTCCCGCCCCGTCCCACCCTGCCAGTCCTTTGAAGAAAGGAATTAAGTCAAAAACGGGTATTTATTTCTGTGAAGTCTCTGAGCGTCTCCTCCTCGGTGCCGCTGTCCTGGGGGCTCCCGGCAGCCCCTCGCCCTCACTGCCGGCCGTTGTTCTCCGCGGGCTGCCCGGGGGGCTTGGCCTCGCCGTGCGAGGACGTCCCCTCGAAGCGCTGGGACGCGATGGCAGCTTGGTGGGACATGCTCTTCCTCACGATGTCCCCTTTCCTCCACAGCACCACCTCCTGCAGGGACACAGCCGAGGCTTGTCAGGGCTCGTGAGACCATCTGCCGAGACCTACTGCTGCCCCACCCAGCCCTGCAGGCTGAACCAGGCTCAGTGTTCCACCCACAGCCAGGACACACCTGGCAGTGCAGGCTGCCTGGAATTTGGGTAGAGATCTCCTCCCTGGGGTCTGGGCATGCAGAGGGCATCCAGGGCATCCACTCTGTCCTAGTGCCACTGATAAGGTGAAGCACAGAAGCTCCGCCACTGAGCAGAAACGATAGTGCCAGGCAGGCACTTTCCAGACTCCTCCCCACCACCACACACATCTGACCTGCATGGACATTCTTCTAGACCATCTTCCCGCGTGATGGATCCCAAATTCCCAGCAGGTCCTCGTCACAGTATCCCAGCCAACAATCCACGGGTCCAAGGAGAACAGCAGCTCTGTTTCTCACCTGCTGTTTGAAGTAGCGCCTCTCCTCCTCATCGATCAGCACCAGGTTGAGGTAATAACGCACAGAGAACTTCTTGTTGATGTCCCTCATGGTTGGAGTCAGCTCATAACCAGCCAGAAAGAGCCTGATGGGAATGGACTCCCCTGGAAAGGGCACAGAGCTGTCAGCACAGACAGGATGCAGATATAAACCAGGAGAGCAGCAGCAGCAAAACACAAACTCACACAGCCACAAACTTTGTCACCGTTTCCACAAGTGGACTAACATGAGCTAGAAGACCTCAACTCCCTTCAGAAACCAGCATGCACGGTCCACAGCCAGATCCTGCCCTTGCTGACAGCTATTCCAGCTCCACTCTAACAGCACAGGACTCTTTTGGGACCTGCATCGAGACAGCACTGCAGAAAAAAATGAGTAAGGTGACATTTTCTCTGGCAGATGACTCTGCTGGGCAAAGGAACAGTGGCACAGGAGATTGGCACAGAGCAAGAACACCATCTCTCTGCTCTGAGCTGCAGCAATGCCAGCTGGTGGCCCATGCCAGCTGTGAATTTACAGCTGGTTCTGCCACTGCTTCATCAAAAGAATGAAGTCATTGCAACTCATTCTGCCTCAGTTCCCTCTCATTACACTGGAGAAGGAAGGGGATCAGATCAATCCCCTGCTCTGAGCCCACCAGTGGAATAGGATGCTACTACTGAGCACACAGAAGATACTGCAAGACTCGTATTCCCACCCCAAAAGCCTTCAGAAGAGGAATCCCGGGGGTTCCTGTGCCCTCTCACCTCTCACGGGTGCCCCGTCCATGATCTCGTACTTCGCTATGGTGTCGTTCTCGTGGTACACGTTGGGCCCCGTGCCCGTCGTCTCCCTCTTGATGATGTCTATCTCCATGTGCTTGATCTTGATCCGCACCAGCAGGAAGTAGATCTTCCCCACAATCACATCTTTTAAGTGGTACCTGGCACGAGAGGGGAGAAAACACCAGGATCGAACCCCTGTGCAGCAGAGCAGGGATCGGGCTGACATGCAGGAACTTGCTGGGCAGGCACTTTGCTCTCATCCACAGCAGATGGCAAATCAGCCACCCCCACCAGCAAACAGCCCTTCGTTTCCATCCTCTGCTCTTTTGGAAACCCACAAGAACATTTAGCATGAGCAGATAAATTTAAAAAGGAACTTCAGGCTGAGTATCTGCAAGAAACCCCTGCGACAGCAAAGGTTTCCAAACTCACTATTTTAGGTCAATTAAAACCAACCCAAATCACAGAATCATTTAGGTTGGAAAAGACCTCTGAGATCATCGAGTCCAACCTTTGACCAACCACCACCCGCAGGGAGATTTGTCAGCACCAGTTGGGAAAGATGCACTAAGAGTAGTTTAAAAGAGCTCTTCCCAACTTCTTTGCTGGATTTAATTCCCACTTCAGCTGCATTGTCTGGTAAGGAGCAAACACTGTATTTTGGAGACACCTGGAAGTACTGATCTGGCTGAGGATACAGGGAGTGAGAAGTTACTGCAAGAAATTCATGCTGCGCTCCAGGCTCAGTGAGCCACAGCCATTGCTTCCCACTCCTTGATCCGGAGATATGGGGAAAGGAGAGGAGCTGTGGTGGTGCATCCTCCCCCCACCGCCCTGCCTTCTTTCCAGGCTGCAGTGAGATCTGAGAAAATGCTTGTTAGGCCTCATCCTTGAAACACCACCTGGGCTCAGCTCTTTCTGAGCTTAGCAAAAAAACACTGTTCTGCTCCCAGGAACTCCTAACAAGCTCTTGTTTTTCTCATGACCAGCCTTGGAAAACATTTCTCTGGCCTGGATGGCACAACATTCCTATTCTCACACTTTCAAAGAAAGCGCCGACCCAAAACGTGGCCAGGATGAGACATTGTTACGACTGAGGCCCACGCTCTTGAGACCCTATAAACAACGGTTCAAAATGGGGCCTGTTGAGCTCTCCTGGACTGCAGCTGGCTGTGACCAGCCATGTCCCTCCGAGGGGGACGCATGTCAGAGCCAGCAAACCCTCAGGTTGGCTACACCTGGAGGATCATCGAGACACGGCCTGTCCTGGGCCCATACCCTCACGCCTCGAGGCTCGATCCTTCGCCCGTCGGGAGATGCAAAAGCATCCCAAGGGAGGATTTTCACTGACCTCTGAGGGGGGTTTTTCCAATAAGGGTACCTTATCTTGCACTGATTATTTCTACGTGCACACCCTCTGCGCCTATGCTACAGCAAATCTGGAAGTTAACTTAAGTTATAGTTATAATTTAGGCTAAATGCTGTTAAGTTTTATTGCTCTGTTAGATTGTTAAGGTTAAGATATAAATTAAGGTATAAGTTAAGTTAAAGTACTGTTAAGTGTCGTTAAGCTTTAGGCCGCATTCCTTTTCATCCCTGTTTACACTGTTTTACACACAGACACACAGCCCTAGGTAGTTTCAATTAAGTTCTGTTTTGATTGCCTGGATTTTGTTTGGTTTCGTTGTTGCTTGCTTTCCCTGCTGTGCCTCAGCTGCCCTTTGTAAGCAGAGTGAATCTTGCCAACGAATCCGTTGTGCTTTGTAGTCTAACATTAAATCTGACTTTTGCTCATAGCCTTGCTGGTGATTTTTTTGAGCGATCTCAAGCACACTCCTTCAGGACAGGAACCCACGGATCAGGGAGGATCTGAGCTGTCTCCCAGCCTCTCTGGAGCACGTGGACATGGAATTCCTTTGAGGAAACCTGTAGCGGATGGGTCGCCACAGCCCCCAGCTGCTCCTGAGACACTCACTTGGACTTGTTGTACTCGAACTCGATGTGCAGGCAGTCCTCGATGCCCACTTCCATCTTGATGGAAGAGTTGAGCTCGGGGTAGGTGCTCAGGGTGTGCACAACGATGTCCATCTCCTTGACCACATCGTTCAGCCTGCGGCTCACGGTGGCACGGAGGAAATACCTGCGGGGACAGTCCCCTCCCATCAGAGTCACACAGGGAGCAGCAGGGACAAGGGGCTGGGTGGCTCAGACTGGTCTACCCAAGCAGCCTTACTACACGACACCACGTAAAGAGCGGAAATGCATTTGACTTCAAATCTAAATAAAACGTGTGATCAACTCAACAGACCCACCGAGAAAGTTCCTTTTTCCCAGGGAAGCTTGGAACCTTCTCCTTGGCAAGGTGAGGCGCTCAGTTCAGCTCATGCACAGCTGAGAGAAGGGCCACTGTTTCAGGAACAGGGAATGGGGAATGTCCAAAGGGACAAAATAAGCAGGAAACCAAAGAATTGCCTCAAGGAAGCAGAACAGCAAGGAAGCTCTTCTTCCTACGTCATTTGCTGTTCCATTGCTCTCTTTTAGTCCAGGTCTGAACAAAATAAGCCCACAGCAAAAGGGCCCTTAGCTCTTTACATGTATCTGCCCCTGGAGCAGCCAACACCCCACACTGGAAAAGACAGAAGGGAATTTTCAAATGGAAAATCTCAGCTTCCAAGCATTTGTGAGCCCGAGTTACCTAAGCCCTGTTTTGGGGATCTGAGGAGCAGCCTGCACGTGTTAAAACCACTGCCCTTTTGCAAGATTACATCAGGCTGCACAGCCACACCTCCCAGTGCAGATCTCAGACTTCTCCAACCCCCACTTTGAAGCCAGTGAAAGGATTTTTAGTCGATTGAGTGCCTCGATGTGAAAAATCATTTCTAACATATGAACAAGGCACAAGTGAAGCATCTGTTTGCATACAGAGCACAATTAAAGTTGACAAGACTCATTACAGCAAAAATATCCTCACTGGAGACTAAACCAAACAGTTTATTTTGATTTTTTTGAATTATCAAATAAATTAGCAAGTATTTGATTGATTCAAAAGGGGTTGATTTCTCTTGTCACTCAAAAGGAGAAAAACAAGTTCCATAAAGCGCCTGATGCATGCTTGTAAAATAAAGACCTCAAAGGCAGCATTTTACAACTCAGCCCTCAAAATTAACTTGGAGTTCTGTTACTCCTACATCATCACAGCGAGCATCAGCACTCACACAGAACAGAACTGGGGTCAGCCAGGGCGGGGGACTCACCGTAGCTTCACGTTCTGCCCCGTGTAGGACTCGTAAGGTTTCTCCACGTGCGTGAACTCAAAGTCAAATGTCTGTGATTGAGTGAATTCCCCGGGCCGCGCCAGGTCCTTCACCAGGGACACGAACTCGTGGTGGTTCCCTCGGTCATAGTAGAGTTCTAGGAAATTGGAAATCCAGGTTAAGCTTAATGCCACATGACACGGGAGATTTTCAGCAACTCTCTTGTCCAGGTCACTCCTTCCTTCAATACCATTCGCAGAACCTACCAGGGGAGCCCGTGGCTCCACAGAACTGCACTTGTTCCCTGCTCTCCCTCAGAGCCAGGTGCAGGCCACAGCTTTCCTCCCTGAAACAGGAAGGAAAAGGTCCACACAGCCTCACTTACTACAGCAAATCAAGAACTTGCCTTGGGTAGACACCAGTCACCTATTATCAATATTAAATATGGTCAGACTCTTTGCAGCTCGTGCAAACCCTTCCAATAATTTTCTGCACTGTATTCCAGGCCAAAGGCATTATTACCACTGTGAGGAAAAACCACCACTGCTTCTCTGGAACAGACCGTGACAGAGCAAAACCAAAAGGATAGGATGCTTCCAGCTGCTCCTGCTTATCCTTGGACAGCAAAGAGCTTGAGTGGCCTTGACTTGCAGAAGGGAATAAATGACGCTGTTGATCCTGCTGCACAACCACCCTGTGCGGCAGCTGAATCCACTGCTCCTCCAGCCCCTGGATAACACATTAATGCCCACATGAGCACGGTGAGGGAAGAGCTTTCACCTCTGGAAGCGCTGCTCAAACCAGCTCAAGTAACCAGCATGGCCACATTGCCTCGCTTTTCCCCACAACCTTCCCACATCAGCAGGAAACTACAGGTCTCCTCATTTAATGAAAGCAATCCTCCACACCTCCATCGAGTTTTCTGCCTCAAGTCAAAGCAACAAAACCCTTAAAACTCTGCAATTTGCATGAACATCTTGGGATTACACAAAACCATCAATGAAACCTGCCCTTCCCAGCCCTGCGTGTGAGCCTGTGCCTACAGGACACCCACACGGTCCTTCTGCAAGGCAAAGCCTTTCTGCTTAGATGAGGAAACAAAAACCCAAGTCATCAGACAATCACACACACACACACAGGCTCAGTGTCAGCACTAAACTGCAGAGGAGGCTTCTGAGAGGTATTAGAGGTGTTCAGGAACTGCAGATCTGCCCTCCTTGACATATGCGCGATGAGATTTCAGCTTTTAAGTGACGCCTGTTTCTCACAGCCCTTTGCTCACCTCATCTCTCTAATGGAAATTTTGGCACCAGAACTCCCTTCACTTACGCACAACAGCAAATGTCACCAAGCCCTTTCGGCTGGGCAGGCAGGTGACATAAACAGCCAAGCCTCTCTGTGCACTGAATGCATGTGTCCACTGAGAGGAAAGTGCTCGCTGATGTCACAGGGAGAAGCCATGTGCCAACAGAAAAAGAGGAATCAGCCCGTACCATCGTGACACACGATGCAGAAGGCACAAATCAAACTTAAAGCAAGGGAGGCAAATGTCAATGCACCGAGTTCTCTGCTACCTCGGAAGGTTATGTTTGACACCCTGCAGCCTTAAGCAGAGTGATGTTTCCCACACTCCAGCCTGTCAAACAGGTATAAGCTGTAATTTCGGGTTTTCAGAGCTATAAGGTTTCCAGATTGAGAAAATACCCTGCCAACATTTCGGTGCCTTGCTCAGGCCACAGCCACCACGGGTGAAACCATCTGGAATGGATTCTGTGCTCACCTGAGAGCAGGCAGGACCCAGCACTCACGGTCTGGCCTCTGGTACCTGCTCTGGAACAGCATCTTCCCTGTGACACATCCCTCCTTCACACCCCAGTCCCCCTACCTGTTAAACTGTCTCACCTCATGCTGATCTCGTGGCAGTAAGAAGTCAGAATAGAAGGCAAGAGATGGAAAGCATTGGGAAGTGCAATCAGTGGTACAAACTTCAGCGATTTATCAAAGAGGCCTGAGGGGAATAAGGACTAATGCGCAGCCACAGCAGCTCTAACACACCCTGCTTGGGCAATAACGTGCATTACAAAGCAGTTATTCCATACAGGTATGGCTCAAAAGTCTTCCAAAACAGGGCATGAGGAGCAGGCAAGGCAGCACAGCAGAGACAGTGGAGCAGGAAACAAAGTTCCTGCTTCATTTCCACCGGCAACCATATCAATAGGAATTCATAACCTGGCTCCTCATAACCCGGCCTCACCCACACGCCATCATTTACAGCCTCCCTTCCTTTCCAAAAACCAGAGTCAGGCACGAGCAAAGCCAATAAAACTCTCAAACAGCAGCACGGGTTGGGTGGGAAACCTCCCGCAGAGACGCTCCCGGGAGCCACGAGAGGCGTCAGGAAGGGATACCCGTGCCCATAGGCCGCCCCGCTCACCGATCTGCCCGATGAATTCCACTTTGATGCCCTGGTGCTCCAGCCGCTTGTTGGGGTTCTTGAGGGTGAGAACCACCCGCCCCGACACAGTCTCGCCGTCGTAGAAGAGGAAGTATTTCTCCTTCTTGCCTTCCTCCGTTTTGTGCTCTACCCGCCGCCGGCTCTCGGCGTCGCTCAGCACCAGCTCAAGCTCCGCGCTCTGCCCGAACCCGAAGAAGCTCATGGCTTCGGGATGCGGCGCGGGGCGGCGCGGGGCGGCGCGGGCGGACCCC
>VZTA01018394.1:99469-110672 GCA_013398855.1 Mohoua ochrocephala
GCAGAGCGTTCTCGGAGGGTGGCGGCTGCCGGAGATGGCTGCGGGTGAGGGCCGGGATTGGGAATGGGGCGGGTCTCCCGGTCCCTCTGTCTCTGTCCCGGTCTCGGTTCCGGGGTGGGCTCTGGCCCGGTTACCGGGACACGGGGCGCTCTGGCTCCAGCTCTCACAGCTGTTCTCTGCGCGCCCAAATCTACTGCGGGATTTGGGTATTCCGTGTTTATTTCGGAGCGTTATTTGGGGTGAAGCGCGTGTTTTTGAGAAATCTCGCCCCTAGCGCTTATAAACTTTTTTCCCCCTCCCACCCCTCCCTTCCAGCGTGGGTGGACACGATGTGGGATCTGGAATTCGCGGAGTTCGAGCCTCTCGATCCCCGGATAGCGGAGGACATCACGGCCGACGGACTCGACAGCTTCACTGGCCTGTACAGCGCTCTGGCGCCCTTTGCCGCCGGGGAGCAGGCGAGCAGAGAGGTGACATGACCTGAGCATAGAGCCAGCCATTCTCGTTTTCTCTTTTTCACGTCTGTCTTGCCTTAAAATTCGCAAAATATTCAAAAACTATTCAAAAAATTCCTGCTCTGTGTGCCGGAATGCTTCAGAAGGAAGCCATTCCCAAATTTTAATATTATAATTGTAGCATAATATTAAATATATTTAGCGTTATGTATTATAATTATTAAAACACTTTTAAAAGCATATAATTCATAGGGAGTTGGTCACGGTGGCACCTGTTAAAATCTGAATAATGGCTAATTTTGGACATCTGTGTTGTTATGGGATTTCTCACTATTTCTGTTTTGCCTCAGAACGTCTGGCTCTTGTTTGCTGAGAACAGCCTGTCCCACCAGGCCCTGGTGGCTGTGCTGCATCACTTTGTGCACGTGGGCCAGCAGAAAAGAGCCAATGCAGAGCAGAGGGTGTTCGCTCTGCACGCGGCTGGGCTGTACTTCCTGCTGCTGGAGATCCCAGGTGAGCCAGGAGGATCCCTTCGTATTCCAGCACGCCCTGAAGTTTTGCTGATCTCCGTGATGCAGCTGGGAGGGGGTCAGTCAGCTGGTGATCCTGCTGGAATGTGTCACTGCTGATGGTGCATCAGCCTGGCGCAGCTGGGCTTTGTTCAAGCAGCTCTTTAGTCTTCACTTGAACTTTCTTAGGCTCTAGGACAACGCCTGTGGAGAGGTCATAGAATCACAAACTGATTTGGGTTGGGAGGGACCTTAAAGCTCATCTCACTCCATGGGCAGGGACACTTTCCACTAGACCAGGTTGCTCCAGCCTGGCCTTGAATGCTGCCAGGGATGGGACATGATGCCTAGATGATTTGATGCTCTCTGTATTTTGTCTGGAAGAGGACTGATGTTGTCTTTTCTTGGCAGGCAGCATAATCAACCAGGTGTTCCATGAAGTGGTGTTTGATAAATGTCTTCACACCCTGACAAAATGCTTGCCTCAAGATCTGAGGAAAAGGAAGAAGGTGCATGCTCAAAGCTCGCAGCCCAGTGCCAGAAGAAATAGAAAGAAAGGGAGACCATGCAGGAATGACAGCTCCAGTGTAAGATGCTTGTGCAATCTCTCTTGATACAAATCCCTATTAATAAGCAAATTGTTGGCAAGCTGTTTCTCTTTTCTGCCAATATAGGTGGAAGAGATGTTGGTAGAGGAGGAGGAAGAGGATGATGAGGATGTTTACTGGTCAAGAGAAGGTCTTCTCCAAGTCCGCAACGCCATCTTCCTTCTTTTGAAAAACTTCCTAAGACTTCTGACCAAGTTCTCCCTAGAAGAAAAGCCTCAGTGCCTGCGGAACTGCGTGCAGGTAAGAAAGATTCAGCTTGAGGAACCTTATGTGCCCTCACACAAACTTTTTGGGGATGCAGAGCACTCTACAGGGAGGGGTGGCAGCCCTGCCTTCCATCACCTGGTCCCTGCTGGGAGTTAGTGGAGATGTGGGAGCAGGGTGCCTGCTTCGTGTCTGCCTCTCATTCTTAAAACTTGCTGGCACGTGCCAGATGTTTTGTTCATGGAATCAGAATGGTTTGGGTTGGAAGGGACCTTAAATCTCATCTTATTCCACCCCCTGCCATGGGGCAGGGACACCTTCCACTATCCCAGGCTGCTCCAAGCCTCGCCCAACCTGGCCTTGGACACTTCCAGGGATCCAGGGGCAGCCACCCCTTGTTCCTGGGGGGAGCTTCTGGGCTTTGGGCACTGCTTCTGTTCTGCTTCAAGGGAGGCGTTTGACGGTTAAACCCAATGGTGTGGCCCCAGACGTCCCGGAGCCCTGCCCATCCTCCCCTCAGGGGACTGAGCTCAGCTTGGCTCTCTTCCCTTGCAGGTCTTTGTTGAAATGACCAGCTTTGAGCCAGTGCTCCATGAGTTCGACTTTTCAGCAGCCATGTGAGCAAATAATTCTTAATAATTCTTAATGTTTATACGATGCTTTGAACTGATGCCTTTTTCTCTGGTCCTAAAAATACGAGTCAGACACAGTTAGGGTGAAAAAAAGGGTACCTTTAGATGAGGATCCTCAGGTGCACAAATTCGTCAGGTAGAAGAGGCCGAAGATGCACGCCCCATGTAACGTGCGTACAGTTTTTATAGATTCTGCAAATTAGCGTATCTGACAGGAACCCCCCAAACAGGAACCTGCCTGGTGAAATAATTCCCCCAGTTCTAGTACTTTCTATATTCTCCACCTTAGGATGATCCAGGCCCTGTTTATGAAAGTGACAAATTCTCTTGTAAAGATAATTCGAATGTATTCCATGTGCTAACAGCAAGCAGCATCTTGTGAATATTGAGTGTTTTCCAGTCAGTGAGCTCTTTTAGTTGTAGTAGTCATAGTAAATGTTTCTCTGATGAAAGGGAGAGACATCTCTTTGCCTTCTTTTCTTAGGGATGTTAATAAAGCCGAGTACGTTCCTGAGCTGGCCTGTTACGGACTGTACTTGCTGTGTTCCCCTCTCCATGGCACACGAGATAAGGTAAAAGTTAAACAGAATCTTTAACACCCTCACAGCAGCGTTGAAAAGAAGTGGTTGCTTCTTTCCTTCTCTGCATGTCATTTTTTGCTTGCATGGTTTTTACTTTTCGCTCCAGTTTCCTTCTTTGTGCCTGTGCAGGTCTTTGCTGGGTCAGAGCCAAGGTGATTTTTCCACCCCAGTCCTTCTTCCCTTTGGCTTCTTTGCTGCTGCACTTGTGTGCAGTGAATTCCATGCTCTGCTGACTCTTGTGGCAAATGAATTGAAAACAAAGGAGAGCTGCGGTGGCATTGGATCTCTGAATCTTAAGGAAGAGAAGTCCAGGTGGCTGCCTTTGCCTGGAATGTTGCGATTCCCTGCTAGATGGAGCTGCAGCACCGCCTGGCAGCGTGTGAGGGGTTGGGCTGTGCCGTGCTCTGTGCACTCAGGGAGGGTGAGCAGGGCTGGTTCTTGTTCAGAGAATACTCTGCGATCACTGGAGCAGCCAGTTCTGCCAGAAACTTTCCATCTTTATTTGTTTAAATTGGCGAGCAGAGCGTGGCATCTCCCACACTTACCTGAGTGCTGCTGCTCTGGATGTGGCTGCTGAAGGTTGGGTGTGCCCAAGCTGTGTCTGTGAGCCTGTGTGACCCTCCCAGGCTGGTTCTGAGCCTGCAGGCTGGGAATCAGCAGCTGGCCAGTCAGGAAAGCCTGGAGTACACACTAACCTGGTATCCCTGAGTGCCAGCCCAACTTCAGCAGCCCTAGGCCTGTGTGTTTCTGCCTCCTTGGTTTCTCAGCGCAGCACGAGCCTTTTGGAGCTGTTGACATTTGTGGTGACAGGAAGGTGTAGTCACTCCCCTTCCCAGACCTGCCTCATCTTCCCTGCCTCTCCTGCTTGCTCAGGGAATGTCAGGATCGTGAGGCAAGCTGTGGTCCCAAAAGTGTGGCAAGGGAGGCAACTCCGAAAGTTCGAGTGCACATGGTGATACAAAACACGCATTTAGCTTAAGGCCTCTCCTGTGCGTCTCCTCAAATTCCAAACGTTTCTGGCAAAAAAAAGTCCACAGCTTTGGAGGGCAGCTGTTAATGCTTTCAGAAAGCCCTCCTGAGACCTTGCTGAACTTGCATGAGAACATCACAGCCAGGAAAGATGTTGTGCGTATTTAGAAAGGGTCCTCTTGGAATTTCTCTGCTAGGAGTTGTGCTTTAACATGTGCTCTTGTTTGGTTCTAAGCTTGATTCAGAATTATCTCGTGACCCTGGAGCGCTTATCCGTGGGAAAGAACCTGCAAATAACCTCTTCTTTCCAGACCCTTCAATGTGTCTTCCATCGACTTCTCTACGTAATTCTGATGGTGGAGAGCAGTGAGGATTCCATGCATGAGGTTCTTCCCATCACACCAGCTGTGAGCAGCGCCAGGAACCAGGCTGTAAAATTCATCAGGTGACGCTCAGAGCTCTGGGCATGGCTGCTCCCTTCTTCTGGCACGCCTTTGCTTTGCTGTTGAGGTGATAAAGGGATGAGAGAAACTGGCACTGGCTTTGAATTTGTTTGTGCAAATGAGGCTTAATTAAAATGTCTGGAATGGGAATTTACTGAGCTTGCTGGCAGAGGGGAAAAAAGGTGCTGTTTGACAGGAAAGTGGTGGTGAGTGGAAAGGACCCATTTTCTGTATTTTGCTTTGTGTCAGTTTTTCAGGTCTTGTGTTTTACTACAGAGCATTGTAAAGGGAATGGAAGGTTGACATGGAGCTCACTCCTCCTTAGTTCTTTGCTTTCTCCTGCTTAATGATATGTTTTGCTTATGTTAATTCCCACTGTTGGGGATCCATGTTGTTGGAAGTGTAGTTTGTGCAGAGATCCCCAGACAACATATAAAAGTAGATTGAGAACAAAGAAGCTTTTCATGTTACCCTTCTACTTGTTAGAAGAGCGCGGAAAGAAATTATTTTGTGCTTGCAAAGCCAGGTTATTGGGGAAAGTAAGTATGGTTCTCTGAGCATATCCTGCTGTGCTCACGATTCCAGAATTATGGCCACTTTTCCTGACTTTGAAATGCACTCCAAAAGGAATGTTCTTGAGTCTTCCTCTGTGATAAACCGGTGTGGTTTATAAACCTTATTAAAATCCTCTTCTCTCTCTCCTGTGCAGTTCTCTGGTAGATGAGCTGAAAGAAGCTATTTATCCTACTCTCCGAATATTGCTCCAACATATCTGTGCCCAGGTATGTCAAGCTCTGCTGCTTCTGGAGCTGAAGAACTCATGTGGATACATTGGAATATCGTTAATAGTTTAGGAAATCTGTTTTCACAATGTTTTGTAAGGAATGAAAACATGTGATGGTGAAGTAGTGACTGAGGAAGCTGTGATGATTCTCCCAGCTATTGTTGAATGTGACCATATCAGCTCATTAAATAAAAAAAAATACTTCTCTTAAGCCCTGAAATGCCTTTCTGGCATGCAGAGCAGAGCAGTGAAGTATCACAGGGTGCCCTTGCCCTTGTTTTTCAGGTCCCAGACAAGGCTGATTATCGCACCTACGCTGCCCAGGCCCTGGCGACCCTGCTGGACAAACTCCCTTGTGCAGAGTTCGCTTCTTTCATCGCTTGGCTTTATAAATTCTCACTCTACGAAGTAAGTGCATCTCCTTGATGTTTTGGAGATGAAGGATTCAATCTCAGCACTGAATAGCTCTGTCACTGCTGGTACCCAGAGGCAAGGAAACTCTGTGTTCACTTACGTTAACAGAGTACCTTGTGTGCTTTTTCATCCCGCAGGTTCCCTCCAGAGTGTTTGCTCTGGATGCGGCCTTGGCTTTGTTGGAGCTGCCAGAGAGGAACCCGGGCAGCTCCTTGTCCCTGGAGGATCAGAGGTTTCTAAAGCACAAGTTTTTAGTGCAGGTCATGGTGGTTGGCCGGTGCTCAGATATATCCCCCGTGGTCCGGAGCAAAGCTCTCAGCAGCCTTGACTTTTGTCTCGAAATGAAATCTGCTGCTATCTCGGAGAGCATTCAGGACTTACTACAGAGCTGTGAGTATTATGGGCACATTAGGTAATGAAAATCATTCCTGAACTTTCGAGGGAATAATTGCTGGGAGGTAGGAGTTGTCAGGAACTTAAAAACTGGCACATAGAGTCCTTACATATTGTGTCATAATGAGAAGTAATTCATGAGCCTTGTTACTTATGAAGCCTTATATTTGGAAGGGATTTATTCTCGTGTATCAGTTCTAAAGAGATTCCTCTGTGAGGTCCCTCTGAAGGATGTTTACAGACAACTGAAATTGCTCATTGGAAAAAAAAAAAAGGCAGTTCATTCTTGCCTGACAGCTGATTAAATCTTGAGTTGCCTTTTGCTTCTGCTAAGTTGTTCTGTTCGTGACTGGCATTCCGAGCTCCCTCAGGTGTGGTGAAGGCCAGATGGCACGATTCAGAAGCCTGCACACAGCATCCCACGGTTAGATTGCTTGCCTGAAAGAAATTTGGAATGACAGAATATCCAGAATTAAAATACTTTGTTTGATTTCCTTTTTTTATTTCTCTTTTTTGGCAGCCCCTGTCCGCACAGCGTCGGAAGCAAGCGCAAGCACTGCGAGCGTGACAGCCAGTGCAGAAGGTATAGAGTCATTCTTTTCCAGTAAGCCTCAGGCTCTTCTTGGCACGCCATCTCCTAAAAATACACATATCTGTTAAACCTAGGGCGTGCGTGAGGCTCTCTGTTTAACACCGAACCATCTTCTTGCCTTTATTATTCTTCAGCTTTAATCTTTTCTTTCAGCCGTGTCCGGCCATCCACTGAAGGCCTTCCCAACTTCCAAGACTTTTGAGCTGACAGACAGCAGTGACACTGCTAGGCCTGAATTAAAGCAGCCTTTTCAGAGAGTCTGATTTCAATTAAGACTTTGAATGGTTATCTGAGGTGTATTCGTTGTCCATTTCTCAAAGGAAGTGGAGAGAGCTGTTACAAAACACTTAGGGGCGATGAAGGGGGTGGAATTGCCAGCCATAAAGAAATACTATTTCCCCTCAAGTCTGAAAAATACACTTAACCCTGAAATGCTGATGTCTGTTGGTACTAATGTGGTGGCAACACTTGTTGAAAAGCAGGTAATTTATTCTTCCCAAAAAAAGGACAGTAATTGATGTGGGATATAACACTTGGAGCTCCGTGAATTTCAGGGTAATTAAATCTCTTGCTCCAGTGCACAAAGAACTGATATATTTTGCTCTGTAAAGCACAGCACCTTTGAGTAGCACCGCTCTGTAGTCAAGGATCCGTTTCTCTGCAGCATCAGGTTGGAAGTTGAAAGCAGAGTGTCACATGAAATGTCCTGATGCAGCATGGCAAGCTGCTTCTAATTTGTTGATAGCATGAAATCACCGTGTAAGCTGGCTTTTGTGGCCGGGATGTTCCTCCTTTAAACCTCTCCCTTTCTTTTCCTCTTGTGTGGAAAAGCTCTTCTTCCTAACCTTTAGGCCCCTGCCAGGATCTGTGCTCTCAGTTCTTGCTGTTCACCTCCCTTGAACTGCTGACAATTCGATTCTCTGCTCGCTTCCCATCCTGCAGTGGTGCCTTTGTTCCGTGCCTCACGCTGCTCCTCGCTTGGGATCTCCCTCCCTATCTCCAGGAGCCAGGCTCCAATCTCCCCCCATTGAAAGCTCCCTTTTTCAAACGCTCTGCTGATAAATTTCCCTTAATCTGCTCCCTCAGATAGAAAAGTCCTCCAGGCCACTCAAGGTACTGTGTATTCCCTGTTTAGTTGCAGGCTCCTCGTGCCAGAGGATGCCTGGGTTTGTATCCGATACTCAGCTGAGCACGCACTTGGCACTTGGCAAAACAAATTAAGAAAAGGCTGGAATGAAAAAAGACTGACTGGAGCTCCAGAGGATGCTGAAATCCGGGGCTCTCCGAGGCAGTCAAGGTGCATTAGCAAAGCTGTCTGGCACGTGCCTGTGCTTGGCTTATGCCTGTGCTAATTTTGCACTCCTCTGAAGACCAAACAGCTCATTTTCTTTTCAGAAAAGAAATAACTCTTGGCCAGGGATAGTCAGAACATGCTCAGCGCTCAAGGGCAGAGATAAGAAGGGTGGGGATAAACTGCAAGGTGAGGTGTGCACTGCAGAATTCCCTCTACCCACCAGCATCAAATATTCCCTTCCCTTGGGAGTTCTCAGCCGTTTAGAACTTGAGATTTTTAGTTGCTTCGTTGTTTGGTTCCCCCCGCCTCCCCCCCTCCTTTCTACATCAGAAAAATCAATGTCAAAGTGTGATTATTTGGTCACCTTCACAAGACTGGACTATTTTAGTAGCAAAATCTTGCAGTGGAAAGGTTCTGTGCTCTTCCTGTGCAGCTGCTCTCAGGAGGAGGAGGATGGGGTTGCACTTAGCTGCCCATTAAGAAAGCCCAGATCAAAGTCCCTTTGCTTCCTTTGGTAAAAATTTATTTTTAAGCTAGTTTTGATTAGTTCCCTGTGACTAATCCTATTTTTTAATGGCAACAGGATGGATGTCCATGTGAATCTCTAAGTAACAGATCTCCAAATTTGGCATATCTTTGGGAAATCTGACTTGATGCTGGGAGAAAGCTAACAAACGGCAATAAATAGAAACTTAAAAGCCATGGTAAAATGCTTGAAGTCTTTATGGCCAGTTAATAGCCTAGTGATTCAAAATGTGAGAAATAATTGATCTGTGCATTCAGTTGTGTGTCATTTAATAACCTATCGCCTCGATGATGTATTTATTTCTGCCTGTTGTCAGGAAAAAGTATGAATACGGCTGTGCAAAGTAAAATTTGAGCCCTATCTTGACGTTCAGGGAAGAGAGATGTGTTCTGGTTGCCTTGTAGACTCCGAGGTGGTTCTTTGCAGCTGCCGTTCTGCGGCCTCAAGGAATCAGTAAATGGGAGTCATTTCCCCTCTATAACACACAGCAGTTCCTATGTTAATACTTGGTGCTGTGTGGAGCTCTGAGGCAAAACTTACAGGAGGTTGTGGGTGTTCTGAGCTCTGCAGAACCTCCCCTGGCTCTGTGTTGGCTCCATTTGTCTGAGCTCTGCCCAGGTAGCTCTTCCCACAGGTAGCAGGGTTACCTCTGCCCCAGGCTTTTGTTCAGCTGTGCCTGACTCATTTGATGAGCTCTCAGACTCTCAAGGTAGCCTGACATCTTTTATGTAGACAAATAAAAGAGGTCAGAAAGTCAAGATTCACGGGTTTTTTTGCTGCATGTCTCAAGTAATTTGTTCCATCAGTTTTTTTGGTGATATATTAAGATGTGTTTTCAAATGAAAGAAGTGGGGAAATTGTTTGGGTTTGTTTTTCGTTCTGGCTTCTGCCTTGTTCTGGATTGTTCTGGGTGATTTTAATTGTGCTTTGTTCAGTCCTTCTGAAAGTTTTGGGGAACCATTTGAGTTTGGTTTTGCACTGAGTTTGTGCTGCTTTAGGGTTGGGAGGCCCTGGCACAGGTTGCCCAGAGAAGCTGTAGCTGCCCCTGGATCCCTGGAAGTGTCCAAGGCCAGGTTGGGCGAGGCTTGGAGCAGCCTGGGACAGTGGGAGGTGTCCCTGCCCATGGCAGGGGCTGGGACTGGATGGGCTTTAAGGTCCCTTCCAACCCAAACCATCCTGGGATTGTGTGGTTCCAACTGGTGCTGTGGATAATTCCTTCTTTGTGGGAGTAATTCCTTTTTATCCTCATTTTGGATAGGAGAAGAGTTCATGGCCATACTGAGAGAGCGAGCTGGAGATGAGAAAGTCATCGTGAGGAAACCTGCTGTGCGGGTAGGGTGGGGTTTGCATCCTTCTCTGCTCTCAGTGATTATCCAAAATCCGTTAAATAATTAATTAGGCTACAGCTTTGCTGCAAACTCTGTTGCTTTGCCCACTTGTAGCTTCCTGCTCTCCCTGCAGAGTGTCTTAAAGGCATTAAAGATCTTGTTTACTAGCTCCTGATAAGTAAATAATGCAGGCATAATGATGGGAATTTCTCTAGTACCCTTGCTGGCATTCTGTTATTCCGTCATTTGCAAGGAGAGGCTCTTGTCAAATGTCAATAGGCATTTCAATTAAGAGACTTCCTCATAAACTGAAGCATATTAGCTGCTTAGTTTGTTTTGACCTTGTCAGCAAAGGGATTAGGTTATATCCAGCCTCTTTTTGAGCTGTGTGTTGCTTTCCTTGCTGCTCATTTCTTTAATGAAGTCATTAGCTTTTAAAGAGAGATGCTTCAATGGAAATTTCCTTGTTTTAAAAAAGAAGTGTCTGCTGCTGACTGCCTTCCTCTGTTAGTCCTCTTCACCCCAGCTCTTCCCCCTCAATTCACACACTGATTTGAGCTTCCCAGTTAGGGCTTTGCAATTCATGTTTTAATGCTTTTCGATTAAGAATAAAAATAAATCCCCTCTTCCTTATTGCTAAGAAAAAGCCGTGGCTCATACAAAAGGCGTGTTATTTTCAAGGGGAAATTGTGACATCCTCCCTCTCCAGCTGCTGTTCCAGAGCAGGAATGACTGGAACGATGTTTTCTGTTTCATTTTACATCTCTGGTTGCGCCCAGCACTCGTGAATTGTTAACGTGCTGTTTCACCCTGGGTGAGATAAGTCTCCGGCTAGCGTTGGCAGGGGGTAGATTTATTTTTGCCTCGCCACTCGGTGCCCCTGGCCTGGATTCCCAACGGAGCTGTGCTGCTGTTTGCCTCGCAGGTGCTTGGGAGCCTCCTGAAGCACGGGCACATGCCCTGCACCGCCGAGAACGTGGGCACGCTGCAGGAGCGCTGCCGCGACCCCGCCGTGTCCGTGCGCAAGCAGGCGCTGCACTCCATCACAGAGCTGCTCCTGGTGAGGGGGAACGGGGATCCTGCCACAGCCGGGCTGGGGGACAGCGGGAGGGACCACACCGATCAGTTATTCACTCGGGGAGTTGCATTTTGGGACTCCGCTCTAATTTTTTTCATTACCTTTTGCCTCGGAAGTCATGACTCACTCTGATACCTACTTGTGATTTATGCAGAGTGCTTCCAACTGTTGGAAACACTGATTTTTCTGGCTGTTGATTTATGTGTCATGAAGAAAATGTTTATGTTGCTGGCCTTCTCAAGTTAAAAAAAACCTTGAATCACTTTCAGATGTAATGTGTGGATGATAGCACTGCTATATTTTTCTTTCTTTTCTATTTATTCACAAAGGGTTCGTAGCTCAAGCTTGGAGCACAGGGTTTATATTAAGCAAAGCTCTTTTTTTTTTTTTTTT
>VZTA01018394.1:110686-158305 GCA_013398855.1 Mohoua ochrocephala
AGTGCTAAATCATCTGCTGTGCAGCCTTATTGCAAACCTGTTATAATTCTTTATAGAGTCTCAAAACAAAGTGTTGCAGTACTTTAGCAGAAACACCAGGTATTTATCATAGAGATGATTAAAGGCCTTGTGATGCTGAGTTTCCCTGTCCCACCTGCTGCCACACTGCTGGGGTTGATTAAAATTCAGTTTCAAAGTTTGTAACTGAACCCGGAGGCCTCTGCTGGTCTTACCCGTGCATTTGGGATCCCCCAATGATTTAAAAATGTGTTTCTCTCAGTTTCAGCACAGCAATGTCCTGGTGCAGAAGGCCTGGTGGACCGGAGTGGCACCCGTTGTGACGGATGCAGAAAACTCTGTCCAAGAAAAGGCCTTGGATTGCCTTGATCAGATCTTGCTGCAAAACATAAAACCTTACCATAAATCCAGGAGTGATGATAGGCAGAAGCTGGCATGGGATCTGCTCTCCCTGTCCTCAGAAAGCAAGGAGCTGAGGTAAGTGCATTTTTCCCATCTCTGCCTATGTTAACATTCAGGGACAAAACCCAGAGGGTTTTTTTTTTACTTTTAATCCCATTAGAATACACGAGTTTTCCTTTACAGAAGGAAATTACCTATTGACTGGAGGACTAAGATAAGAGTCTGAGTTTGTGCTCTCATTCCCTGTGTGGCCACAGACTGTTAGGTACCACAGCTGACACACACACTGTTAAAATGCACATGCTGTCTGCTGTGCGAGGACAAGAAACCAAATTTTTCTCTGGGATTTCTTTAAAGCTACTTAAATTCCCTGCTTGAAACCATCAGTATAATTCTGGAGATGGAAACTACCATGCTGAGGTGCTTGCGTTGCCCTGCCAGCTCCCAGGACAGAGCTGCTGAGCATGGACAAGCTGGTAGGTGGTGAGAAGAGTTCAGCTTTGCTTTGTGTCAGGTATTTTCACTCACTGCTCCCGTTACCTGTGCTCTCTCCCTGGACTGAAATGCTCACAACACAGCATTGTTACATCCTGTGCTGGATGCACTGATAGCACATGAATATTTAAGTCAAATGGAGGTGTTCCTCTGACAGAAGTGAGAGAGGATATATAAAGCAAGAACATCACCTTGTATTAATTCTTATGTACAATATGTTACTTGTCTTGTGACAAATCGAATTATCCTGCCTGCCGCAGAACGCCGTGGGAAGGAGCGGGAGAGATGGGATGACACACAGCATGACGAGGACACAACATTGATTAAAGACAGCTGTATGTTTATTAGTCAACAGGGCAGAATAGCTCAGAAAGAGCAGACTGGTGGTGCTGCCGTGCCAGTGTGGGGAGCTGTCACTGTTCTAATTCAGGTGTTTTGTAACGGGGTTTGCACATTCATGGCGCCTCCTTCCTCCTGACCCTGCAGGACCTTGCAGCTTGAGAAATCTCACAGCTCTTCCAGCGTGAAGTAGCTGATTAGGGTCATGCAGAAAAACGAGCAGGGTGTGATGCCTGACATGACTCTGCTGTCCCTTTATCCCCGGGAGTCTTCAAGGCCAGGCTGGATGGGGCTCTGAGCACCCTGATCTAGTGGAAGGTGTCCTTACCCATGGCAGGGGGTGGAATGAAATGATCTTCAAGATCCCTTCCAATTGAGGCCATTCTATGGCTCTGGGTATTAAATAACAACTGCTAGAAAGTCTCTGTTACAAATTGCTGAAATTATATTTCCTGATGTGTCGTGGTACCAGTTGGCCCTTCTGTCTTACTGCCCCAGATCACTACATCCATGTAGGGATGCCAGGTCTGTACGGAAAATGTGTGTAAATGTGTAAATTTTCAGTGTGGCTAGTGGGAATGCCAGGCAATGGCAGCTTTCTTGTGCTGCCCAGTGTATGTTGGATTTTTCTGGATTTTACCAACCGTTTTGTTTATTCCTCCCTAAACTTTCCTTTCTTCCCTGCAGCCGTTACCTGAGCAGAGCCTTGGCTATGTGGTCCAGCCAGAAGAAGTTGACCTCCGCTTTTATCCGGAATGTCATGTCTCACCTGGAGACAGAGCATTCCAGCGCAGCTTGGATGCTGCTTGCCAAGGCGGCAGGTTCTTCCCCCAAACTAGATTATTCCAAGATCATTGAATCCTGGTACAGCAGGTCAGTGTGTGTGTGCTTTGAACTCCATTCTGCAAGGGAGCACTTTGTGCCCTTCCACAGATTGCCTTTTAGCTGCTTAAATCCCAGGTGTTTTCTTCAAACTGTGAGTTCTGCAGCTGGAAATCCAGCAGTGGCCTCAAGATCCTTGCAGTAACCAACTCTTTCCTTAATCTCTTTGAGTTTTCATTGGCTTTGACAGGTCTGCCTTAATAATGCATGTCCCAGATGAGAGGATTGTTCAGCTGTGATTTGGTGGTATGCCTCAGAGTTCACTGTTGGTTTTCCAGGCAGCAGAACACGAGCAGTGACACTGTGGGACACGTCCTGTGCGTCATCGGGCACGTGGCAGAGCACCTCCCCAGGAGCAGCTGTGAGAGGCTCAAAGGTGAGTGGCCCTGGGCAGCTGCAGAGGTTTTGTGCCTCCCCTCCTCCATAAGCACTTGAAAAGCTTAGAAAATGCTCGTTTTATGTGTTATCTCGTCTCCAGAGAACATCTGGAGCTGGCTGAAGGAGTTTCAGTGTCCCCGGGTGCTGATCAGCTCAGCTGTGCAGACCCTGCAGAGGCTCTGCCGGGCCTCTGTAGATGTACCAAAGGAGGCACAGGTGGGACTTAAAATAAACCTTTTAAAATAGCCTGTTCCCCACTCAGGGGGTGTCTGCTCCTGTCTCCAGGCTGTGGGTTGATGAGTTCTAAAAAAGGGGCTCTGACTCCAGCAGCTCGAGCCTGCTCTGCTCATCTCTCTTTGCTGCACTTGTGCTGGAGAACGTCCTGTGGCTAAGCCTGGACTTGTAAGAAACCTTCTGTCTTCAAATGTATTCCCCCCCCACACCTCTGAAATACCTTGCATTTGCTTTCTGTCCAAGTTTACGGAATTCCTAAAGGAAACCTGTTGCTTTGCTTTTATTGCAGCAGCGGTTTCTCAGGCTTGGTCCAGTTTGAAGCCATAGATTTTTGCTGTAATCTGACTGTTCTCCATCAGAGCTGCTGGAGATACACGTATTTTCTAGACCTCTTCCTGGAGACCAAACAGGGAGTTAATAACTTGCTCATAACTTTCTTCTGCCTCCATTTTATGCCATGGCTCTGTTCTGCTCCCACAGTGGGAAGTTAGGCCATATTTTGTTGGTAAAATAAAGATCTCAGCCTGAACACAGTTGCAAAGAAGCTAAAACTGATGCAGGTCTCTGTCCCTAATAATTAATCTTCGTGTCTGTTTTATATTTCTCTTTCAGTATTGATGACAGCTATTTTATAATAAGCATCCCAATCGAGTTTAGTAAATAATGGGCAAAACTGCCCACTCTGTGCCTCAGAAGCCAGGGTGGGGTGATGCTCTCTGGGTCTTTTTTTAAACTGACAATCAGAAAATCCTCTTTTGTAGGTCCAGTTATCACGGAGTGTTGGCTTAAAACAAAATGCAGATGTTCCTGTAGTTGGTCACTTTATCAAATCTAACAGCTATCATTTATTTATTTGGTATTTGGTTATTTAAATTTTTAGATGGTGGAAAACCAGAAATGATGCTTCATATTCACCACAGTATAGCAGATAATCAGCTTTTCCTGTGTTTTCCCTCCACTCTTTGGAATTCACATCATGTTTTCTTTGTTAATGGAGCTGCTTTTTTCAAGCAACATCTAAAAATTCACACAGACACCTCCAATGTGTTGGGTGCACATGAAACAGCCGCCTAAATCCTTTTTGTTTAAGTCCGTGTGATTTCTGTAATGAAGTAAACTTGGGCCTGTGGGTCATTAAAAGCCAAATTTTCCAAGGTGTTTTGACACTTGCACACATCCTTTGATGTGCAGGGAGAATTTTAAAGCTCTAAGGCACTGTCAGATTGATTTTAATGGGATCCAGATTATTAAAAGCATATAAAGGCTTTGATATTAGGGATTCATGTGTGGACGGATATTACAGCTACCTTTTGTTTAATTAATAAAGTGTTGAATTAATTTTGTTTAATTATGGAACAGGAGCTGCTCAACCAGGTGTTTGGAGATTTAGTGTCCACATGTTACAGCTACATCTCCAGTATAGTCCTCAAAGAGGGTGGAGCAGAGCAGCTGCAGGAAGATCTCTTGGTAAGTTTGGTTCCCCTTCACGGATTATTTAAAGGGTGGAGGTGTGCTTGGGGTTGGTGTTCCTCAAAGTCCACGCCAAGAACTGGGATGACGAGAATGTGCATGGCCTGTGTGTGTGAGGAAGTCTTGTATTTATGGGCCTGGGAGCACATGGCAGTTTTACACACCAGCAGTTGCTTTAAGGATATGGCACCCCGTGTATTTTTAATGTATGACGTGTTTTTTCCTGGCTTTTCCACTCAAACTTCTCAGATGAGCTGTTTGGGAGAGAGGTCTGTAAAATGCATGGAATGCTTTGAGGAGTATTTCAGTATCATTAGATGTGGGGGGTGTTGAAGCATATTAAACACACCCACCCAAGATTTCTGTTCCAAAGCCTCCCCTTCTGTTCTCCAGCCACTGCCTTGAAAGGACTGAGGGAATTTCGAGTTGTTTTTGGAGAAGAACAGACTCCTGCTGACTTAATTTGCAGCTCAGGCAGTGCCTTTTGACTGCAGTGCTGCTTTCTCTCTGCAGGTGAGACACCTCTTCCTCCTGGGCGAGGCTGCGCAGATGTGCCCAGCCAAGGTGGAGAAATACATCTTCTTCTTGGTTCAGGCCATCCTGGCCCCTCCTGTCAGCAAGGACCAACGTGAGCCACTCTCCTTCTGCCTTTAGCTTTGCATTTACAGACACCACCGTGCGCCAGGCCGTGTTTCCATCCCTGACCTGTTCTTTTCCAGTGTCTACTTCCAAAGACAGTTCCCAGCCGCTGTCCCAGTTCAGAGGCTCAGCCATGCCTACCGTGGTCAGGGCTCACGCAGCCATGACTTTAGGTAAGTGCCACCCTGCCCTAGAAACGGGCCTTTTTGTATCTCAGCCTTTCTGGTGAAGTTCTGCCCAAAATCCTGGAAAAAAGGAGGCTCTGGGGGTGACCTTGTCACTCTGCACCTCCTTGACAGGAGGGAGGAACCGGGTAACGAGGGACAGGACAAAGGGAAAGAGCCTTCAGCTGTGCCAGGGGAGGTTCAGGTTGGACATGAGGAAGGATTTCTTCACTGGAAGGGTTATTAAACATGGGCAGGGGCTGCTCAGGGAGGTTTCGAGTCCCCATCCCTGGAGGTGTGTCCAGGGGACAGCTGGACATGGCACTCAGAGCTCTGAGCTGGGTGACAAAGCAGGGATCAGTCACAGGTTGGACTCAATGATCCCAGAGGTCTTTTCCAACCTAAATAATTCCGTGTAAAGCTCTGGCAGTTGTGACAGAGAGCCCCAGTGCTCTGTTTGCATTACCTCAGCTCGGAGCTTTTAGCAATGCAAATATCCATGGAAACAAGTTGGGCAGACCATCAGAACCCTGCCAGCTCTGCTTCTCCAAGTGGTTAATGCATTAATAGTGATCAATAATTAGCAGTGTCCCCCAGAGCTGTGCTCTCCTTGTACTCAGAGTTGGGTGCTGAAGGATCATCTCACGTGTAGTAAGATGCTCAAGAGAAGGTGAAGAAAACTTGGTGCTTTTGATGTAGTTTAGAGCAGAATGACTGCACAGTTACTTTTCTCTTCAGCATGAGTGAAATGCTGCTTTCAGAGAAGCCTGGTCAGCTGCATTCCCAGGATTCTGAGGAATACCAAGTGCAAGTTCTGAGTTCTAATACTTCCATGGTTAGGAACAAGTTTCTTTTGCGGATAGGCAGCATTATTCTTCCCTTAATTGCTTTGGAAAGTTTAATACTTTTGTGCAGAGCTTGGGAGCAGGGAGAAATGATGTTAGAACTATTGCAGGCTATTTTATTTTAGGTTGGTTCAGTGATGCTCTCAGAGGTGGGTGTCTCCCTGCTATGCCTATGACAGCTGGGGCTGTTCTTTTTAGCTGCTTTGAATAATACCCTGTACACAGAAATAGTTTGCTGTGAAGGAGGGAATTTGGCATAGAGACCCACTCTATAGGTCTAAGGGGAGTTTGGAAGAACTTGAAGTACCATCTCCCTGAGAGATCGTGCAGATTGCTCATCAAGTTCCAGCACGAGTTTCTTGTTTATTCCCTTGTTTACTTCCTGATTCCTTCCCCGGCTCGTTTTGGACCTGAAGGAGGCAGCGAGCCAGGCTGGGCTGGTGGGGAAGGAGCATTCATTCCCAGCTCTGCCACTCTGGTGGCGTTCCCCAGGTAAGCTGTGCCTGCAGCATGAGGAGCTGGCCAGGGAATCCATCCCAGTGCTGGTGCAGGAGCTGGAGGTGTCGCAGGAAATGCCCGTGCGCATCAACGTGGTGACGGCGTTGTGCGACCTGTGCATGCTCTACACCTCCCTGGTGGACAGATACATCCCCAACATCTCCCTGTGTCTGCGGGACCCGCACCCCGTGATCCGCGAGCACGCCCTGACCCTGCTCACCAACCTCCTCCAGGTGAGGTGGGGCTGAGCCTCGGTGCCTCTGTCCAGCGCCTGATGGCTCAGACCGTAATTAATCCACGCTAAATTAAAGGTGTTTCAACTCTGTGTTTAGTTACTGCCTTTTCTGCTGGCTCGGCAGCAATCACATCAACACCACCCGGCACAGTTGGATAATGAGGTTATTTTTAGTCAAGGGTTGCCTCTTTTCTCATCTTGGTTTCTTTGAACTCCCTCCAGTTTCACTCCTCTATCAATGGCTGTAACAAGCACCACAACACCTTTTTTTCTCCTGCTGTCTCTGCTGATTGTTCTGAAGGTGTGAATGTTGAGAGGCTCAAGATGTTTACTCTCTCAATGTTCACATGAGGGCAGGTTTGGTTTGCATTTGGCTCTGAAAACAGTGTTGAAGAGCACATCTGCCATGGGGTGGGAGAGCAGATTTTTCATTTTTCTGCTTTATTCCTGATACCTGGGGTAAACTTTGATGTGCTGCTGTGGCATTTATGCTGCTTAGAGCATCCCCCAAAATACATGGGGTTGTTTTGGGGTTTATTTTATGTACCTCTGGCTGAGGTTTTACAGCTTGCTCATTTGCCTGACTACAGTTTGGAGGCTCACACTAAGTTTTCCTGGTTCAGGTTGTTCTTTTCTTGTCTGCTGATTTCTACAGGGGGAGTATGTGAAATTGAAGAACTATCTCTTCTTTCGGTTTGTCAATGTCTTGGTGGATCCAAACCCAGATATTGCCAGGTAAAAAACTCAGCTGTGAAACAATGCAGGAGCTGAAGGTCAGAGATGTCTCAAAACCTGTCTCAGTCTTGGCACCTTCACATTGTGAATTAAAATTCCCGTGATAAAGCAGACTAACCACTAACCTCTGTACTTCCTTTAGGGTCTGCAGTGGTAGCAAAGAGGGGATGAACCTCTCTCCGGGTCATTTGAAGGTCCCAAAGCGTGTCCTTGGCTGTCCTCAAAACGTGCAGCTCTTGCTCTATTTAGGACTCAGTTATCCAGAAAAAAAAAAGAATATTTGAGACAAGCCTGTAGGAAATCTTCCTTGTGGTTTTCTGACAGGCTCTGTCTCAAGTGCTGGTTTTGCTTTAGGACTAGGATTAAATATTTTGTTGGGGTTTTTTGTCTTATATTGCATGCCTTGCCTTCTCGGCCTTCTGCCACAGCTTGTAATTGTCAGAGGAATGACCTGTCAGATGATGCGTCAGAGGAATTATGCACTCTGATTTTAAGTGCATGTTTATGAAGTTCTTTGAGGTTTCAGAGTCTCCAGCTGCTCTGTTATGTGAGAAATGAGTGGGGCACGTCTCTTCCAGGAGGGGAGGTGCTGTAGAAATTCTGGATGCAGAGGAGGACTGGACACCTTGCTGCTTGTTTCTGCCTGGAGCAGTCAATCTGAGATGGATATTTCCAGAACCATCAACCTATTGTGAATTACCGTTCACGTTTCCCTTTCTCTTCAGTGTGTTTTTAATATCTAAAAATGTCTTTCCAGTAGATGGTGACATTGCAGCATCCCATTTCTTTGGGAGCCTTTTCCTTTGCATCTGCATTTAGAGACTGCATCCAGACAAAACCACATTCTTCAAGTCTTGGGTAGCCATGCAGCTCTTGCAGGACCTTTGGTGATTAACTTGTTGCTGAGTGCTGTGACTCAGCCACAGTGGAACTAAAGTTATTTAAATAATATAAGTGTTGTGCCTGGATTCAAGTTCAGATTTATTTCTGACTCTAATGGCCATAAAAATGAGTAGTGTTGTGGATGCCAGAAATGTCTATCTCTCTGAAAAAAGGATGGAAGTCAGTGAGCTGATATCCTCGTGCAAGCCCAGATGGAGCTGGGCAAGAATTAATGTGGTATTGAAGGAGACTTGGCAGAGGAAAACCATCCTCCTGCCTTGAGAGCCCTACACAGTTTCAGGGGTGGCTTTTAGAAATTATCCAGTGATAATTTCTTTCTTGTCCTCCTCTCCAGTTTTGCAGAGTACTGCTTGGTGCATGTCTTGCTGATGAGGAACCCCGTGATATTCTCCCAGCACTTCATCGAGTGCATCTTCCATTTCAACAGCTATGAGAAACATGCCAAGTACAACAGGTTCCCCCAGAGCGAGCGGTCAGTTGAGCACATTTCTGTCCAGTTTTTGCTAAATTATGGGCTGTCTGGCCATGCAGCTCTCAGTGACAGCACAGCATTTGTGTCACTTCGTAATTATCCATGCAACAAGAGTGAAAAGAGCCGGGGGAAGCAGTGCTGAGTTGTGTCCTGCCTTCCCTGTGACACTGCTGTGTGTAATTTGTAGTACTGCGTGGTGTCCTAACAGGTTGATGGGTCTTAAAAGTGACGTGCAAATATCCCTGGCTGATTTAAGGTCTTATTATTTCTGGGAGCTGGCATAATGTGATTTGGGCCTGTGTAAAATGTCGTGCTCCGCCACAGGGCAAAGCAGCTCTTCTCTCTGAAGGGGAAGGATAACAAGGAGAAGAGGATGAGGATCTACGCCTTCCTGCTGGACCATTTCACGGATGAGCAGAGGTTCAACATCACCACCATGATCAGCGACAACATCCTAGGTAAGGGTCTGCCTTGTAAAATCTGGCAAACAGAAAACTGGTGTCTGTATAAAAGCCCATAATCCAGGTGTTTTATCTTCCTGGCTTCCCCATCACTGCTGCTTCTGGTAAAAGAAATTGTTTCTTGCCTGTGTATTCCAGCTTGCTTTGTGTATAAGGTCCTTCCTTTGGACCTGGAGGGCAGCGAGCTGCTCTCAGATACATTTGCAGTCCTCAGCTGCAAAGAAATCAAGCTCTCAAGTATGAGGTCCAAACCTGAGGAAGACATTCAGCCTGAGGAAGATGAGATGTCGACGGCCAGTGCTGTCATGCAAGCGGCCCAGAAAAAGCTCATCTTGCAGGTGAGGGGTGCTTGGTCTGCTGTGGGAGGAGGGCTGGGGAGCTCTGTGTCTTGTAAAAAACAAAATGTGAAGGCAGCATTTGTGAGGGATGCTTGTCCTGGAGCTGGAGGGATCAGAAATGCATTTCCCCAGAAGCCAGGGGAGCTGTGCTGAGCTGGATTTGTTCCCCACTCCTCTCCTTGGTGAAGCATTTGAGCGGAACAATGATTTTCCTGCACCTCTGGGCAATTTGCCTTCACTGGGAGAACTGAGTGACTTAGTGATGCATCTGAAAAGGCTCCACTTAGGTTAAAAGCCTCTGTGCACGTGTGTGGTGTAAGAGCAGCCTTAATTACAGTAATTCCCTGGCTGTGGAGGGATAACTCCTCTCGCTTGGGCCGTCCATGGAACCGAGGAGTGGCTTCTCCTTTATTGCCTCGCGTAACTGTTCATGCCTTGTTCCCAAAAAGGGTCAAAAGAAGAATTTAATAGAAAACATCATCCCAACAATCACATCCCTGAAGTCCTTGATGGAGCAGAAGAGGACCCCAGCTCTTAAGGACCTGATGAACTGCCTGCGGGTAAGGGGAAGTGTTTTCTTGCCTGTCGTGGTGTTTTTATCCTCTCTGGAGTTAATGTGCTGGGTGTGCAACCACTGCCAGAAGGAAGAGCCTTCTTAGAAGGGAAGAATTCAGAAGACGTGATGTTGTGACACTGCCACTGTGTTAAATAACGTGGGAGGTGGAGGGATTGGAGATAAGGCTCTCGGTGTGGAACGTGGGCAGGAAGAAAGCTCAAGTGCTGGAAAGCTTTTTCATGTTCTGAAGAACAAATTGGAGTTGAAACTCTTCAGTCTGTTAAAAACACCTCTGCTCTACCAACTGGTGTTTCCTTTTGCTCCCAAGCAGCTGTGATCTGAATGGGGATGTGAATCAGTAGCTGGGGGAGATTTCTGAAAGGGACTAAACGTTCCTCACTGCTGCAGGAAATTATGCAAGATTACCGAAACGAAATCAAAGACTTCTTTGCTGAGGACCAGCAGCTGCTAGTCGAGCTGGAGTATGACATGAGGAAATACGAAGAGCAGCTGGCCAGGGAGAAGGAGTTAGAACGAGAGCAGCTCTCAGCAGCCCACTGGGAGGTTGGTGCCATTAACTCTGTACCTGTCCCCTGTGCTCAAATTTGTGTGCTCACAACGCCCAGGCCCTGCCTGTGGATCCCCTTCCAGCACTTGGAGCAGGATGGTTATGAAGGGTTTTCATACCTCTTTGTACTTCCTGACAGAAGCTTTGGTTTCAAGAGTCATTTAATAGGCTTAGAACATCAACAAACAAAGCCAAGAGGAGCAGCAAATGATAAATGGAGAAAGAATTCAATTTAAAGGGAAAACCAAGTCTAATTTGGTGCTGGCTGGGCTTAGATGTTGTATTCTCTCTGTTCCCAGAATGATAAACTGGTAACAAAGAAAGTTCACTTTGTCTGACTTCAGGTGTCTACAAAGTGGAAATTCAAACCTGTCCTAGTCATGCAGACCCTCTTTTAAATTCAATGTAAAGAAATAAACATGTGCCTGAGTCGATTGTCCTGAACTATTTTAGACACCTGCCTTAAGATGAGATGACTTCTAGCCTGGAAGTGCATTTCTCTGCAGACTATAGAAGAGCACTTTATATATAGACCTCTAAACTAGGACATTTGTGTCCCTATTCACTTCTCATTAAAACTTTGGCCAATAAATTGTTTCTCCCCAGCACCCTTTACATCCATCACACAAAGGGCAGTTCTTAAAAACACTCAGGTCCAAGCACCTTGCAGGGTTTTCTGCTCTTGTCAGACATGACCTTTTCTCCTGTTTTCCACAGCAGTCTCCATCTTTGGAGAGAGCTGCATCTCTCGGTGGCCAGAATAATAACAATGGTCAGTCTCCTGCGAGTGGGAGGCCGTCCACATCTGGGTTCATCCCTTCCCCTGGGCCTTCTGAGTTTGCCATACCTCGTGCTGGTGCTCTGAAGCAGCCTCAAGTGGGTCGCAGGTATGGGCTCCTCTTTGTTACCTGGTATTTGATATTTATATTTATTATATATATTTATATTGCTTTGCTGGTCCACTCTTTTGAAAGTGGTTTGAAGGTCACGGGTGTTGCAGCATAATCTTCTTCTCAAGTGGTGTTTAAGATGATAAGGGATCATCGGGAGGGGACAGATCTTTCCTCATGCATCTCATCAAGGCTTTTAGAGAGAAATCCCCGTTCCTGTTCTGTTTCTGGCCCTAGGGCATCACTCCTGAGCACAGTGGCCAGGCTGAACGCTGCCTTCCTGGCAGCAGCAGGCGTGCCCAAGCAACGCAGCAAGAGCGTGGGGAGGAGTTTATCAGCTTCCTCCGATGCACCGAGCACATCTGGCAGCCAGCAAGGTGGGAAACTGCTGCAGGCTGCTCTGCCTTTGCACTGGATCTTGTTTACACGGATCCAGGAAGAGTCTTGAGTGCGTTTCTATTCTTAATTATTCCCCTTGTTGTTTCCAGCGTCCTTCCGAAGCCTGAGCCAAAAGCCCAGGCGAGAAAAGGTGGCTGTGGTGGGCCCAGCAGTCAGCACCCCAGAGCGTGAGTAGGAACTGATAGCTACAGACTATTCATTTATCTAAGTGCTTGTAGTAAAGAAGAGCCTTCCTGAAACAAAGGGTGTGCATGGGGAAGCACAGTCCAGTAGTCTCCACGTGGATCTCACAGGGTCAGCGCAGGAGAGAATTTCTTTTGGGATGCTGAGGTAACAGGACAGGCCCTTTCTTCCTTCCTTGACTCTGGGGTGCTGAAGAGGAAGGTTGTTGTGGTTCCTTACCAGCCCAAAGGTGGCTGAACACTTCCTTGGCTCTGGAAGCACAGCTGAGCGATGTTAGACTGAACTGCAGAACCCTGCCGCAGAGGGAAGTCCTCAAGGTCGGGTCCTTTCTGCTCTAAGTTGTGCAAACAGGGTCGCACACCTGGTACAGGCTGCTCCTAGGGCAGGCAGAGGGCTGTGACAGCTGCAGGAGACCACAGGTGTCTGCTCAGAGGGATTAGCAACCTGCACAGTCACAGAGTGTGTTCCACACTCAGAAAGAACTGAACTGAGCGCTGGAGAAGGACTGATGTGGTTTGGTTACTGCTGTGGAAATGGAAGTAGAAATACACAGAGAGGAATGTCCAGTACACAAATTGTGAGTCTCTGTGCTCGTGCCCACTGCAGCTGAGCAAGGCCTGACCTTCCAGAGGCAGGTTTTGTTGGAATCCTCTCTGCAGTGTCTCTTTGTGCAAGCACGAGAGGCAGGCACAGCCAAACCCAAATGGAGCTGCGGTCCAGCAGGAGATCGCCTCCCTTTCCATCAATTTGCTGCTGAACTCCTTCAGGGCATCTCCGTTGTGCTACGAGTTGTGAGGTGCAGACCCCCAGTGCTCTGGAGAGAGCTCCAGGTGTGAGTGTGTGGCAGCTCAGCTCTCCTTGGGCTCTGGAGGCTGTTTTGGGAAGGGGCTGGCATCCCCAGAGAGCTGTGGGAGTGCCCCCTCACAGCCCTGCCCTGCTCACACACAGGAGAGGCACGCTCTGCAAATCCCTGACGGCCCTGAGCGGGCACTGGTGTGCAGCCACTGGAAAATCTGATCCTGCTCTTCCCCGTGTGCTGGGCTGCACTTGTCTGCCCCAATGTTTCTCTTTGCCTGAGCAACAAGCGAAAAATGTGAGGTTTTGTGCAAAAAGTGTTTTTAGAGAGCAGGATTCTTTGAGCGCCACGGTCTCTTGGAAGCTTGCACGGCTGTTGCTCTTAAAGCACCATATGGTGAAAAAGGAGGAAAAATGTTAATCTGCAGTGGTACTAGAGCTGAATTCCTGCTTTGCTTCGAGGCAGCATGTGCCCTTCAGCAGGGAGACAAACTGTACAGAGCAGGATCATCACTTCAGTCAGCGTGTGTTGAGCCATCTGTATGGTGGCACAGGCTGATAGACAATCAGGATAAAACATTTTATTTCTCTGGTATATCCTTCTGAGACTATTGGAGACACAGTTCTTTGTAAACAGGTTTGTACTTGAGAAGTTGGGAGCAGCTGTCCCTCCTTTCTGCCTTGTTCAGCTGTTCTGGCTGTGTCTCTCTTCCCTTCTGTCTTTGGGGCTCCTCAACTCCTGCTTGGTACTTTGGGAAGAGCTTCAGTGGATCTGGGTGAGTGGGGATTGTACATAAACACATGTGGAGATACCACCTTCCCATACTGCATCGGAAGCCCTAGTTTCCCATCTCTCTCTTTCTCATCTCTCTCTTTCCCATCTCTTATGTCTCCTTACCAAGGTAACTTCTTCAGGCACACACTGCACAGAGTCACTGGCTCAGGTCAGTCCTGAGAGATTCAGGGCACAGCTAAGGCAGATGGATCAAGTTTGATTTCTGCTCTAAGCTTCAGTGATTCCCTTCCAGGACAGGGCAGGAGTTAAAGAGCAAACCCACTTCAGCTGTGAAGAGAAGTCCTTTTAGCCGAGTTTCCAACTCCTGCCCTTTAAAGCACTTCCTACCTTAATTCCTTGTGAAAGGTTCTGGGAAACATGAGCATAAAACAGAGCGTTGAGTTAAGTAAAATCTGAATATTGTGACATCTCTGCTGAGATAAATGACAGGAAAGAGACAGCTGACAACCAGGGCCTATTCAGGCAAGCTAAATTCTGCCTAGCTCCCCAAGTGATTCCTCTTGTCTGGCTGCAGGCAGCTCCTCACAGAGCGGCTGTTCAGGGCCTTGGGCAGTTTTCACGGGCCCCAAATTCTGCCTTGACTAAGCAGAGCAACTGGTCCGAATGGAACTTGTTGCTGGGAGAGATGGCAAAGCTTCAGTGGAAAGGGTGGCTGTCCCTCCCAGGCAGGACAGGGGGGCACAGGACCAAGGTCCCACACTGAAGTGATTTCCTCCACCCAGGGAGGCTGTGAGGCTGGAATTTGAAGCTGACGTGGCCCATCAGATGCAGCACAGGGGTTTGAGGCTGGATGGGAGACACTGAGGTCTGGTGGGCTGAGAGAGAGAGAGATAAATATGTGTGTTTGCAGTTAACTGGATTTACTTACTCTGTGACACTAGAGTATTGCACAGCAGCATGCCTTGCCCTCTGGCTGTGTCACAGGCTGCTAAAACGTGATTTTTTTTTTGTTTTTGTTTTTTTTTTTTAAATTTCCAGAGACCATTGGGGACTTGACTTTTGGTACTGGGGTCAGTAGCATCAGCTCGATACACACACCCTCTTCAGGTCCAGGCAAGTCATCTCTATGATTCTAATTTGGGGGGGGGGGGAGGATAAAAAAACAACCCCAAATGACCAAATCTGTGGCATTTTGTAAAATATGAAAATATATGTATTGTTTGCAGTGGAGGAAGGTGATGATGATGAGGATAGGCCAAAGTGTATCATCTATTTGCCATCGCCAGAGGAAACGTAAGTTCAACACTGGAACAGCCACTGCAGGCAGAAAGGCTGGTCAGGGGCTCGGAAATGCATGGCTGTTCTGCTTCCTTCCTGCAGTCCATCCCCACCTCAGCAGCGGAACGTGGAATCCCCAGCAAGGAGAAGGAGCAACCAGCAAGTGCCTCTGCAGCAGTCGCAGCGCAAACCTCCCCCGAAAGCGGACAAGTGAGCCTGCCCCTGGACTGCTGTACAGAACCACCACGCTGCCTGAAACCTGTCCCTCCCCTCTGGGATTATTACTGGTTGTGAAAGCACACCCTTCCTTATTTATCTGTTCTGAGCTGCCTTTCCCCCAGCACTGTCCTAGAGATGGGTAGACAAAGCCTGCACTAGCACACGTAGGGGTTATAAGCGCTGCTCTTGACGGAGCTCACTGGAGGGCTGCAGTATGAAAGGAGGGTGGCTTTTCACTCTCAGGATGTGTAATTTGTCCATTTGGAAAAGTAAGGGCATAACGTTGCCACAAGCTTGGTAATAAATGCATTTATCACAGCTTGCAGGGCAGTGAGTGGCTGGGTTTATTCACCCGATCCCTCATTGTCCCTCTTGGTTATATAATAGAGTTGCTTTAATTTGAACAAAGGTAAAACGGCTTGTCACTGCTGCACCCCTAAATCTGGTAATTGCACGCTACATCACCTCTTATTTGTTGTGCAAACTCCTGTGTGTATGAACAGCCTTAATCTTCTTTTTCTATGGAATATTTCTATTCTTGAACTATGTTATTTCTGACTATTAGCATTTGATGAAAATAAATGGTTGCAGAATTAATTCCACCCACGGCGTCTCCCCTTTTCTTCAGCTGACAAGAGAAATGATTTTTTTTTTCCTGTAGATTCCTACAGCTTCTCAGTCTCTTCTACCATATCATTGGTATCTTGGACCCTCAGTTCAATTAGTGTTGGACCCAGCAGCTTTTAAATAGAGACTGAGTTGGCTGCAAGCAGGGTATGAGTAACTCAGACAAGGTGGGTAAGTGCTCTGGGCAGGTACCTTGTTTATCATAAATATCCTGGGTAAATCTGACCCTTCCTGAGTCTCCCTGCTGGCCACGTGCACCTCACTGAAGTTTTTCTGTGGTTAACTTTTATCACAGAGCTCATGACCTAGATTTCATTGAAACTGGGAGCTGGGATCTGTTTTATTCCTGCTGGTTTGTGTAACTCAGACACGAACCCCAGGCACAGAGCAGGATTTGCTGCAGGAGTGGAAACAGAGGCACTTGCCTCCTGCACTGGAATCTCATCATTTGCCTCCACTTTCCCTACTCTCTTCTGAAGATCAGAGAACCCTTCAAGTGAGGTTAAACTTTATTCCCAAAATCAAAGTCGGAGAACAGAGGATGTATGGAATGGCTTTGGCTTAAGCAGTGGTCAGCTATGGCCAAACCATTTATTTTTGTACCTTCTCTCCTACCTTAAGCTATTATTTAACCACTCTGAATGGTAAATTGGGATAGTTTATTTCCTACTTTTTGTTTTGTCCTCGAGCAGTATCTGAGATGAGCCCTGTGAGTTTTAACCTGTCTTCTCTAGAGAAGAACCAGGAACAAATGTCCAAGAATAAACTGATAAACGGCCACGTACCTTGGACTTTGTGTCACCTCCATCTCACTGTGAGTGAGTGCTCTGACAGGAGAGACTTCTCCTTATTTCACTGAATTGAAAACAGGAGCTTCCCATAATTTGGCTCTTTGAAAAACACCACCAAGCCCAAACACAACCCCCTACAAGAATACTTTATAGCTTGGTATTTATGTAAAACATTCTTGGCAAAGTTAAACGTAATACATTAGTACAAACCTGAATATTATTCACAATGATACAATGAATTCCATCTGTCAGCTCTCAGGAGCTGTATGGGGGGGGGATCAACTCCCCTTTCTCTCGTTAGAGATGCCACTGTGCATTTTAGAACTGAAAAATAAAAAGTTTGGATTCTCAGCTCTGCTGGTTTGTCACACGAAGGCTGCCTTTGGTGGGACTGCAGATTGTGCTCCCAGAGCTACCCTGGTTCAACCTTCTCCTCTCTCCCTTCTTGCAGGTACCCTGAAAGCAGCATTGAGGAGGAGCAGTGGATACCCAGAGGGTGCAAAGGAATGTCAGAACAATTAGAGGCAGCAATCAGTTCTGGGTTGCTTGGTTGAAGAGCTGGCATTAAGAAAGTAACCAGAGAGAAGCTGCAAAATAGCAGTGGTGATGTGTGAGTTACACAGAGAACATCTGCTTAGGGCTGCCCCATCCTTGTCTTGACTTTCTCTGGCAAAGGGACGAGTGGCAATGCTTTGTTTAGGCAAAACAAATGCAGCAATGGCATGTCCAGCGAGGGCTCTAGGAAACAGAGTAAAGCAGAACACTAAAAAATAACACCGACAGTCCAAATCGTCAAGTATCCAAAATGCTGTATACAGGAAAAGTTAAGACAACTCAATTTATATTGGAAATACAAGAACACTAAATTCTGCTACATTAAAAAACTTCTTAAACCACAGCACAGTCCTAGTGTTGCATCCACATCTTCCAGCCTGGTCTCACCCAATGCTGTTCAACACTATCAACATGGATCTTTTGGGAAACGTGTTCCCAATCATTCTCTCTAAAGCCAAGAGAACCAAATTTGGTTGGTTTGGTTTTTTTTTTTTTTTTCCTTTACCATCCAGAGAAAAAATTCAGCTGACACTATAAAAGTGCTTTTGTGTTGAGCTTTTGCTTTCCCAACCTCAGAAACAGTGGCCTTGGCCATGTGGTTTAAACCTGCCAAGCTGCTGTAGCTGTCACACTGTGTTAGTGCTTTAGGGAACTTGCAGAGGGGCAGCAAACACTGAAGTCACTCTGTCACCTCTTTGGAACTGAGTCCCAAAGCCATCCCTGGATATTTCTTGCAACAACACAAACAAAGTGTTGGTCACTGGCAAGAAAAGTTTTTTTTTTTCATATAAAAAAAGTTGATAGCTCCTGCCATAAATTTACAAAAACTATCCCTGAGTGACTGTTCCGTGTCTGGTAAGACCTCTTGTGACAAGGAAATGGCTGAAGCTGGCTGAAGAGGAAAGAGATGCTGTTCCACCTGCAGCTTTTTATTACACTTTGCACTAATACTGATATGCTCTGACAGTGCCATACTATAGCAACGTGTGAGCTCCTCTCTTGTAGAGCTGGAAGTAAAAAAATAGCTCCGTTACTCAAACACTGCTGGCATCGCGTATTTACACTTTTAAATAGAAATGTTACCTTTTCTGAAGTAATCAAAATAGATCTTTGCAAAAAATTTAGAAGGAGGGGTTTTACAAAATAAACGGAGAAGGTAAAAAAAGCTGGAGGATCTCTCGGTACCTTTTATGGCAATCTTAGCCCAGGAAATTATTTGGCTTTAATTTTCCTGAAAGGGCTGTCTTAGCACTGGTTCTCTGCCTCCCCTCTAAGCCTCTTTCCCCACGGAAAGACTCAGGAGCCAAGCCTGCTTTGTGCAGATTAGAACGAGGGGTTACCTGCGAGCAATGAGCCCTGCAAAGCAGGGAGCAGAGGCAATGCCCCTGCCCTGGAGGGTGGTGTTAAACAGCGTACTGGGTCTGACTGAGGTAAAGCCCGCAGCCCTCCCAGCTGTGCTTTGCATTGGCAGCTGGAAGGCTGCTGATACCAGAGCAGTGTTTTGGCTCCTGCCGAGCAGCGCTGCCCCTCTGACATTCCTTCCCCCCATCAAAGGGGATGGGAGTGGGCAAGAGCCTGGGAGGGGACACAACCAGGCCAGCTGACCCAAATCAACCAAAGGGATATTCCATACCACATGACGTCAGCTCAGATATAGAAGCTGAGAGGAGGAGGAGGAGGAGGAAGGGGGGGCCTTCCGGAGCAACCGCTCCTCGTGCTGAAGCCCTGCTTCCCTGGAAGTGCCTGAACATCGCTGCTTATGGGAAGTAGAGATTGACCTTTTTTCCCTTTAGCTTTTGCACTTGCAAATCTCTGCTCGTTCCTTTTGTTTTACTGTAACAAAACTGCTTTATCTCACCCTGCTGGCTGTTCTCCATCTTACTCTCTCCCCTGTCCCAAAGGGAAAGGGAGTGATAGAGTGACTTAGCAGGCACCCAGCACCCAGCCGGGGTCAACCCACTACAAATAACAACAACTGGGGACGGTTACAGAAGGGCTGAGGGCATTAGGGGTGTTTTCACTGTCACTGGTGGCTGGGCAGAGACCCCCCCCTGTGCACCTGAGCGGTCAGAGCCAAGCACAAGACAATCACAGATGTGGAAAAGTCACCAGCCGGGCCTGGGCAATGAGCTGCTGGGAGGAAATCCCCCCTCACATGGATAAATCTCAGTCTTTGAAGTCCATCTACTGCTGTATCAGCACCTTTTTTTTGTCTACTAGTAACACATTACCAGTAATGACTACCACACGTTTGCCTAATGCTGTGACCCTGCTTGGTTTGCACATTGTGGCTGTGTCCCTGCAGCACAAAGAGAAGGCAATTCCACAAACTTCCACAGCCCAGTCTCTTGGGAAGGATTAAAACCTTTCCTTAGTCCAAGGACAGGTTTGGGTGATCCTGTTGGTATCTCCGGAGGCAGGGGAGACGCGAGTTGGGCAGTGAGGAGTTACTTTAAACTTTGGCAAAGAAAAAAAAGATATACGGATAGCTAGCTATCGAGTTCTTGTGTGTTCCAAACTCTTCCAAGCGCACTTTAATTAATCTTTTGCTCTTGCTTTGAGTTCCTGGAGGAGGTATTTTCACACTCGCTTTTGCTGGTTTGCAATTTTCTTTTGGCGTCTTAGATGACGAACGAAGACTTGTGTCTGAAGTCACCCTGCAACGAAACAGTTTGGGATGTAGGAAGGATCCAGCAGCTTTCCAGGCAGCTCTCTGTTCCTGCTGCCCCCAAAAGGTAGATCCAAGCTGTGTAACCACGAGGATTCTGCCCAGGCAGCTCCCATTTCCCACTGGGAAGGAGAGGGAGGCACCACTTCCACTGGCCAGGTGCTCCTCCTCCCATCCTCCTCGCACACCAAGGCGTGGCAGGGGACCTTCTCATTCCCTCATCAGTATCTCTGCTAATGGGAGAGGTTTTTTCTGGTCTTAAGCTCAGTGATCTACTCAAATCCCAAAATACAAATTCTCTCATAAAAGCATCACGTCCTGCCCACTTAATCCAATGAAACTCATCCTAAGGGGGTCAGGCCATGAGATAATTCGGAGCAGAGCTGCCTCTGATAGTTCCTGGCATCAGTCACTTCAGGCAACTTAAACTGTTCATCATTTCTAAGGAAATGACTCAGCCTTCACCCTTCTGTTTTCCCTCTGTTCCCCAGCCTTGCTTCAGAGTGGAGCCCACTCTGAGAAAGTCTGTAGGCCCTAAAAGCGACTCATCCTCTGCCCACCCTCTTCCTCTCCTCACAGAGATGGTACATGCAAATCATTTGTTGTTACCTCATCATCTGTCCGGATATAGTTAACGCCATCAGGCTTTGCTGGAGTCTTGTAGCTGAAAGAAAGGGAAAAATCTCATTTCTGGGATGGGAAGACTACAGGATTTTGGAAGGGAGGTGCTGGGAAAGACAGAAATGAGGAGGAGCAGCTGAGTGACAAGCAAGCAGAGAGAAACTCAGTTTGTTTCTCAAATGAGAAGTCTGTGTTTATTCCATCATTTGTCACGACTGGGATTTTTTTCTAAACTCCCCTTCAGCACAGGGTAAAAAGATTGCTGTGTGTTTCCCTAAGACTCTGCAAAGAGATGAACTGATTCTTTCCTGGGCTCTCCTGCTCTGGTGCCCGTCACTGCCTTTCTGTGCCTCCTGCTCTGTTTCCTGTGGCAATTATAAAGTTCATTTTAATCCTTCACTGCCAGAAGCCTTCAGCATTTTTCTTAGTTATAAGGAAGCGCCACTTGTTTGCAATCCCACAGGAGCTCAGGATTTATACACAACTGTCAAGTTCAGCGTATGCCAACCCTCAGCTGCATTTAAATGGGATATTTAGAGCTTTTTCTGAAAAACAAACGAAACCAAAGAGAAAAACAAGACAGGACTTGTGCTGAAAAGCAACATTTAGCACAGAACAAATCTATCTGGTGAGAATCTTGGCTTTGCATATATTATCTCCTCTCCAGACTCTGTAAGGACATCGAGGCTTGTCTCTGATGCTAATGCTGTTGTTTTTAACATTTTAATGTGCTCGCTAAAACGGCTGTTTTTCATCCCAAATTTAGGTCCTCACAACTAGTGAGATTTCCTGTAGAGAGCCTGCTCTGCTCTTCCACTCCCCATGCATGTCCCGATGCTTCAGAATAACTGTGCAGTGAGCTGCGATCACTAAACCACGGACCTCGTTATGCCAACAGCACCCGAGCCATTGGACAAACACCTGCAGGCATTTAACCGTGCTGGGCCCCCTTTCCCATGCAAAGGATGAGGAGATCAGAGCACAGCTCCCATCCTCTGGCTGCTGTCGGCAGCCACGCCACAATTCTCCCTTAGGAAAATGCTGTTCATCCCTGGAAGTGTCCGAGGCCGTGTTGGATGGAGCTCTGAGCAGGCCGGTCTAGTGAAAGGTGTCCCTGTTCATGGCAGGGGATGGAGATGGATGATCCTCAAGGTCCCAGTCCCATTCTGGCATTCTGTGATGATTGCATGAAATAAACCTGGATGCTGCAGGGTTTTACAGCAGGGCACTGGATGCCTCAAGGACTGGCTTGGCCCGTGGACTTTGGTGGGGAATGGGGCATTAAAAGTCCTTTCAGCCACCGATATTTGGTGCCCTTCAGACTCCTCCACGCTACCTGAGGGTGCAGGGACTTGTCCAAGAAGCCCAGCTTACCTTTCCCCACTCTCTTTGCCGTTTGCGAAGTATCCCCTTCTGTAGGCACAGCAGATCCCAAGAGTGATGAGCACCAGAACTGCAAGGACCACCAGGACTCCCCCGATTATCCCACCGATATTGAGGTCATCTGGCAAAGAGAGACACCAGCATCCAGTGTTTCTTTAAGGCAGCAGCAACATTCCAGCTTCACACACACTAGAATGACATCTCTCAAATATTTTAAGCAACAGCTCATAGGGAATTAGTGAGTCTCTGATTTTGAGATTGAATCTGTTCATGATCTGATGTTTCCCTGAATTTTCAGATTATTTTTATCTCCTTATGTTTGGGGCTATGAGAAAGCAGGGAAGACCTAACGCTGTAGGGTGTCCCCCCTCGTTCCTGACGGTGACGGCAATTTATTTATGGTGATCTATCAACCAGCATTGATGAAAACTGTACGGAGAGCCACTCACAGACTTCCATCTCCTGCTCCTCACACTTGGCAAAGCCAGCATCGTTTGTTGCTATGCAGGAGTAACGCCCTGTGTCACCTTTGTGCACTGCATGGAAAACCTGGGGAGGGAAAAGGGATAAAGGGAAGGGATGTGACATGAGAAACAAGGCACTGTGAGGGTATAAAAATGTTGTGTATAAACATGCATCTCTGCTAAGATCTTCTTCCATCAATCTTCCCTTTCCCAACTCGCCCAGACCCTGGAACACCTCGCCTTCTTCAAATTATTCCTTCCTTGAAAGCCAGGCAATGTTTTTCTGAATTTACAAGCAACCTTAAAGATAACCTGTCCAGCCAAACCAGTCTTGATTAGATCTGTCAGGGCATTACCAGAGTGCCTGTGGCGGGGTTCAGGGTGTAGGAGGAGTTGTGGGATTTGGTGCTGGATTTGGTGTCGGGTGACAGGGGTTCGCTGTTGCGGTACCAGCTGTAGGTGGACTTGGGGAAACCTTCGTTCTCGTGGCAGTGAAGAGAGGCTGACTTGCCAACAGGGACAGCTTTAGGCACAGAGCATCTGGGAGTCATGGGCTTCACTGTGGGAAGACACAAACCAGGTGAGTGGCACTGCTGAGCAGGACAAAATCATTTCTGAATTCTGTGCTTCCTCAGGCAAAGCCATCACAACTTTCCATTATTCCCAGCTGGTTTTAAACCTCCCAGAGTGGCACTGGCTGGACTTTGGAGGTCCCCACAGCCCCTTCTGTTCCCGTTGCAGAGGTTCTGGGTCTGATACCTTGGACTGTGAGCTGGATGTTTATCTCATCTATGGTTTTGGTGTCAGAGGGTGCGGCCACCTCGCAGCGGTACGTGGCCGTGTCCATCCTCGTGGTGTTCTTAATCACCAGGGACGTCCGGCTCAGAATCTCTGCCCGAGTCACAAAATCTCCTGACACACAGGAAAGAGAAAAGAAAACATCAGGGGGATCACGCAGATTCATTTTGGGTGTGTAAATTAAGCAGCTGATCTCAGACTTTTCCAGAGTCAAAGGAACTCGATGCTTGAAAGCCCCAAAGGAAACCAAAGCTGCCAACCACGTAAGAGGATGAACTGGAAAGCACTCCACCGCTCCAAACCTCAAAAACTGTGGCAAAATCGAACTTCCAAGACAGCCCCAGGCCTTGCCTCCTTTGGAAGATTCATTTGGATGTGGCTCTTGGTCCCATCTGAACTGCTGGAGTAATTCCAGATGGAGTGAAGCCCTACTGGCACTAGCGTTTCCCTATCAACCCAGAGAGGCTGCTTCTAATGCTCCCAGGATGCTGCAAATCCCTGTGCTGCCTCAGCAGAGAGCACTGGCAGCTGGACACGCAGATCCCTGCTGAGGCGCAGGGGGAGCCCTCAGATGTTATATGGGAAGTCAGGAGGGGACAGTGCCTGGTCCCGAGACACCCAGTGACCGTGCTGGGACCCACGGAAGGGAAGCTGCAGCGAAGTTCCTTCCTTACCTAAAAAATATCTCCTAGCCAGGAGCAGCTCCCTGTGGCTCCCTACTGTGACCTGTCAATAATGAGGCAGGGAGCAAAGCACATCCTGCTCCCTCTCCATCCTGCACTTCAACTGCTGAGCTCTGTTCCAAAGAAGAAAGCGGCCAGACAGCGAGGGCTCCTGCCTTTAATGGGCTTGTTTGTTCCCCATTGTACTGTTTCTGAAATCCGTTTGGAAAGCTGTTTTGGAAACCTGAGAACAAGCAATCTTCATACCCTGCATTTTGTTGTCAAAAAACACGTAAGAGGTTTCTCCATCTCGGATTTTCTTCCACTCGATTCTGGGATCTGGCGTCGCTATGGATTTAATGATGCAGGACAGCTCAACACCTAGCAGGAGAAAGGAAGGCAATCCAGATTAATAGGAAGCAGCTGTATTTTTGCTCTGCTTTGAGCACTCTCAGTGTTTTATTAGGAGATGCTGCCCACAAAGCAGAGCCTTCTCTTTCATCTGCCTCACAAACAGAAACGCTGCTGGGTTCCAGGAGCTATTGGAAGATGGATTTTGGCCAGCAAAAATAATAGTCCAACAGATATCAACTATGGAGAGAAATGAACGCCCTGTTCTCTGCAGGCTGTGGCTTATGGCAAACAAAACCTTTTGTCAGGGTGAGCCCACAGCCCTGTCCTGCTGCTGAGCAGAGCCACAACGTGAGTCAGGGATGCAGCATCTCCCTGGGCAGTGCCTGGGGATGGACTGGGACCATGACTCCTGGGGATAAACCCAGCAAACCCTCTCCCCTTTGCAGCTGGCACTGGCAGCCCATCTCCCCTGCGGAACAGGGCACCCCAGCAGGGCTGGGAGGTGCCTTCCCAGTGTCCCAGGGCACGTCTGTAGGAGGGCCAAGAGAAAATATAAATTTCTCTCTCTGTGTATTAATTGCAAGACAACTGCTTTACCTTCTTTTGGGACCCAGTTCAAAAAAGCACTTAGGCAGAGACTCTGCAATGCCAGTGGCTTGCAGGGGACCTCCATAAACCATTTAAAACCGGGAGATACGGACGTATTGTTAGGCACTTCTCTGAGTGCCAGGCTCTCGCAGTCTCAAAGAACCAGTGACCACTAAGCCAAATTTTCCTCCGTTGTTTGGCCTGATGTGAATCCCGAGGCAGCACAGGCAGCACTCACTTTGGAATTCCTGCACCACGGGCTTGGTGTTGCTGGATGTCAGCTCCACAGCCAAGAGTCTGCAGCCTGGAAAAACAAACAGAAGGTAATAAGAAATAGCACAGCTCATAAGTCACCCAGCTAGGAACAGGCTGCCTGCTGAGAAATCATCCTGGCCAGCTCCGAGGACTGACTTCCCCAGATAAAACCTCTTCCTGGCTACCAGCACAGGGCCAGCAGGACTGAGTTAATTTAGGAGTTGTGGTGTAAATACAGGAAAATATAATTGTTAGAAGTAGCAATTAAAGAGGAGGATTAACATAATGGCACAAAGGCAGTGCCAGCACGAGCCACTTCCTTGTGCCTTGTGCTTATTTAGATGGGAAAGGAACTGTGATAATGCAGGAGTGAAAGTTTGTTTTGAAAATTAACTCGATGGTCGACAGGAAAAGACAGGAAGCAGACCAAGCTGGAGAGATCCGGTCAGTTCCTGGGAGATGGAATGGGCCAGGCCTGGCCTCTAACAAATGCTGATTACATTGGCAAGTATTGCAAGTGTGGTAATGTGAAATGTGAGGCAGTAAATCATGAGAGGACTGTGATTCAGGAGAAAACAGGAGTTCAACTCTTTGGGTAGAGCCCCAGCCAGACCCCCACTGGGGTGACAGCTCAGCCATGCAACGCTGTGAGGCTCCTTAATAGCACAAACTTGCTTGTTCCCGTCCTGCTCTGGGCGCCAAAGTGTTCCCAATTAATTCAGTCATCTTCCCTCTTTTGCATATTACTTTAGTTTGAAAAATCTGCCTTCCATGTCCCTTCTGCTGTGCATTCCACCAGAGCAGGTCGCAACAGCATTCACGCTCTGCTGGATGCCCAATACACTAACAACTCTCCAGAGGGAGAGGGAAACAAGCAGGGAGTTCCCTGGAAGAGGAAAGTGAAGCAGACAGAGGATATTCTGGAACTGGGTGTTCTGGGTTCTCCCTCTCTCAGTCAGACTTTGGTGTTCCCAAACCAGGCTGCTCCAAAGCCCTGTCTTACAGGAGGAGGTTCCAAACTACAGTCAGTGCCAAAACAATCAGCTGCAGGGGCCTGCCACGGCCACATAAGCAGCTCTGCTGGGACCAATCCCATCAGAAGTTTGTGGAAATCTAAGGGAGATGCCCACTGAGCTCACTGGGCACTGATCAAACATCAGGTTAAAAATGATGGAAAACACTACCTCAGTGATGTGAAACGTAGCAAAAGGTTAAGAGTAAGAAGCCATAACAAACATGGATAGAAGGCAGAAAAGGCAGCTGAAGGGAGATGTGGAGAAAGAAATGATCTTCAGCATTATGACATAGCTGGAAATTCCTGTGCTGGCTTTCATGGGGGAAAGCTTTTGGGCAGAGATTGGCAGTGCAGGGACAACATTCCTCTGGTGGAGTGGCAAGGCGGCAGTCTGAGAAACACCCAAGAGCTGCAAAGTCGCTCCCACTGAAAGCTTGAGGGCCTTCAACACCTAAAATCCTTCCAGCAATGCTGAAATGTTCCCTGCTGGTTCCTATCCTTTGCCGTTTGTTAAAAGCTGGCACCTTCCTGGGAGCCCCGGCGCTGATACCCCAAAGACCACCAGGGAGAGCTGGAGTTTGGCAAGGTTTAGAAAGCTGCCTTTGTCTCCAAAATCATTGTTTCTCACACAAAAGCCACCAGCTGATGCTAACTAATAGCTGGCCCAGCCAAAACTGCTCCTAGCAGGACTTCTCCACCCTTCTTCCCCCTTCTGCACTGGAGACGGTCATGCAGCATTTGGGAGAAATCCGATATTGAGCTGAGCTGAGAGGGCTCTCAGCTCGGAGGACTTTGGTTCCTTCCAGCCGGGAGCTGGTCTAAGCAGTCATTTCTTCAAGTCTGTTTTGAAGCAGAGTCCATTTTCATCAGAATTTCTGCTTCCCGACCTACTCCCTGACAGAAGGGAATTGTGCCACACGATGCCAATGCTTTCCCTTCCCTCCGTTCATCACAGAATCATGGAATGGTTCGGGTTGGAAGGGACCTTAAAGCCCATCCAGTGCCACCCCTGCCATGGGCAGGGACACCTTCCCCTAGACCAGGTTGCTCCGGGCCCTGTCCAACCTGGCCTTGGACACTTCCAGGGATGGGGCAGCCACAGCTGCTCTGGGCACCCTGTGCCAGGGCCTCCCCACCCTCACAGGGAGGGATTTATCCTAATATCCAATCTATTCCTGTTCTCTTTCAGTTTGAATCCATTCCCCCTTGCCCTGACACTACGTGCTCTCGTAAAAAGTCCTCTGATCCTCCAGGTGTTCCAGCTGGGGCTCGGATCCTCGGGGGCATGAACAGATTCCACTGATCCCAGCAAACCCCCAGAGCATGAGAAGTTGCTAATCCCCAGAAGACGAGGCACTATTTTGGGAAAATCCTTTTGAAATCTTTGGACATGTTTCCAACAACAGTGAAACCAGGCATTTGATTGCCTCTGCTGTGAGATTGCTGCTTCTGGAACCAAGAATTTAATTGAGAGCCCAGGTCTGAGCACTCAGCTGATCTGAGGGGATGCTGGCTGGCCTCCTGCTCTGGACCAGTTTTAGTTTTGTTATGGATTCTTGCTTGCACAGTATCTTTTTCCAGAAAAATGCTGTCCCATCAAATAGACATGGCAACAGTCCTACATCTGCTGTAGTTAGAGTATCAGTTCAGCTGAAGGTGGGGACAGTAAAACCACACAGTTGTGCGGCTCTGAGGGAGTTATGGCTCTAGAACTATTCACCCCAAGACAGTGGGGCTCCGTCAGACTCCAGCCCCATCTCATTTCTCAGAAATTGCCCACAGCAGGCTTTTTCTCACCCACTAAACACAAGAGATTCAGGTCTGTCCCTCAGGCACGAAGCAGGATGACAACAAATTTTAGACAGAAGCTGAGTCCTTGGAGACTGTGGGAGAGGTTCTGGTACATTATTACGTGTATTGACCTTGGGCAGAGATCAATGTGGCTGCTCAAATCACTGCTCAGGCAGATTTATTCCTCTCTGTGTGGCAGAACACTGCAAGTAGCATGTTCTAAATTAAAAGAAGGTGACAGAAAAGCAAAACAAAAACCTGAAGTGACCATACGGACTGTACAGCAAGAGAGGAATGCCTTTCTAGACCTTTGCTCTGTTGGTAAGGGTTGTCTCTTTGTTTTGTTTTGTGTTAAATCATCATTAGTGCTTAAGCCACCTTCTAAAAGGAGTATTTCAAAGGTGTTCCTTTAGGCTCCTTCCAGCCCAGCACAAATAAGCAGCAAAGGGTTTGTGTTATGTAAATCTCACTTCAAAGGCCCCAGCACCCGTGGTTTGGAGAACAGCTGGAATTGCATTCCCTTTCCAGAGCAGCATGTGTGCCACAGCGCAGGCACCCACCACAGCCGTATGTTCAGGGATGTATCCCTGAATTCCCACCAGATCCATATGTGTCGCATCTCCCAATTCCTACCAGGTCTCTATAGGCTGCAAAATCCCAAATCCTACCAGATCTGTATGTTCTACCCCCCTGAATACCTACCAGCTCTGTATGTGCTGCAGACTCAGCCAGACATATGGTTGAATCCCAAATGTCATCAGTTCTCCAAAATAGAATCCAGGACAAGGCACTGAAGTCTATAGCATATTCTTATGGCACTTTTTTTTTTTCCCCAGCTAAAGAGATCCAGCCCATGCTTGTTACTGTGACTCATGGTATCTGAATCATTTTAAAATGCTATTCTGAAGAAAAAAAAGCAGCTTTATAGGCGACTCTGTGTGTTAAATCTCCTTTCTACTGTTCAAAGCCAAGCCTGACCTTCTATCTCCTTCTGTCCTGATGTCTGTTTGAAAGCTCTAGGCAGAAATGTGAAAAGGTGGTGAGGTACTGTGCTATAGGGAAAGCGAGAGGATGACCAGGAAAGAGTTTGGGAGAAGTTGCTGGCAGCATCCTGTGCTGCAGCGTCGCTCGATGCCACGGTCGCAGTTATCTGATACAGTAATTTTAGCTAATGCACTGTCAGGCACAAGCAGTACAAAACCACGCAGCTGTATTTAAACACCTGCCCACCAAAGCAACAAAAATACGCCTATGCTCGAGGTGCCCATCATCACTAAGCCCTTGCTCGATTTGCAATTCAAAGCGCGCCTAAGCCATGTGGGAACGCTGCGATAAACTGCATGCCTTGTTAAGCATCTCTGCTTTCTGGGTGGTTACTCAGTGCAGCGGCAGTGAGTGATATGTTGTGGGGTGTTAAAACACGTTAGCTGAACCCTCTGCATGTCAGCACGCTCGGGGCTGCCCGTCTGGAGGTGCCCCTGGAGCATCCTCGGTGCCGGGAGCGGCGGTGACAAGGACGGCACAGCCCAGGCACAGAGCGGCACAGGGGAGCTGAGAGGGCAGCCAGGCTGACCCCAGGGCTGTCCCTGCCTCTCAAGGGGGGTGTGTGCAGCAGGGAGGAAGCTGACTGTGAAATGTGAGGGAAACGTCCAGAGGAAGAGAGGAGGAAGCCACGCAGAGATGGGCTGGGTAAGACAGGGAGAGGGGAGGCTGGGTTTCTGCCCTCAGCTTATTTTGAGGAAATCACCATAAGCCCTTTCAGGAACATCTGACCATCTGCCTGGAAATATCCATCCTTTTGTCTCCCAGTGCTGCAGGCTCTTTATCCCCCCCTCTTCTCTATTCCCAGTGCGTCTCGTTGCAATTTCACAATCAGACTTGTGCCAGGTGGTGCAGGACAGACAGCACAGCGCGGCACAGGAATGAGAGACCAGAGTGTCTTAGGCACTTTTTGGTGAAGCTTTTTTGGGCTTTCTTTGTCCAACTGTCTTTGTGCGGAACTTCAGGAATAGCAAAGGTACTTGTGACACATAAAGCCTGGATTTATAAGGGATGAATAAATGTTTTGTAGTACCCAGTCACAACTTCCACTCCTTTCCTCCAGCCCAAGGAGCTGGTGGTGTGTTTGCTCGGGCATTCTCGTGGCAGGTTGAAAGCCCCTTGAAGCTGACAGAAAGGAGCAGGCAGGTGGATGGGCCACGTCTGCCCAGTGACCCCAGTGAGCCGCGTGCCTTTTTTAATCCCATTCTTCCATGGCACCTCCCTGAGCTCAGCCTTGACTCCAGGGTGGGCTGCCCTGCTGGAGAACAATGTAGATGTGCAGCGAGAGATTAGTGAACAAAAGCTTAGGAGTGTCTCCGTTCAAATTAAGTAACAGATGGACCTGGTCTGTGTGGGAGCTGATAACGGTTATAAAAAGGCCATCACCAGACTGTGGCCAGCCCACCCTGGAAAAAACCCACTCAGTCGTAAATCCTCTGTGCTGTTATAGCTGCTTGTGCTAGTAAGGCTTTATTTTTACCAGCTATCATAAACCAGCATGACTTATTTTAGATGCATGGCTTGTACTGCTCAGCTAAAAGGGTGCCAGCTCTCTGATAGACACCTCCCAACAGAGATGTGCCCGCCTGGGCAGGGAACACGAGGCAGAATCAACCTAGAGAAGGCAAATGCAGCCTTACAGTGAAGTGTTTGGCATCCACATGGCTCTGGCTTTGCTTTCCTCCTCTCTTAGGGAGCTCACTCGTGGCACTCTCTCTGAAATGCTGATCATGAGGGAGTCTCTGGTGGTCCCAGCAGGACCAGGACTCCACAGGATGGAGCTGTGTGGAACACCACCGAGTATTTGCATTCATCTGAAGATGTGAGAACTTGGGATTTTGCCCTTAATTCACTCTCTTCCTGCTCACCAGTACAGAAGGTGAGGAGATGCCTGACTTCAGACAGGGTACGTGCAGTTCTGGAACGAAATCCTAACCTGTTTAAATTTCCTGATTTAAATCTCCTGACTTAAACTGGGACCTTAAAGACCTGACTGCATTTGCTGCAGAGAGGGCTCATTAGCACCCAGGCCATGTACACAGGCTTTTTTCTTCCTTTTCTTTGGGTTTGGTTTTTTTTTGGTTTGTTTTTTTTTTTTTTAGTTTTTTCTTTCCTCCTCCTTCTTTTCTTCTTTGTTTTTCTTTTTTTCTTTTGGACAGGAGGATTTACTGTTCTACCTCCTAACCAGACAGCAAAGCACACCCACCCTGAGGAGTGGAACAGGTTGCTCTCAAGGAGATACGGAACCCTCTTAGGTCAAAAGCCTCTCAGCAAAGCAGCTCCTTCCGCAGCCAAACATTCCTCCTCTCTCCCAGGCAGGCAGGGAAGTGGAGGTGTTGCCTGTGAAGACCACACAGAGCTTTCTGATGGTTTCCCCGAGCCTGGTTTCATCACGTTGGGATGCAGCTACAGACAGACTGTCTCAAATCACCATCTGATCAGGGCTTCTGCAGCTCAGAGTTTCACAACCTTTGCTTGCTGTGGCATTGCAGCGTGGGTAGAGATGAGATGTTAAGGTCCTGCAGATCTGCACCTTCACAGAAACGACCCCACTTTATTAAAACGGGGTTTCCTCTGTCCCAACAGACGTGGCTGGAGGTACCAGCCCCACAAAGGGACCTACACGCTGCTGCCATCAAGGAGAACATGGACACTTAATACCCTGCAGATGTGGCTGGACAAGCCTTGCTCAACATCTTAATCTGTGCCTGATCTGGGCCTAGCTCTCCTGTTTTCCCAAGCTCATCTCCTGTTTCTGGCTCTTCTCCTGGAAAGGACTGACTGTACGTGCGAGTTGGGAAGGAAGCAATATTCGTGTGGATGACTAATACCTAATACTTAAAAGAGATTAGGATGGAAGCAGCAAGGGCTCGAGAGTTTCCAGCATGTCAGATTGCATCTTTCTGGAATATACTTCAGGCCAACTTCAGCTCAGAGAGAGGATGGAAGGAGTTGGAATTTGCCCCTCAAAATCTGGGACGAAGGGTAGTGGAAGGGGAACGGAAAGCAAACACGAACAGGAAAGCTGTTATTACCATCCCCTGCATTCTGGAATTGCTTCTCCCTTCCCAACAAACCTGAGGCTGAACTGAAAAGTCTCATTTCCCTTGTGTGAGCAACAGGGAATAGGGCATGGAGCTTCTGCCAGGGGATTAAGTCCTGCCCAGAGCATTTCTTTGCCCTGCTGCTGGCCTCTGGGGTCAAGCCCCCCACACAGATGCTTGGGCTTCCAGTGTTAGGCTGACTCTCCAGGAGGGAAAAACAGGGGCAGGTGGCCTTGCTGTGTGGTTCTGAGGCGGGAGAGCTTCTCCTTAGAGCTGCACCAAGGTTTTGGCAAAAACCAGAGGAGAAATCCAGATCACTTGGCCAGGAATGCATCAAACCAGCCACGATGTGCTCAGCACTGGTCTTGCCATTTTCATTTAACAAACAGGCAGCCTAATTACACCTTCAAACTGGACTGGCTCGCAGCCGATGCCTTGGAAATCTGTGCAAAAAATGGGACATGAGGGGATCCCAGGAGGGCAGCTCATCCCCACCTCTGCTTTAGAGCGTGAAAACCCCAGGGATGCAGCTGGCTGGGCCCCTGGAACCCTGAGGAAGCCGAGGGTCTCCCGTGCAGTGTTTCCCCACCATCGTTCCCATCTGCCCAAGTGCTGTACATTTCTCAGCTGAGCCTCAGTCCCTCCACATGCAGTGGCCCCTGTAGCTCAGTAAGGATGTACAGTTCCAGTTCACTGGAGGAAAAAAATGAGGAATGGAAATCACAGGAAGAGCAAAGGCACACGCTATCTCAGGCAGCAGTGGATATGCCACTCTGTGACCTGTTTACCAGATGAGAATGCCTTGCAGCAGCAAATCCCAGGAACAGAGATGGTGAGCACTGGAGAGCAGTGGGAACTTTTGCACAGGGCAGATTTGAAACCAACCCTTCCTGCCTCTTCCCACTTGCCTTCCATTGTTTCCGTAGCCAGCCCTAAGAAGTGCCATGCAGGCACATCCTACGTTATTTCTCACTTCAGCAAGTCCCCTTCCTCCCCAAAGTGGCAGATGCTGGTACCAAATTAGTGCAAAGTGGGAGGGAACCAGCAGATAACTGTCACAAGAGCCAGGGGCAATGGTCTTCCTGCTGTCCTCTGCCTTCCTCCCAGCAGGACTCTCCTGGCAGCAGACAGATGCTGAGGGATGAAATCCAGGACAGAGTGGGGTCAGCGAGACGTGACTGGGATCTATGGCCAGCGCCAGGGAGAGGGAATGAACCGCAACGGGAAAAGGGGCAAGTTCCTTTATTTTTGGCTCGTGTGGGAATTTGACTCAAGGATTGCTGAGAATCTCATAAGCCACGGTGATGTTTTCCAGGCTGAGTGCCAGCCGAGGCACAGACTTGATCTCAGCAGGTATTTGACTTCCCCAGGAGCTGGGATGCTCGGTACCTGCCTGACCCTGGCTTTTGATGAGGACACACATCTCAGAAGCTGCCTGCAATGCAAAGACAGGAAATAAGCGGATATGCTATCAGCACCAGGCTTTGCAACGCTCCTTAGCGTCTGGCTGGGTCCCAACCATCAATACAGAGACTTGCAGGGGTTTAGCCTATAATCCTCTATTCCTCTGTCTGTGACTCTAATCTCTGATCCTCCCTTCTCTTGCAGCCTAGAGCTTGACCAGCAAAACACAGATCTGAGGTTCTGCTTATCGAAGACTGACCATGTCATCTTCCTGTGGAAAATGGGAGTTGGGAAGAGAGCAGCAGTCATCAGAGCCAAGAGCCGGGAGTAGGCTGGAGAAGGGAACAGGAGAGGGCGTGAGCAAGCACACAGAGAAATCATTTATGACAAGACTGAAAGCAGTTTTAAGAACATTTCCTCCAATTTTACAGTGTAATTTTTGCCTTTTTTTCCACGCGTGTGTAATTCTAGCCCCGGGTACAAACCACAATTGTCTCGCTAATGCGCCGCACAAAACATGTACAAATGAACGCTGCAGGAGCCTGACTGCAGGCACCCAGGGAACATCCCCGGCTGCCTGTGAGCAGACCAGGAGCCCCTGATCCCACTGCCGTCATTCCAGGCGGGAGAGGTGGGGCCGGCCTCCACCAGGCAGCTTTGAAGCTTTGCAGCGAATCAGTCAGAACAAAGGACGCAGCCCCACGAGGGGGAAGAGGCGCTCAGTGAGCCACGTGCAGGCCCGGAGATGTGATTTTAGGGGCAGCCCTGGATCACAGAAGCAGATCTGAAAAGACTTCCCCTGGTAACATCAGCCCGAGCGCAGGCTCCCAACCTGCGCGGGGAGAAGCGCCGCGGGGTTCAGGGGGAGATTATTTTCTTGGGAAGTGCACCGGGGAATTAAAGGGAGCCCAAGTGAAGTCACAGACAGATAAGGATGAAAAGCGTGACACAGAGAGCTATTAGAAAAATGCTGCCATAAATGAGCAGGGGGAGAGGGAAGGGAGTAATGCTGTGTCACAGCCAAGAGGACAAAACCCACCCTGGCTCGTCCCAGCCCGGATTCCTGACCAGGGCAAGTTTGTTTAAGAGAGCAGAAAGGAACCTTGGCACGGAGGGGTTAAAAGATTACTTGTCCTGGGGGAGTTGAATTAGCCACATATCTGGGAACCAACTTCTCCCAGACCCTGACTTGTTTTTCTCCTTAAACATCATCTGCCGCTATTTTTAGCAGAGAATTTTCTCAGCCGAATGCTCCCAGTTGAGTCCTGGTCAGAGGCCCTTTTCCCAGGGAGACGCAGGCCCAGCAGCACGTGCTGGTCCCTGGTTCAGCTCAGCTCTGTGCCACCGTCCTGCCAGCTCCGGGCTTCGTGTCACACTGCCAGCTCTCTCCTGAGGCACGGGGACAGTCCCCACCCCAGCCTGGGGCAGGCGTATTAAATGCCCTCGGAGACCCTAAAAAGCCAGGGGAGGCTACAAAATGAGAAACAGCTAAAAAGAGTAGACTGGACTTGGTAACTTGCCTGGAGGCTTTAGGAGCATGAATGGCAAAAAAGGTGGGAAGGAGATGGAAAGAAATGATTAGGCTGACATTAATAACAGGACCTGCTTCTCAGCACTAAAATCTATTTGGATTCGTTCCAGTTCCTCCAAGGGACTGGACATGGAAGCCTTTATTGTTCCTAAAAGTCACGACTAAATTCGGACTGTATAAAGCTTAAGGAAATACCTCTCAGAGGACAACCCCGCTGGAAACAAATGAGGTAACTCCCTTCCTCTTCTCTGCTTTTCTTGGGGCCTTCATTCCTCCTTGGCCAAAACCCCAACCTGTCCATCAGCCCATCAGAGCCTTCCCCTGGCTCCTGGCTGCTCAGCCTCCAGCACTGCTATCTGTCTGCCTGGCTGCAATTAGCGATGTGTCACTGGATGTCTGGGCTGGTTCTCAGGGAGGCAACGCTTGTCACTCCTTTTATCTACAGCCTGATTTAATACCTGCCTGCCAGAGATCAGCACGGAAATCAAAAGGCCAGATCAGGGCGCAATGGACGGACAAATTGAGTAAAGCAGGAGCGAAGCCCCGGCTCGCCTGTGCTAATGTGCAGTTCAGGCTGGGGACCCGGGGAGGATTGAGCTCTGTGGATGCTGAGGATGAAGCACAGCGGAGCCACAGTCAGGAAGGTCCCTGTAACAATGGCCCCTTCTTGGTCAGTGTATCTGGTCCCTGTGTGTCTTGGAGTCACGTCAGTGAAGCAAACAGATTGGGAGCATATTTGCACTCCCCACAGCAGTACAGAAGCCAGCCCTGACACAGAGGAGCAAGCTGGGCTCTTGGCTGCTCGGTGCCTCGGTGCCAAGTTTCCAGCTCTGCTTGGAACCTGTGGCCAAGCCCTGCTCTGGCAGGGGGAGAGGACGGGCAGGGTCAGGAAGCGCTCAGCTCCCAGCCCCTGATGCAGAACCTGGCAGCTGCCCACAGGAGAGGGGAGCCAGGCTGAGCTCACCTGTGCTCCTCTGAGGCTTCCCAGGTGACACTAAACCTGGCACGGCGTGGCTTTGCCCTCCTCATGGCCAGGCTGAAACAACTGGGGCCAGGGCAGCAGGAGCCCTGGCAGCACACGGATGCTGCACAGGGCCTCTTCCCCATGTGGCACGAGCTGCCTGCAAAAAGCTTCCCCCAAGCCCTGCAGGAATCCCAGGTGCCCCGGATTTCTCTCCTGACCTTCATGTACGCATTCCAGCACATGGCACTTAACCTTTGAGGCTCCTTTGAAAATCCCAGCGCCAGCGTTTCATGGATGAGTGTGCTTCCCCTCACATCTGCCCCCTGTATCAGATGCTGCCAGCGCCTCTCTCTCTGCTGGCTCTGCTCCCAGCCGAAAGACAGACAATAGGCATTTGAATCCAGTCTCCACTTCCCCTCCCAAACAGCCCGGGGAGATGGCATATCAGAGACAGCGCTGAGAGCAGCGCTTGCCAGCCAGCGACAAGTCTGTCCAGATCCCGGCCTGCCTTCGCCTTCCCTCCCACAGCCACGGCCCTGCCGCTGCAGCGGTCACTGGGCACGCAGGCCAGCTCTGCTGGGCAAGTCCTGGCACTCGCCAGTTAGCCAGACCGAGGGAGTCTTCTCTCAGCACTCTGCTGCTGCCAAAATCGACTGGATCGTCCTGGATTCCCAACCGCCGGCCACAGCGCTGGTCAATGGACCTCTCCTGGACCTCTCTGCTGTGCCAGCTCACTGGAAACACACTGGCCACCCCCTGGACCTCCTCTCGCTCACTCTTAGGAGCACATACCTGCAATTAAGTGATCCAGGTTCCACCTGCAAGAGGTTCAACCAGGGTCCAGCGAGAGCTATCCTGGATTCTCCTGAAGAACCATTTTCCATCTTTCTAGAAATAGCTCTGCTTCTGGAGCCATTCAGCCTGTTTGGCACCGATCCTGCTGCCTCAGAGATAACAAGAGAGTGAGAAAAACCTGTCTAGACACCGTTTGCCTTCCATGGACTCCCACTGCCACATCAAAGCACCTCTTCAAACAAACCTGCAAACTGGCCAGGTAATACTCCCCAGCTCTCCTGTGCCAGAGGCAAGGACTCATCCCATCATGCTCCAGAGTTTATCTTTAATCCAGGCCCTTGTGACAACAGGAAGGGAGGTAGGATGAAAAATCTCATTACAGGCACATCGACAGAAGTCACCTGGCTTCACACTACCCAGGTGGGGGCTGCATCCCTTCTGCTCAACACCCAGATACAAGCTGAGATCTCACCTGTCTCCTCTGGGCAGGCTGCAAACCCCCAGCTCCTTTCAAAAGCTGCCACACACTTGTCACACTTGTCCCTCCTGCTCAGCTGCTGGACCCCTTGCCTTCCCAAAGCCATGTGTGTGAATGCTGGGCAAGCTTTGCTGCAAGCTGAGGAATCACAGAATATCCTCCTGTGACACCCAAGGAAATGGAAGTCAGCACCCAGCTCATCCACCGAGCAGCAAGTCACTGTCACGGCAGGACAAAGGAGCTCAGGTAGATGCTCAGGATACCTTGAAACCAAGGAGAGGATTCCGGCTTTCTTGAGCACGAGCTACTTGAAGTCCCTGCTGGGGGAAGCACCTGGCACTAGCATCGAGCACTGACCCCACGCAGCCATCACGAGAACAACATCTATCTCATTATTTCATTCAGGGTCCTTTGAAATACCTTCTGTGTGAGAGACAGCTAAGAAAATCCCGTCTGGCTCTATTCTGTCTCAGGCAGAAACAGCCTTTATTTAGCAAACTGCTGCTAACAGCTCTGTCTCATTAGCCAGTGTTTAGGGAACCGGGCTGCAATTGTTCTGAAGTCTGGCATTGCAGAAAGAGCCTTGATAATGAGGTCTACAGGAGACGATTCCTCCTGACAGCCCCACAATGACCTAGAAATCCTACTTAATTCCCTGTCAGGGAAAAGTGCTGAGTAACAGCGAGGTGCAGAGGCACTGGGGGCTGATCTGAGAGGGAGCAGCAGCCTCTGCTCACACTTGGCGCTGGGACGCAAGTCCACGGTGGCACAGCCAGCCCTGCCCAGCTGCAGCAGCTCCCCAGAGAGAGCGTGAAGGACAGAGAGACGGGGGCTTGCTGGGGGAAGGTTTGTAGCCTCATCTGCAAAAGACTTGGCACCACGCAGAGAGCTGGGAGCAGAAATCCCTGATAACACAACAGGAGGAGGCATTTGGAAAATCAACAGCAGCACCTGGATCTGAGCTTCTCAGGGCACGAGGCACTGCCTCCTCCGGATCGTGCTGGCCTGCAAACTGTGCCAAAACCTGCCAAGGAACTCCCTGGCTCAAACAGCTCCACTTTTACCTCTGTTCCTAGGTCTGGCACGGCCAGGAGCTCGCCAACTCCACTGCTCCCAGCAGAGCCTGTGGAATGTCCTGCTGTGGAGCAGCCTCTGGAGCTGCACAGATGCCATCCCCAGGACGTGGGATGCACAGTGGGTGTGCCCTGAGGCGTTGGTGAGCGTCTGGCACGTTCTGCCCCAGCCACTTTCCCCCCACTCCCTCGGAGGAGCAGGCAGCAGGCTGGGGCAGGCTCGGCCCACAGACACCCCACTTTCAAGCGGTTTGTCTTCCACAAGCAGCGCATGGACGTGGCCAGGAACCTCTGGGCTGGGTGGCCAAGGGCCAGCTGGGCCAGAAGGTGAGGCGGGGGGACGAGGCAGGAATGTGGGCTGCATACAGCTGACCTTGAAGACCACCCCCAGTACAGACCCTCACAAAAGCATGTGCTTGCCACCTGTTTCAGCCAGCAGACGAGGGGCTAAGGCAGGAATTCTGGAGCTGAATGCAGGGTTTGTTCGAGAGGGGTCTGAAGACTCCCACCCACGTGAGGCTGAGGGTGCTGTCTCGCAGCCCCCGGCACAGGAATGCATGTCAGCCCATCACGTGCGAGGCTGCGAGCGCAGCCCTGTTTAAAGCACCGCTCAAACGTGCAAAGGACTGCTGCAAAAAAAAAAAGAAATGTGCAAACGAAATCACCAGCCGAAACAGTGTCTAGAGACAACCCCAGCCAAGTCCCTCAAATGTCAGCAGCAGAAGGAGGGCTCCGGAATGGAGAACCCGGCTCAGTCTGTGCCGGCTCTGCTGGCACACACGGGGGATCTGCCTCAGAGACATGAGGAAACGACATATGCTGAGAAGGGAAGGCCCGGCTTTCTTTTACCAGCCTCTGTTCCCACCCGAGATGTGCTTTAAAGACTGCCTTGCAAAGTAGGAATTAAATCCAAAGGTGCCTATGCATCTTCCTCCATGTCATCCCCTTATCAGTTATCTCCAGCCTGCTCTGAGCCAGAAGATGAAAGGATCATAACACCACTTATCTTCCCACTTAAGAACATGCTTAAAAGCTTGCTCTCAAAGAGGACACTCAAGCCTGGGGAAGCAGCTGTAAATTCTGCAAATGGGCTTCCTTGCATTTCTTTGAAGGAGCTACTCAATGAAGGACACAGACACCAAGAGGAAACTCGGGAGGGAGGAAAGAGGGAAGCCTTTGGAGCCAAGAGAGTCTTTGCCTCATGTCCAGGACACGGAGCTGAGTGACAGATGTGAGACGTATGGCATGTGTGCCTCAGCAGTGACCGAGGATGAGCCAGGAATTGAAAAGCTCTTGGGAAATATGGAAGCAGCCAGAATTATGCCATATTTGTCACTCCAAAACCACGCTCTCCTTGGGACTGTGCAGTGTCACGGCCAGCAAGGTTAGGGATCCCCTTGCATGCTGCGGGCAGAGCTGCTGCATCCAACCCTGCTCCAGGACTAAGCCTTGAGGCCAGGACCTCTCCCACACAGCCCCGTGTCTGAATTTGACCCTCATCTCCCCTCTTTGTAGAGCTGCTTGTAACCACAGTGAACCTGGGTCCAGCTTGCCTTTGTCATTTAATAGCTGAGTCAAACTGTCAAAACAGCCAAACAGGATCTGTTCCAAATATTTGCAGAAAGAGGAGGATCAAGGAGCCTGCAGCAGAACACCAGGAGCCGGCCCAGGCGGGGAGAACAATCCCTATTGTGCACCAACAGCGGGATGCTGGTGGGCGACGATCACGCCTTGGGACGTGGGGAAAGAGCCCCCAGATCCCCCCATGCTGAGGAATAAACTGGAATCTGGAGTCCCCTCTGCCCCCTGGCAAAGCTCCAGCCCCTGCAGGATGATCAGCCCTGATCGTGGCTCAGCTGTTGGCTTGGAGAACCTGAGGAGCAGTTGGCAGTGGGAGAGGGGGGTACCGGGGTGCCTCGGGAGCTGCTGCCAGCCCCAGCACGGACTTCAAAGGGCTCCTCTCGCCCTGCTGCGTGGGAGAGGACAGCTGTGTGTTGGCCAGGCCCACCAGAGCATTTCTGATGGCGAAAGAGAGGGGTTGGTACCTGGTGTAAGCTCCTCTCCAGCACGTGCGAGGCAGCTCTGGCAGGCAGAGCTCCGCGCTGCCCTGAGATTTATGGGATGCTAAAAATGGGCCAAAATGAAGGGAAAGCACCCGCTCCAGAAGGATGTTTACCAACTCAAACAGCCAGTTCTGCTTGAGGGAGAGCCCACGAGGCTCAGGAGGCAACGACAAGGCACTCTGCCAGTTCAAAGGCAACTCTATCGGCTCTGAAGGAGATAAGCCATCGCCTCCCCAGGAAATCAGAGCAGCCCCATCCACGTACACTACGTGCAACCTCAGCAGAGCAGCTAGGAGCAAAGAGGGAGGGGAACCAGCACCTCCTGTGCTGCAGGAGCCTCTAGATCAACAAGGAGATCCGTGGTGGGTGAAGCCAACCTGTTCCACGGCTCGTGTCTCCAATCCCATCAGCAAAGCACAGAGCAATCGCACTAACAGGGGGTGCATTACTCCTCTCACTTTGTTGGTATCTAAACACCTCCACAACCCCTTCTCCCAAGGCCTCCCACAGCCTGGGGAAGCCAGGGCTAGTCCAGAGGTCCAGAGCGCAGAGCTGGGACTTCCCTTTCCAAGATGCCCAGGACCTCTCCAGCACAGAGCGGATGTTTTCCAGGCTCTAAAAATAACCAGCTTCAAACAACGTGGTGGGTATAAAGAAATATTTATCTTCGAGCTTTTGCTGAAGATCAATACAGAAGAAAAAGATTAAAGCAGAGATTTAAGTGTGTATTAAAAATAGCTGTTGGTAAGTTCCCTTTGAGGGGATAAAAGCTATTTCACAGAATAAGCAAGAGCTGCAGGACTCTGCAACACCTTCCCTGCCATGTGAGCTGCCGGAAATCATTCAGGAGAGTGTCAGCAGCCAGAGCCTCAGGAGGAAGTCCATTAGCAGGCAGCAATCTCCTTAATGGACCCTGGGGTACGTGGGAAAAGCTGCTGTGGACACTGGGGCTCTTTCCAGCACTGCGATTCACACAGCCAGTTATCATCCCATACTCCCAGGAACGCTCCTCATCTTCATGGCAGCCTGAGAGCACCATGAATTAATCTTTTGGGGAGCTTCCAGTGAGCGAGGGCACAAATTGGGACAGCGAGTTTTTGCTTTTTCTTTCTCTTTTGTTTTTGTCAGCCCCCAGCAAACAGCCGTGAACAGAAGCTGTTTGTAACGCAGGTAACAGCAGCAACATCCATCAAACCTCTGCTTTCCAAGGACAACATCCTGGCAAAACGAAAAATGCTGTCTCCATGGGTGATTTTGGGGCTGAAAGATCAAGCAGAGCCTCGTACATTTATATGCAGACAAAATCATTAAGTTCTCTGCTGTGCAGCCACCTCCACTCGAGGCCTGAGAGAACACACAGCCACCCCGGAGGGACGAGAAGTGGCAGGAACATTTCTACTGGGAACAAAAAGCAGGACTGCTGTGCAGAGCTCTGCTTCTCTGTTAAAAGGTAAGCTTGGCTCTCAAAAGAGCTCTCCTCCATGACCTTGCTTGCCAGCCTTATTCCATGTTGCTAATGAAACACGCCTCCTGACTTCCTTTGGATACGTGGGGTTTTATGGGCTCCTTCAGCAACCACTGAAGGACCTCATGGTCATACACCTTGAGATATACTGGGCAAGAGTGCCAAAGATGGCAACTTAATTAGATGTCTCAAGGGGAGAGAGCAGGGAAGTCGGGTGCTTTCAAAAGACCTGAAATTTTGGAAGTATTTTGCTCCCAGCCTTCAAAACAAAGCCCAAAAGTGTCCCAGTTTGTGTCCTCTCTGTCGAACACTGGCCACTTATATAAGAAATTGCCCAAAGTTTATTAAGGCAGGGATTTTCACAAGAGGTCATGGGCATTAGAAACCCAGCCTAGTAATAGGAACAAATCCCCTTAGATTTCAGTGGATTTCTCCAGCTCAGCAGAAAATCTTACCTAGGCCACCGAAATATATTTTTAATAGTGTGATTAAAAATCTTGAAATACTTCTGAACATTGTCCACTGCTGCCTTTTAGCCACATGCCAAAGATATAGTAAGTCCCTGGCATGCTGCAGTTTTAGAGCTCGGTGTCTTCAAATGAGCCAGCTGTGCCCAAACGAATTAAGAGGACTCTTAAAAAACCCGCGGATCTCACATTTATGTTGTAATAATCAGGTACATTGAAGGGAGTAGGTTCAAGCATGTTCTGGCTTTAACTCTGAAATCCCTAGGATTTATGACTTAAAAAAAAAAAAAAAAAGAAAACCTTGAGCATTATCTGAACACAATTTAATTTCATCTACTTCATCTACTGGTGCTCTGAAAAACCTTCATTTCCCCTTGCAACCGAGTCTTAAGCCCTGTGCTCCAGCCCACGAGGGGCACCCCAGAACCCAATACCTGGGATTATTTATACTGACAAGCAATTCTTGCATGACAGAACAATTCCCATTAATTTTTTGAGCTTATCTGAAGTACCTGTGGGCTGTCAGGTTACAACACGTATGTGGCTTAGTTTCTTTCTGATTAGTCAGTGCCAGCCCAGAGTTGACTGGACTCTCATCTGACAGGTCTCAGCATCTTACAGGTGAGTTCATGGGAATCTGACCCAAATGCGCCCTCAGGAGCTGGAGAAATCTCTAAGATATTTGGTTTGGGTTTTTCATTTTTTATTTAATTTTTTTTTTTTTTGTCAACTCCCATTTATAAATTTTGCTCCTGCCTCTGCTGCTCTTTTCTGTGCCTGTTTTCTGGTTTGGAACATGCACCTAAAGCAATCTCCTCCAACACCCAACACAGCGGAGAAGCACCTTTGACAAGACACTGAGGAACCGCAGAGGAACTCCCTCTCCAAACCTCACTTTTTGCATGTTGGGGTTTTTTCTAAGACATTTGAAGGCCTGGCTGAGGATGCTGCTCTGAAGGACAGGACTTCAGCTCCGTTTGCAGCTGTCTTGGTGCTGCCCTCCCTGTGCTGGACAGCTGATAGTCCTGCCCAGGAGTCACACAAAGCTTCCCTAGAGTGGCAGCAAGGCCATCAAAGTGACACCAGGACCTCAGGTGGCTGTGCCTGAGCAGGAAGCATCTTTAAAATACACCTCCCTCAACGTTTATCCCCCGAGGAAGCTGCCTGACTTCTGAAATGAGAAGCAGGAGTTTGTGAGGAGTTGGTTATCCCTGAGATCAGCGTTCTGGTGAAGCCCGTGGAGTGGACTCCATGAACTCCTCGCTGTCCTGTTCCCCTTAGATATATTTTGGTAAGTCCCCACAAAAAAGAATTGAAACTCTCCAAACAACACCTCTCCCCTCAGGTTATTCCTGTGGATGTTGGTGCTCTGAAGAGTCACAAGCAAACAAAGACCTGAGCTTTCCGGCCAAAAAAAAGTCCAGTTCTTATGTTATTATTTATTCTTCTGAAAGTGAAACCTCTGATTTCCAGCAGGGAGTTGGAGCACTGTGACCCAGCAGGTATTTCCTCTGCCCCAAGCACAGCTCTTGCCAGAACTGCATCCAAACAGCAATCCAGGCCCTTTGGGGGAAATTTCAGGCTGTGTCCAGAACATTCATTAGTGCAATTAATGCCATTAGCTGGTTCTGAAACCATGTGTCCTGACTCAGCGAGGGACTGGGGTTTGTCGCACACACCCTTAACTCCTCCACTACACAGAACTGATGTTTGGTGTTCGAGCTGGGTTTTGATCCCGTCCCATAAAAACACGATACTCCCTGGGGGTTCTGAGGGAAGGCAACCAGCCCTTATCAATCGGGAGAAGATGCTGCAGTTCAAATTCCAGTCGATAGAGAAGCTAGATTGAGAATGTAATTATCCTAATTAATTTTATATCCGGAACTCATCTCTTTTTACATAAACAGCAGTTTCCAAGCAGGCCACCAGCTCTTTTTGCACAGAGCAGTGGTTTTATCTTGTTGAGGGGCATGTTGGCAACGCAAGCTCTTGTTGTGCAGACAAGGACTCTTGAGGACTCAGGATCCTGTTGGCCTGTGGAAATCTTTGCCTTTGCTAACTCCCTCCCACCACTTCAGGCTGGCTCCGTAAGGAGTTCACGAACCTTCTCGGGATCATCAGGGCTTGATGCAATCAACTGTGAAGCATTAGCTCTAAATATACAACTGGGAGGCCAGTTCTGCTTCAACACACAAACACTCATGGCAGAGTATGAGCAAGCAGCCAGCCCAATTTGCAAGAGAAACTTTAATAATAATCCAAGCAAGCTGCAAGGAGAGCAAGAGCAAGTGGGGGCTGATCACTGTTTTGCCCTTTGGAGATGGCTGAAGTTAGGGGCAAACTGGCAGGAGGCCACCCACAGCTTTTGTCCTTGTTTGTGGAGCTAAATGCAGCAGCTCATTCCGCTTTATTTACTTGTTTAGGTGATTTTTTGGCAACTCCAAGCGTGTCCCTGGTGCAAATCCTCCGTGTGTGGACAGATAATTGAAAAACAACTGCAGCAGGCCAAGAGACCCAGAATTCAACTTGTACAGGGAAAATAAACACTGAAAGAACCCAAGCTCACAAAGCAGAGCAACATCTCAGTCCACGGACTAAAGCAAACACATTTTACTCTTTGAATCTCCTCGTGTTTCAGCAACCAAGAAATTCCCAGAAGTATTCGGGGCAAGAGGGAATGTGCTGGTGTCACGTTCTTTGTCAACAGCTGTAAAGGAGATGTGCATCCAACCACTCTTTGGTGGCGATGCCAGATCCTGCTTACCCCAAAAAGGAACACCAAGCCCTTCCTAGGAATTTTTTGGAAGATGTTATTAAGCGTCTGATTTTGCCAGGGCTCTCAAAGCTGTTTGTCCCGGTTTTTTACTGCCTGTTGAAAAGAAAGCGATACTGCAAATACTTCCCATCAGAAAATACCAACAAGCAACTTATCATCACTGCAAGAGAGCTAACAACATTTCCACCGAGTGGTTTTTGGCACTGACAGCTGACTCAGAACAGTTGTTGGTGGCTGGGACAGATGGACTTCATATATTTAAAAAAAAAAAAAAAAAAAAAAGGAAATGAGAACTTCTACTCCATAGATTTTAAAAAGCCTTTTGCAAAATCCAACCTATTACCAAGCCCTCAGAATTAAATCAAAAGGAGATTTGAATGTAATGAGCTTTGAAACTGAAATGTGCCTGGGACTTGCCCGTATCTCCCCATCGAGGACTACGAGGTATCAGCATGGTCTATTTTCAACAGGAAATACTTGAGAGTTTTGGGAGGGTCTCCACAGCTCTGCCCTCAGCCCAGCACGTGAAATCCTCTAAAATCCAAATATTTGTTTCCACGGGGAAGCTGGCAAGGAGAGACCTCGAGGCAGACCTGATGTCAGTCGTAAGCCCCGCTTTCCACCACTGCCGCCGAGAGCTTCCGCTGCCTTAATTATGACCATGGCATTTCCCTGATGTGCAGAATCTTTAGATGCTTCTGGTGCCTAAAGCTGGGAGTGCACTGAATGCTCCATGCTTCACTGGCTGCCGTTTCATGGCAATGTTTTAAGGCCACGATCAAGAACAGGGGCTGTTCTGGCAGTAACACACAGGAGGAGGCAACCCCAGCTCGAAGCGCTCGGAGTCAAAGCAGCACCTTAGAGTCTAAAGCAGGCCAGACTCAGGATCTCCACATCTTGTGAGCTTTGTCTCCTTCTTTTCATGCCTTTTATTTTTTTTTCTCCCCCAAGTAATCAGTTGGCACAAACACATCCCTCCAGTCACACTCCCATCCCACTATCCAGCACCAGCCCTGCAGGCTTCAGTACAAGTCTAATTTTATGTACTGCTGACAGCATAGCCCTATTTTAGTGGGGTGCCCCCAGTCCCTCAAGTCAGGCGTGGCGGACCAAACCTTTTTATTCTCAACCTCACTCTGCCCAATCTTCTGGGCTTAGGACCCCAAATTTAAACATTACTGGAAATCAACACAGGATGAGGCATTTTTTGAATTTAATGGAAAGCAAAGCCTGGTACCACTGGGTTCACTCACCAGGTAAATGCTCTCAGGCAGGGGTGTGAAACCAGTGGTGTTTGGCTGCTTTTAGCAACTATTGTCTGTCTGAAGAAACGCAGAAATATCTGGAGTTTGTTTCCAGTCTCCCTATCTTTTAGGCCAGGTTCAACAGCACACTCAGGCTCTGCTCATGTTAACACAGGAAGGAAATGGGGCACCTTTCTACCCTGCAGCCCCGCTGTGAGGTAAAGTCGTGCTAAGTCTGTGGTTTTTCCCATTCAAAGGGAGCAGCCGAATCCAAAGTCAGCACCGGGCAGACCGTGCGATGCTCCGGGATCAGGCACTCCCGATTTCTCCCGCTGAAGCTGTTTCTGCTCCAAACTACAGCAAAGCAAGTGAACACCAGAGCCTGGAGCGTGTGACAACCCTCTCCTTGTTGGGGATGAGCGTCAGAGTCATCTTCGCACCCCTCCGCTGACTGATTGGGTAAAGAGTGCCCAAATCTCACTTTATGTGAGGCCCAAAGCGACTCTGCAAGTTCTCTGGAGTCGCTGGAGGATTGTTTTTTGTCCTTAGATAAACTGTTTGAAATATTTCCATTCACTTCAGCCTCGAGTTGACCCAAAACAGTGACTGGTGAGTGTGTACATGCTCAGCCCGTGTATTTTGGTACTCAGCTGTAGGCTGGTTGTCAGCCTAACCCCACTCCACCCCATCTTCTCCTCCTGCCATCTGGGTGGAGGGGGGGGGAGGACAACGCGAGCCCACCGGCTGCTGTCCCCCTCCTCATCCCCCCAGCTATTAATAGCCAGACAACAAATGAGCCCAAATTCATTCCTGAGCGGAATTAGCAAATGTTTTTGCAATTAAAACTGCAAACATTCATGCGGGGCCCCCTGAACAATAGGCGCCTGTGCCTGGTCTTGAATAGGCACTAGTGTCCGCCCTGCCTGCCTGCCGAGCCTGCACATTCCTGGCACCCTCGGCCCCGGGCCCGCTCCTTGCTGAGCTGGGTTTTGGGATGTTTCCCCCGGTCCTGTGCGTGTGTGCGTGTCCCACACTCCCTGCAGCATCACGCTCCCGGCGGGTCCTTGTTGCCAGCTGGCCCCGGGACCCCGTGTGCTGTCCCGTCCCCCGTCCCGGCGGCTCCCACGCTGTCCCCGCATTCCCCCGCGCTCGGGCCAGCGCATCCCTCCCTCCCTTCCCCGGGGCGAGGGTCAGGGCAGCGTATCCCTCCCTCCCTCCCTCCCTTCCCCGGGGCGAGGGTCGGGGCAGCGCATCCTTCCCCGCTCTCAGCCCCNCCCTCCCTCCCTTCCCCGGGGCGAGGGTCAGGGCAGCGTATCCCTCCCTCCCCCCCTCCCTCCCCCGGGGCGAGGGTCGGGGCAGCGCATCCTTCCCCGCTCTCAGCCCCGCTCCGTGCCGGGGCAGCGCATCCCTGCCGGGGCAGGGACAGGGACAGAGCATCCCTGCCCTTCCCGGCATCGCGACGGGGGCAGCGCATCCCTCCTCCCTCCCTGCCCCGGGATCCCGACCGGCCAGCGCATCTCTCTCTTTCTCTGGGATCGCAACCGGGGCAGCGCATCCCTCCTCCTTCTCT
>VZTA01018394.1:158604-169415 GCA_013398855.1 Mohoua ochrocephala
CGAGCCCGGTCCCGGCTCCGCGGGGGCACCGGCCGGGGGCGGGCCCGGCGGGCAGGGGAGGGGAGTGGGCACGCACCGCACCCCCGGGCAGGGCGCGCCCCGGACCCGCCGAGTGGGAGAGGGGACGGTCCTGTCAGTGGGACCCCCGCGGGTGGGGACGGGGGACCCCCGCGAATGGGGAGAAGGATGGTCCCGGCAGTGGGATCCCCGCGAATGGGGAGAGGGGATGGTCCCGGCAGTGGGACTCCGGCGGATAGAGAGAGGGGATGGTCCCGGAGGTGTGACCCCCGTGGTGGGGGAGAGCGGATGATCCCGGCAGTGGGATGCACGGACTGTGGGGAAAGGGGCCGGTCCTGCCCGTGGGACCCCCGCGAATGGGGAGAAGGCATGGTCTCGGCAGTGGGACCCCCGCGGGTGGGAAGAGGGATGCACAGAGAGGCCGGTCCCAACCGCTGGTTAAGCTCTGTGGAGAGAAGGAAACTCACCCCGAGTACGGCTCTGGGAGGAGGACTCTTAAGTGGTTTTGAGCCAGGATATTAGCAACATTTGGGTTATAAAACTCATCCAAGTTTTGCTCCAAAGTAGGTGTTTCCCCCTTGTATTTAACAAGAACCCCTAAAAAGAGCGATTTCTCGGAGAATTTTCCCTGAAAAGCCAACTCACATTTGGCTGTGAAGTTCACTACAAACTTGCAACAAAGTGAGCAAGAAACACAAACAAACAGCGGGGCAGAAAGTGCTGCTCTTGAGGAACTTCCTGAGTCACAGAATCACAGACTGGTTTGGGTTGGGAGGGACCATAAAGACCATTTAGTTCCAACCCCCTGCCATGGGCAGGGACACCTCCCCCCAGCCCTCGTGCTGGACCAAATCCTTTCTGACACAGCCAAGTGTTTGATTTAGAGATTCTGCCCTGAAAAATGGCTTTGCACAGAGAGCATCCCGAGCTGCTGTGTGGTCCTCAAAAGTGCCCCAGGACCTTTTTCTTTGATTAACAGAAAGCAACAAAAATTATCAGCGTGGGACAGTGGCCTCGAATAGAGCGAGTTCTGTGTTAATGCTGGCTCTTGCGTCACTGCCAGCAGAGTCTGATGAGGATGTAATTAAGAAGCTGTTGAAGATCAAGCAGCTGGAATGAAAGCCAGAGCTCTCCTCTGCTCTGTAAACCAGCTCAGCAGAGCTGGCAGAAGTTAAGGGATGTAAAAATGTATTTAACTTGATAACGTAGCAGATCTAACTCGAGATGCTAATGAGTAGATTTAAAGGGCTGATCTGAGCCCGGTGAAATTAATACGGGGAGTCTCATCAATTCTAATGGCCAGCTGGGACATTCCCCGAGGATGAAGGGGAAGGAATCGCCTAATAAGGCTATATGGCTTAAAACCTGACTGGCAATCTTTGGGCTGGGTCCCTGTTGAGTAAGGAATCATTTTAACACAGTCCGTTTGGGCTGCTCTGACAGGAGAAGTAAAATGTGATGACAGCGAATATAATCAGCGATAAAGTGCAATCACTGAGGTGTCAGGCTCCGCTTTAGCTTCCAGCAGCAGCTTGATCAGGGCAGAGAGGAGATGAGACAGAAGAGACAAAGAAGGATGGGAGGTCTCTAGCTGGACTGCAGAAAAAAAGAAAATTAGTTCAGTTTGGATAGTGCTTGGGGCAACCTGGTCTGGTGGAAGTTGTCCCTGCCTGTGGCACAGGGTGGAACTGGATGATCTTTGAGGCCCCTTCCAACCCAAACCAGTCTGTGCTGCTCTGACTGGGGGTGAGCCACGCTGGGAGAGCCACAGGAGGACTGTGCTGAGGTGTGGTGGCTCCCCCAGGCCATCTGGGTCACTCGAGGGGGAGCTGGATCTGTGCTGAGGAGCTCTCCTAAGCCTCGATTTCCCTCTCCGGGCTGCTGGAGCTCAGCCTAGGCATGCCCTGAGAGTGTGTTTGTGAATAATCAATGCAGGCAGAGGCGGCTTTGGAGTCAACTGGCAGAGCAGATATAACCTTCATGGATAACACCAGGGCGTGAAACCTCAAGCATCATCTCGGATATCCGTCCTGCACCAGAGGGATGTGCCAATTGCTCGTCTCAGGCTGATACAACCTGTGCCAGCTCTCCTCTGTGTGCTGCCTCCGTGGTTTCATTGCAACCAGGTCCTGCCTTCTCAGCTGCCATCGCCTCCAAGGAGCCCTTTGAAACGTGAAACTCAACAAGCTCAAGGAGTCACAATAAATATTATACAGGAATTGTAGTGCCCATCAACCCGGGATGGCAAAGCACTGCTGTGTGAAACATCGATTTTCACACACAGATGGAGCTCCCTTTTCCTTATTTAATGTTGAAACAAGTAACTAGAATAAAATACGTGCTAAGGGCAGCCCTGGGTGGCACAGGGCTGTATTCAGGCATGAGGAGGGACTTCTTCCTATGATTTCCTTGTTCTCTGAAGGGTTTTCCAATCCATGCTCCAAACAAGAAGAGGAATCTGTAGGATGATAGGGAGGGAGCACAGGCCCTGCCAGGGAGCCTTCCCGAGCTCCAGGACAGCCTGCAGTAGGGAGTGATGGAGAACAAAATGTGGGTTAAGGCAGTGGAGCCTCACTCCTGGCACTTGTAAGAACAGAGGACCAAGGACTAAACTGGGGGGAAAAAAACCCCTTAGAGATTCTGAAGGTCGTAGGGAGTGTGTTGTACATCAGGTGTTTGGGATCTGAAGGCGACTCAGAGAAAATGGATCCTTTTGATGCTTGCAGTGCCTGGAGGCCCAAACCGAGTTTCAAGCCCTGCTGGGAAGAAGCTGCTCAGACCTGTAATAACAGGCTGTGCCTGTCACGATGGGTTTTCAGTAGCAGGCCACATGGCAGGCAGGAATGTGATTATCCAAGGCACCGGGGCTCCCGGGACTCTGCCAGCGAGCTGTGCCATACCTCGCGTGCGGAGGAGCAGCCTGTCTGAGCCCTCAGGGCTGTCCATCTGGACCCTCCCCAGCCAGCAGGTTTGCTCCAGACCTCTCTAACTTTGATGCTGTGATTGTGGCAGGCCACTGCTGGCCTGGGAAGAGGGAGGTCCTGGCAGACAGCTCCACCAGAGAGAGGGTTTGGCTGCTCTCAGAGGTGGGAGCTGGTTGTGCTGCCCAGGTGGGAGCGGCAGCGCTGGGGGGAATCTGTTCTGTTAAAGAAAAAACTTTACACAGAAGAGGAGGGTTCTGGGCCACTGTGTTTTCTCAGGGGGAAAATACCAGCAGACATGATTTTGCTGGATGATCTGAAGCGTCTCCAGAGCCGCCTTTGCGTGTGACAGATGGAAGGTCACAGGTAGTGTGGGCAACTGGTGACAGAATCGGCCACCAGAGAGGAAAAGTCTCCCCAGAGCTGCACTGGGGTGAGCAGGAGCCGTATCCCACCCCTGGCTGAACAAGCCTGGTTCCCCTTTTTGGGACAGGTTCTCTCAGTCTGACTGGGTAGGACGTTTGGACGCAAAGTCCTGCCTTGTCTCAGAGGGTTTCTGGGGTCACTTTAGACTCTGCAGGGATGTGTTTTATGCACATCGCTCCTGATCTCAGGAGCCATTTACCCCAGATCATTCTCAGCAGCTCTGGGAGGAGATGAAGGTGTCTGGCCTGTGTCCATCCCTCTTTCACACCACTCCTACTGCTCGGGCAGCTTTTTACGGACGGCCTCGTTCTACAGTGCCTCTCACTCCTAGCTGAAGACAGCATCTCTTTTTTTGTCTGCTGGAGTCTAGACAAGCTGTTGATCCCCTGGTGTCACAGACCATGACCCCACTCCCACACCAGTCCCATCATTTCCCCCCTAGTTCATTGCTCAGGCATATGCTCATCTATTTTGAATCATTTGTATGTGTGAGGCTGAGTGGCTCCTAATCTCGTCTCCCTCCCGGGGCGTCAGTCACAGTGGCATGTGCCTTTTCCCTGTCTGCCTCCCTCTCTTTATGGACTAGGGGTATTTTTAACTCTACCCTCTAATTAGAGGCAGTTTTCTCGGGATATTTTGTGCGCAAGGTTCTCACGTCTGTGGTCAGCAGGGCGGGCAGCGGGCACTGGGGACTGGCCACGCATGGAAACCTTCCTGCTAAATAAACTCGGTCCCAGCAGCAGAGCCTGGGATGTGGGGAATGCCTGCATTCCTCAGGGGCTGCCTGCAGCAGCGTGCTGGGGTGACAGAGGAGCCGGCAAACCTCCCGAGAGAGGGCCACAGCTGCCTCCTTGTCCTGCAGCACAGCGCGGCGCCTGCTCAGAGCTCCCTGCAGCTGCCTCCAAGCTGCACGCTCAGTGCTCCTGACCTGGGGCAGCCACATCCCTGGGGACAGCCCCGAGCTGAGCTCCCTTACCCCGTGCTGGTCCAGGCATGGAGAAGACAGCGATACTAATTAGAGGTGGCCTTGAACCAGGTGTCCCCAGCTAGGGCCTTGTCTCCTTGTCCTTCCTTGTCTCCTTGTCCTCCCTTGTCTCCTTGTCCTTCCTAGTCTCCTTGCCCAGCTCCAGCACCCTCCGGAGCCCCAGCCTGCTAAAAACTGCGATCCCCCAGCGCAGAGGCACGAGGCAGCTGTGGTGTGTGGCTGCTGTGAGCAGGGCTTTCCTCTCCCCGCCGAGCAAACAGCATCTGGCTGGCCCAGGGCAGCCCCCGGGCAGCCTGTGGCGTGCTGCACATCTCCTGTTCACAGCCAAGGCCTCGCTGCCCTGCCACGGCCCCCAGCAAACCCAGGCCAGCTGGTCATTGCCCTTGCCGAGGTGAGCCCAGGGGTGGCACCAGCTCGGGGAGTGGCAGGGTGGCTGCTCGGGCTGGTGACCCAGCTCAGGTCTCGGCACAGCTGGACACGTCGCTGCTAACAGCAAGCTCTGCTTCTCCAGGCCAGGACTGCGTGGAGAAGGTGGATACAACTCCCTTTCCTCTGCTGGCGTGCGGGAGCGAGGGTGGACTGTCAGTGGGAAGGGGAGGCTTCCTCTCTCTCCTGGTCCCACCTAGAAGCTGGCGCACAAACACGCTAATAACTGTTAGAGATGAGGCTCTGTTGAATTTACCTCTGTTCTTGAAACACTGTGAGGGATATAGAGGGAAAAACATTTGCTTAAGGAGAGTGAGGATGTTCCGCAAAACTCAGGGCTCCTGCAGTCCTGATCTCAGGCTGCTCATGCCCTGGGGCAGATGGAGCTGCTCTGCTTCCTCAGCATCATGGCAGGAGGGCAGTCGGGTCTTCAAATCCAGCCTGGGCAGGTGAGAGCAGCCTCCTTTCTCAGTGCCTCCCAGCAGCTCCATCTCCCTGTAATCTCCTGGGCTCTTCCCTTCCTGAGTCACTGTTTGCTCTGGCTCTGAGGGCTCCTGCTGCCGCAGTGGAGCAGTCTTGTCTGCGAGCTGGATTTTCCAAGCCCTCCAAGGTTGTTTTGACACGCCTGACTAACAGTCCAGTGTCAGCCAAGGGTCTCCCACCACCCAGGCACCACCTTGCTTGCCAAACAACACACGCCCCGGGGCGGGCAGCTGGCCATGCAAACACCCCCCACGCACGCACACACCTCTTGCACCGCTTTATTGTTTAATGAGTGCCTTGGGTTTCGCCATCCCAGCTCTTCTGCATGTGAATCCCTGGCTAAAGCTGGTTTTCATGGCTCTTGATGGAAACCAGTTGGGTTCTGCATTGGCAATGTGCTCAAGTGCAGCAGTTGCTTGGAAAGGAGTAGAGGATTTAATTCTTGTTGGTCTCTCGAGTCCCTGTTAGTGCTTATTTCCCTGTCCCCATTTACCTGATGGCTTATCCAGGTGATGGCATCCCACGCCTTTGGATCTGAAGCAGTCACAGAGGAGGGCTTGTCTCATGAGAGAGCTGCTCAGGCTCCCTTGGAGGAACGGGGGGATTTCTTTGTCTGAGGTCTGGCTGCTTTAGGACTTTGGTTTTCTGGAGGGCTGTGAGGCTGGGGGGAATTGCTCTGTGTTGCTGAGTGCCACCCTCGGTCCCCTCCCTGGGCAGCCTGGTGGGAGCAGTGTCCTGCTGCCCTGCAGTGGAGTGCAGTGCTTGGTTTGGAGGAGGAGCAGGCCCTTAATCTCTGCCAGTTGAGTGGTGCTTGCAAAGACGATTAGACATATGCCAGCTAATTCATAGTAAACAGGATGGAGGGAGACTTTGCCACTTATAAATGGCAGATGAGCAAGCCCATCGTTCCTGTCACTCCCGAGTAATACAAGCTGACATAAGCTCAGTTTAGCTGCAAGTTTGTCATTGCTAATCCTACTGCTCCTTGCCTCTCTTCTCCATCTTCCCGGCATCTTTCTTCCCCATTCTGTGTTTTGTCTCTTTCTCCCTCGCTCCTTGGTATTCCATCTTGGGGGCAGGCAAATTCCTCAGCATCCCCCACCTTTTTCCCAATACATTTGTCTGCCAAGGAATGTTTCCCTTTCTCCTGAAAGTGTCCCCGTGCAGACTGAAGCCACGGGGAGATATTGTGATCCCAAGGTTTTGGATAGACTTCCCAACCCCACTGCACCTCTCATCACCTTCATTTGCCTCTCTGCCCCCCTTGGTGCTACTCCTCCACGTGATGCAGAATTGCCCAGGTCCCCTCCAGGTGTGCTTGCCCCTCCGATGCCGTCGATGCTCCTGCATCACCCACATGTGGGCTTGGGGCTCAGACAAGTGGGGACCCCCCGTGGGTTCTGCTCAGCCCTGGATCCCACCCAGCTGGAGTTTATCTGATACTTTTCCCCAAACAGACCCTCCCGTGGGCTCCATGTGAGCAGCACCACAGGGAGCTTTGTCTTGGAACCACCCTGTTGTTTGGAGAGCCGGGTGGCCAAGTCCAACACCATCCTCTGCTGCTGGGGGGGCTGGAGCCTTCGTGGAGGTCGAGGGGAAGGTGAATGTCCATGTGGGAGAGCAGTGGCCACAAAGCCTGACCTAGCTGTGGGAATACAAAGCTGGATGGCACCGGCCAGACTGGGAACCAGTGCTCACTCTTATCCCTGCCCTGCTGGAGGACTCTGGGCTCCCTCCGGAGTGTGGCAAGTCCATCTGGGATGCAAATCCTGCTCCCTCTGTACCTGTGTGGGTGCTACGGGACAGCAGCGGGAGCCAGACCAGTGACATTTTTCCTGGAAGTCCTGTTGGCTTTCCTTCCTAGTGATGATAGGAGTGTCCAGGCTGTCCTTGCTTGACCGAGCCACCCCCGCAGAGTCTGTGGCTTTTTTTGTGGTACTCTCAGCGATGTCTCAGAAACGTTGCCCTGCTATGCTCCTTCATTCAGTTAAACTCCCTCCCCCTTCGTGAGCCGTGTGTCCTGGCTGGCCTTCATCCCTCGGATTGGATCAGCTGGAGAAAGGAGGTCAGAGACAGGAATCCCACGAACCCAAGCCCTCCCCTGGGGCAAGGTGACGGGAGGTGCCTTCAGGTGGTTTGGGGCAAGCGAAGGGGTCCGAGGCCCGTTGTGCCCATGGAGAGCAGAGCATCCTTCCCTGGGGAAAAAGCCTCCCTGGCAAGGATGAGGGTGCAAAGCCGTGGAGCACCTCTGGGATGGATTTCTCCAGCCCAGGAGTTCCCCCTTGTGGCAGGAGGCTCGGGCTGGTGCGGGAATCTGCCGGAGAAGCCTCTGGATGTGCCGGTATCTTCCAGGGGATGACGTCCGTGGATGTGCGGTTATCCCCCGCCAGGCCGCAGAGAACCGCCGCTGGCTTTGCCGTTCCTGCGGCCACGGGGGTGCCTGGATGGGCTCGGCAGAGCTCCGAGCCCTGCATCTCCCCCAGCTTGCCCCCCACCTCTCAGGGGGCGTCGCTCCAGCTCTGGATGCCCAGCACTGGCTCCCTCTGCTCGCCGTCCATGTGGGCAGGCTCCGTGTGAACACCCCTCGATCGCTCTGTGTCGCACAGGGGTGCCGGGGGTGTGAGTGCCGGAGAGCCAGTTCATGGTGGGGACCCCTGAATTCACGGCTGTGCTGGGGGCTGCAGCAGAGCTGTGTGACACAGCCAGGACCCGAGATCTGGCCCCTCTGTACGCTCCTCCGAGCTGGGGCACGGCCTGGGCTTCTCTCTCGCACAGGAATAGGGAGCAAGATGCTTTGCAGCTGCCTGCTGACGTTTGTGGCTGCTGCAGCAGCCGGGCTTGAAGGGGAGGCCTCCACAGGCTCCCGTGCTCCAGATCAGGGTTTGAGCAGCCTCTGTGAGCCCCGTGCCCGCCCGGGGAGCCACGGGGAGCTGGTTCCCTTCCCGTGATGAATCAGCACCTCTCTGGATGCTGAGCCGGGCTCCGCGCGGCGCGGAGGCGACAGCGCCCGGGCGGCATCGATGTTTATTAATGACTGTATTGGGGATGCTGTTTAGTCACTGCTCCCACGGAGCCTCAGAGGCAGCCGCAGGGCGGGAAGCGGCTCCTCTGTCCTCGGGGGACATCTGAGGCACCCGGGCACCCGTAGCATTTAGCGCGCTGATAGCCGGGTCCCGCGGGAGGCCTCTGCGATGTCACCGCCGCTGCTGCCACCCTGGCTGGCACGCGGCTCGCTGCCTCCCCTCCCTGCAGAGCCACGGCTGGGGAAACTGAGGCACGGCGGGCGGCGAGGGGTGACAGCAGGACACGGCCTGGCCGCGCTGATCTCCTGATGGGCAGCGGGCTCGTGCCTGCATCTGGCACATCCAGGGGGATTTATTCGTGTGAGAGGGCTGCAGATTGAACTGGCGAGAACGTGAGCAAAGCCATTAGAGGATGAGGGGGGGATGGTCCTTAAAATGCTGGGCAGCGTGGGGTGTGCTCTGGGTGCACAGTGGGGACATTTTGGCGCAGCGAGGAACCGGTTTAAGGGCTGGGTGATGCTGTTAAACTCTGTGACGGGCGTTTTCCCATTCCACCATCTGCAGTGCCATGAAACTTGCATGAGATTTGAGATGAAAAGTCTATTTCTTTGAATGAAGTTTTAATAAGATCAAATTGGAAAAAGAAAATAGTGCCTCTTCCCCCTCCCCTCCTGCCCCTCTTCCCTGATTGCTATTGGATTTAGTCTGGTGGAGGCAAAAACCCTTGTGAATTGCCGGGGACCTGGACTGGGGGCTGGGTGTGTTCAGGGGCTCTCTGCAGGGGACGGGGGTGGATCTGAGGGCTATAAAAACTGGGGGGGGGTGCAACGGAGGGGCTGTCCTGGTGCTCGAGGAGGTGGGGGATTCACAGCACCCCTGGCACCGGGTGCAGGGACTAAATGACCTTTAAAGGTCTCCTCCGGCTCAAATTATTCTATGAAAGGGGAGCCCAGCCCCTCATGATTGGTGTGCCGGGTCCCTCAGGGTGCTGGGAAGGGCTCAGGTGCGAAGCCCTTAATCAACCCTCTCTTTGAAATATCATTTGAATGGGCTTAAGATGAGTCTCTGCTGGGTGGAGATGGGCTGGGGGGAGGGGGATGCTGCAGGGGCAGCACAGAGGAGGGCAGCTGGTGGCCTGGGGGACCCGGGGATGCTGCCGGTGTGGGATGTGGCCGATGTGGGACGCTGCCAAAAGGGAATGCTGCTGGTGTGGGATGCTGCCGGGGCGGGGACGCCGCTAATGGGGGATGCAGCCGGTGTGGGATGCTGTCGGTGGGGATGCTGCTGACGGGAATGCCTTTGATGGGAGATGCCATCCCTGCCCGTCTCGGGGCGGGGCGGGGCCGCCAGGGGGAGCCTGCAGCCACGGCGGGAGCTTCATCCCCCGCTGAGCATCATCATCATCATCGTCATCGTCATCATCAGCACCATCCTCCCCGCCGCCCCGGGGCTGGGATCCGCTGCCGAACTCCGGCGGGATGCTCGTCCCGGAGCTGCGGTTGAGCCTTGGCGCCCTCAGCACCGTGCGAGTCCTATCCTGCCCCAGCCCCTCGAGTGCCCAGGACTCCATTGCATTCCCAGCGGGGCAGGTCCAGCCCCCGGGCCCCGGAGGGAGGCAGCGGGGATCTTCAGCCAAGTTGGATGGCGAGGGGAGCTGCGTGGCCCGGTTTGTTCTCCGAGAAGCACGAAACCCAGCTGGCATCTCCTCACTGCCTGGGGAACGGCTCACGGCACATGGCTGTGCCGAACGCCCCGGAGCTGGAGCCCAGCCCCGCAGGAGGCTGCCCTCTGCTCCCTCTGTGATTAGCAACTCCCGGACTGGCAGGTGGGGCAGGCTCCAGGAAGAGCGTGGGCAATGCCTGACAGCAAGGGGAAACTGAGGCACAGCCCAGCGCCCGTGCTGGGCACAGAGAGAAGAGCAGGTTGCAGCCCAGCATGGCTCACCTGGAGCTGCCAGCCCGAGGAGCTGTGCCCAGGCGTGCTGTTAGCCCTGAGAGGGCTCAATCCTCTGCCAGCCAGGCAGGACAGGAGGCTCTGGTGTTTTGCAGAAGCCCCCAGGCACAAAGGCCCCTTCCCCTGCAGATCCCCTGGGCCACACGTGCCAGGAGCTAGCGTGTCCCTCTGGCACACAGGCTGTGACACACCGCTGCCCTGCTGCAGTCTCACCAGCAGTCAATAAACCATCTCTCTGGTCTTCCTGCCTCTGCCAGCTTGCGTTTCGATGCCAGAGGGCTGGCACTGCCTCAGCTGGGAGAGGAGCACACGGGTACCTCCAGCTTCACCTCTTCCAGCAGCTGGGAAGGCCGAGGGAGAGGTGAGAAGGTACCTGGAGCTCGGGGAGTCTGTTAACATGAGTGGCATTCCTGGAAAAGCAGGCACAGATTTAATTCACTCGGCAGCGTGGGCTGGATCCTGCTGCTGGATCCTCCACCGTGGATCCTGAGTGCCTGAAGTGTCCGTGGAGGTGGTGCTGCATCCAGTGCCAGCTATTTTGGGCAGGTGTCAGTGCCCTGTTCCTCATACCCACCC
>VZTA01018394.1:169450-192625 GCA_013398855.1 Mohoua ochrocephala
CTGCTCCGTGGCATCATCCCTAAGCAGTGGGTGGTTGGGGACTGGTGCAGTCCCAAGGAGCAGGCTGAGGGTGCCAAGCAGTGGGATGAGAGGCTGGGAGGGACTGGGAGGTGCCAGCCCAGGGACAGAGCAGGGTGAACGACTGGTCAGTGGTTGTGTGCCCTCATCCAGGCATGGCTGGCCCTGCCTGTCCCTGCCTGCCGGGGCGGCCCCGCTGGGTTCCCCCTCTCCATATGGCTGTGGATGTCTGGAGATGCGTTTGACACCCTTGGATGGGTAATAAATAGAATCAGGCCCGCTGCCTTTTGTTTTGATTGATTCCATTTGTTCTGCATAAGCAGCTCCTTCCCCTTGCCAAGGCTCGGCTCTGGGGAAGGAAGATGCTGAGAGATGGAGGGGCCCAGTCTGGCTCTGCTGGGAAGGTCCCCAAGGCTGAACTCTGATCGGGGAGACACTGAGGCACCCGGCAGTGCCAGGTCTGCCTCTGCAGCAGGTTTTGGTTAAGAAGGGAAACCGAGGCTGGGAAAGGTGATGTGCCGTGCCCTGGGGAGGCACAGCGAGGCAGGGGCGACTCTCAGGTCTAGAAGATGCTTCTCTGGTGCTGAGTGGGGATGAAGCCACCCAGACTGGCAAGCAAAGGGTGATCCAGTGATGTCGGTCACCCCACTGGAGTGACTGGCACTGCTCTGCCACCGGCACGAAGGGAAAATGGCTTTAAAAATGAGCTTGGGATGAAAATGAGCACAGGAGCCGGGACTCCTGGCTTCCCTCGCCGGCTTGGTTGGAAACAGCAGCCTCGGGCGAGTCTGGTGCCTCCCTGCCTCAGTTTCCCCAAGCAGGAGAGGCTGTTTATCTGCCGAGAGCTGGGGAACCGGCAAGTTTGGGAGCAGGAGGGATGAAAGGTTGGAAGGTCAAAGCCAGAGGGGCTGCTCCATGGGCTCCCTGTGGGGCGGCCCAGCAGTGAGAGCCCGAGCGGTGCTGCATCCAGTGCAGCACTGGGTGCAGATGGGTGGGGGGCTGGAGGGACCCCAGAGCCATCATCCTGCTGGTTCCCCATGTGTAGCCCCACTGCCTTCTCACCTACTTGCCTGGAGAACCCCGTCCCCGGCAGAAGGAGGGATGGGGTTAAAATCATCGCCCCACCCCGGTGCTGCCGTGCCCCGCGGTGAGTCAGAGGGCCGGGGGTGCGTGTTCCTGCTCCGCAGCCGAGGTGCCACGTCAGGGGGAGCGGGTGTAGGCCCGAAGGACACAGCTGCCTCCTCTCCGCGTCCTCTCACTGCTCCTCTCCGCCTTCTGATCTGCCTCATTATCTCCTGAGTCATCATCGCTCCCACCTCCGCTGCAGCCACCGCCGCCCGCAGCCGGCACCGCGCGGGGCTGGAGCTGCCGAAGAGACAAGGGAAGCTGCGAGCTCCTGAGTGTGACCTCCCGGTCTCTAAGGGTGTCCCGCTGATTGGGGACGGGGAGCATCTTCCCTGCACATCCTGCTGGAAGCTCAGATGGACACAGGGGAATGTGGCTGCTCCTGCCCGGCAGGGAGAGATCCCTGGGCACGGTGCTTGTCTTGCAGCGATGCTTTGGGCTGGCAGTCAGGCTCCGGTGTGCCAGGCAAGGCTGCAAACTGCTTCCCAAGCCCTGCACGTATCAGGAGCCAGGAATAGAGCTGGTCTGCTCGCTGCTGCCCAAATAGGTCCCGATCCAGCTGCTGGCGTCGCTGAACACACGCTGGCGTCTTGCAGATCCTGGGTTTGGCATGAGCAGGCTGTGGTGGATCCAGGACACGGCTGTGCTCCCCAGAGAGCCCGAGGCATACTCGGAGATTTTGCCTCCGAAGGTGCTGGGATAAAGCAAGGCCAGGGCTGGCTCCATTTTGCTGCTGGGATGAGAGGCACAGCTCCGAGCCGAGTGGAAATCCGAGGAAGTGCCTCTCTCTCCCCGTGGCACTTGGCAGCCTCTTCCCAGCAATAATTCCTCTTGCTGCTACCAATTTGTGGCTTATTAATTCTCGTTTGAGCTCTCCTGGCTTTCTCTCGCAGCCACCGCTCCGCTGCTCGTGCTGCCTCTCCCCGGCAGCCCCAAGTGCCCACAGTGGAAGTGCTCCGGAGGGATGGCAGCCCCCACGTCTCCTCCCGGCTGCGTGGGTGCAGCAGTTTAGGTCTCTTGTCAGAAGGTGTCTTCTCCCAGATCTGGGAATGTCTCCGTGGCTCATCGCCGGCTCAACATGACCGACGGCGGGCTGAGCTGTGGTGGCTCAGAGCCAGGCTCTGTCTCGCAGACCGTTCTGGAAGTGCCCTGGGTTAACCTGTCCATCACCCAGAGATTTCTGCAGATCTGGGCCTGGGCTCTTTCCTCATCCCTCTCTGCTTTGTGCTTTGCCTCCATGGCTAATAACTAGCTCAGGAGTCCTGGAGGCCAGGGTGCAGCAGCCAGGTGGGTGGTCATCTCCCATCTGCTTCCACTCCCTTTCTTCCTTTTCCTCCTGCCTTCTTGGCAGGAAGACCCTCCAGCCCCCTCCTCTTCCTCAGGGCTGCAGAGGGGTGAGAGCTGACATGTCCATGGGCTGACCAAGACCTTTTTTCTGAACAGGAAGGTGGTTCCAGGCAGTAAATCGATTATGGCCCCACAGCCAGGCTGTCAGCTGTAGCCAATTGAGTCAGCGGCTGTGGAGAGCTTGTCCTGGTGGGAGCATGCCTTGGGCACAGCTACCTCCGGAGAGGGTTCCCCACCCCCAGCACTGGTGTGGCACTGGGGGATCTGGTGGGGCACCGCTGGGGTGGCGATGGCCATGGCCATGGCAAGTGGGAAAGCGCTGGAGCTGTGTGGCAGTCACTGAACTGGCGCAGAAGGTAACGAGCAGCTGAGTGACAGCCACAAGAGCCCCCCCAGGGCCAGCCACACGCTGCCGGAGGGTCGGGAAATCAAAGGCTTGGGAAAGCTGCTGGCTGCAGGCTCCGAGGAGAAAGGCTGCTCTCGGGAGGAAGGGCTCGGCTGGGGATGACGCAAAGGCCACCTGCTCGCAGTGCCCTGTGCCAGCGAGGAGCTGAGTGACATTGAAACAGCTCTGTCCCTTGAAGCACTTGGCTCCCAATGCCTCAGTTTCCCTCCAAGGGGGCAGAGTTGCGGCCCCCAAGGGTTGTGGGGGTCCCGCGGCAGCATCCGGTCATGCCGGCAGTCCCTGGGAAGGCGCCGGCATCCCGCCGGCTGCGCGGGTGCCTCCGCATAGGCGGCCCTTGTGCGGCGGGGCCGGCGGGCGGCCCTGACCCCCCGAGGGGAGCGGGGAACAAGGGCGGCTGTGTGCGCCCATGGCACTGCCTGGCCCACTGCCCTGACACGCATTCCCGACACGGGCAGCGCTTTCCGGGCTGCCGGCTCCGGGATGCGCAGGGAGGGGTGCTGGCTACTATAAGGGGCTTGTTGTCGGGTTGATTTTTCTTTTTTTTTTTTTTTCCCCCTTTTCTTTTTAAAAAAATTTTAAGAGCAGCCTTTGGGTGTCTTTTTGAGCAATTAATCTGGGTCATGACATTCGCTGAGCAGATCGGAGAGCCCGGGGCTCATTAGCACCCGGCCGAACGTCGCTGGAGAGATGCTCTCGGCAGCTCCGCGGCTCCGCCTGCTTGTTATTCCGGGCGAGTCGGGGGCTGCGGCAGTTCGGAGTCCCCTCAGCAGAGACCCCACCGCACTGCTGTGGGCAGGAGGGGCACTGCGGGCTGGCCGGGGTCCCCTCCCGCCGTGGCGGCGCGGCCGGAGCAGCCGGTGATGCTGTGCTGGCACTGGGGTCCCCGGTAATTAGCAGGCAGCACTGTGCTGCAGGGCTCAAGGACTTTTGAGGGTCTCAGCCTCCCTGCTTCGGCTTTGGATTGACTTCATTCCCTTTCCATCAGCTGCTGGAGTCCTCAGAAGTGACCTGCAGCTGCTGCTGCGTCGGCACACGGAATGGTGTTTGGTCCTGCCAGCTCTTTGTAGGAGCTGGTGCTGCTCTGTTCCCCTCTCCTGGCTGGGGAAACTGAGGCAGGAGAACTCACCTGGCCCAAATGCAGTTGCCCACCCTGCCTGTCCCTGCCAGCAAGGGAGGAACCATCTCTCCTTGGTCAAATCCAGCCCAGCTTCCATAGGGAATTGATTCCTCAGCCAAGAGTCACCTCCAGCTCATGGATGCTTCTTCTGCGGCTTTGGCCGGATTTTGCTTTGGGTTTCCACAACGCCCTATGGCCATGAGCTGCACCCAAGCTGCGAGCCCTGGCCTCGAACCCTTTTCACCCTAAGCCTCGAGCCTTCACCCCGTCCTGCTGCCGACCTCCTGCACGGCCCAGACCCGTCCACAGGCCTAGGGACCAGGAATGGTGAGGAAGCTCCCTGTGCCTGGCTGGCTGCGGCGCAGCATATGCGCTGGGATCTGCTCCCTGCCTGCTGTTTATCCGCTTCCTTCGAGTTAACTTATGTTTCCATCGCTGCCCATCTGTCTCCTTCTCTTCCTCTCTTCTTTCCACTCCTTCCATGCTGGCAGGCGCCGCCGGAGCGCGGGGTCCCCATCCCCAGCATCTCCGGGTGACCCTGGGGAGTGACAGGCATTTTGCTTCCCTCCACCGCTCCTGTATCCCTGCAGGGCAGTTTGTGGGGAGATCCCGGTGTGGAGGCATCCAAGGCTGAGCTCTGGCAGCTCCTTCCATCCACCATTAAATCCAGTAGGAATTCTGTCTGGAGGATCCCCTTCATCCATTAAACCTGAAGCCGCTGGGGCTGTGTCGGTGCTGGCAGCTCCCTCTCAGCCTTCCATTCCCTCCCTTCCTCCCTCTTCCTCGGCTCTCTTCATTCCCCAGGCTCAGCGATGTCACTCCCATCCATCCTGTGCCGAATTTGCTCTTCAGATGTCTGCGCCTTCCCAGCTCGCGGGAGGGAAGCCCAGCCCCGCTCCCACCCGGAGCCCGGCTATTAGGGATACCCAGGCTTCTTTGGGAAACACAAAGGCATCGAGAGCCGGAGCCAACATGCACCTGCTTTTCTTGCTGCTTCAGAAAGCCCTTGTGGCTGCTGCCTCCCACTTCTCCAGCTTTTATTTATAGTCTGTCTTGCTCGCACTGGGGATTTTTTCTTTCTTTCTTTCCCTCTCCCCGGCGCAGCTGAGCTGCTGAACTCGTAGCGCTGCGGAGAGGCTTCTCCCTCGGCTCAGCTGCACAGCCATAGAAAAGGGACCGGGAAAGACATCGGATCCCCACAGGAGCATCCCAGAGCCTCGTCACCGTGCTCTTCGTCAGCGCTGGTCACCCCTGTGGGTGGCGGGGGGGGGAGGTTGTGCACGAGGTCACTGCTGGTGGCTGTGACCCACATTTGGGGCTTTGCTGGGTGCTGTGGGCACGAGTGGCATCATCCTCGCTGTGGCACCAGGCTCTTGGGGCCCCTGCAAAGGACAGACCAGGCCCTGAGGAGGGACATCCCTCCGGCTGTCTGTGCTGTTTGTCACATCAGTTTGGTGACACCAGTCACTTGCCTGCTGGGAACTGGGCTGAAACCCGGCGAGCTCGTGCCACCCATGGCCCTTCAGGGAGGTGCTGGGCAGAGATGGGGCTGATGTTCGTCTCTTTGCCAGAACTGTCCCCTCCCCAGGGCATGGCAGGATGTCCCTGCGCCCAGGGATGTGCAGAGGAGCCCTCAGCCAGGGGAGGCCGGTGTCACCCACCCTGTCTGGCAGCATTGTCAGTGCCGTAAGAAGATTGGGGGCTGGCCGGGACCCAGTGCACCAGCCAGTGCTGTTCCATGTGGGACACTGCCAGCCTGCCATGTCCCACAGGGAAGCCACCAAGGGCTGTAGAGGGTCACTGAAAGCCGGGCTCCACTCCCTTGTGCAAAAATACAAGGCTGCCCTCGCCGCTCCTCCCGGGGGAGGAGGTGGCCAGGGGAGACGGCAGGGAGAAGGGAGGGGAAAGGGGTCCGAGGACCGAAATAACAGCCAAAAATTACAAAATAAAATCCAATCACAAGGCGAGAGGCTCGCCATCTGCCGTGTGGGTGCCGGAGCAGGAGCCACCCGCCAGCCCCGCGCCGCTGCTGCAGCCTGGGCACCGCCAGTGCCAAGTGACTCAGCACCAGGAGGGGAGGATGCTCTGAGGACTCTCGGGGCTTGACCCCCCGCACCCCAAAGTGTGCCCCGGGGGGAAAGCCAGGGGTGAAACCCCCACCCCGAGGGCAGCTGCTGGCAGGAGCTTTGGGCAACCCATGGTCGCTGGGGTCGAACCCTTCACACCTCGGTGTTTCCTCGAGAAGGAGGAAAATCTAGGTGGAAGCGGAGACTCCTTTGTTCCACGGGAGCCACGTTTCCATGGCACCCAGTGGGGATGTGGGGATGTGCTTCTCCACGGAGCTGATGCCTCGTGGGGTCCAGCAGCATGGCGAGGGGAGCCCGGGGTGCCCCTCCACCACGGGCACGCCAAACCGCGGCACCCAACCAGCAGTGCCCGGGCAGAGGGTGCTGCCCAGGTGTCCCCAGATGGGCACAGATGCCACGACATCCCAGGCAGAGGTGGCATCGCTGACGTGTAAGCACCGAGTGCCACCCCCGAAGTGTCGCCCCCGCGACGCAGCCGCACCGAGGCTGCGGGCGCCAGGAGCGCGGCGTTCCCGGCCAACGCCGTGTTCCCGGCTAATTCCCGGCTAACGCCGTGTTCCCGGCTAACGCCGTGTTCCCGGCTAATGTGGTGCCGGCGCGGGAGACAAAAGCGGCATTACTCACTGCCGGGGAGGAGCGGCTCAGAGCATTACTCAGCCCCGCCAGCAACTGGGTCTATTCTTTGTGCATCAACCTGGGGGACCGGGGAGGAGGAGGAGGGCAGGGGATGGGAGACTCATTTTCCTACGGAGCAATGACCGCCCACTCCTCTGCAGCCCCCTCCTTCCCCTGGTGTCACTGGAGGGACGTCAGCCGGGGGGGGCGATGCTCGGGCGGGGGCTGTACCAATGCTGGTGCCTCCAGTTCTCCGTGTGCCGATTCCTCAGGGTTAATTGGAGGTGATTGATCCAAGGAGGAGGCGGAGGAGGCTCATTTGGCTGTGGGTCGTGACCTCCTGCACTCCTCCTGCACTTTGGCTGGCAAAGGATGTCCCCACGCCCCCCAGATGTGGAGCGCAGCTGGGGCTGGGGGTTTTGCTGGAGTGTCTGGTGGATCCGGGCACAGCTCCATGCAGGCACTGGCATCATGCTGGTGTGGAATTTTCTGGTGTGGAATTTTCTGGTGGGCCATGTGCACACATTGCCCCACTGTTGGGTAGGGTAGTGAACACATTGCCCCCCTCCCGGGGTGGGGGGAGTTTACTCCTGGCTTAGAGGATTTTTTTAAGGAGCTCTTGATGAGGTCGGTGCTGGGATGGATGGATGGATGGATGGATGGATGGATGGATGGATGGATGGATGGATGGATGGAGGCACTAATGGAAGAGCGCTGGAGAGGGCAGGCCTGGGTGAGGGATGAGCCGCTGGCGGATTTGTAGCCACGGATGCTGCTTCTTAATGGAGGAAAATAATCAATGTGGGCTAAAGGGGGGAAGAGGATTTTAAGTGGGGGAGGACACCACTGCCCTGGGTTGGGAGCACAGGCATTCCCATGGATGAGCGGAATGAAGGGCAACAGCATTCCCAGAGGCGTGGCCATGAACAGCAGCAGAACGTGGGGTGGGGAAGGACGCAGGAGCAACAACAGCCCTGATGGGAAGCACCTGGAGCCTCCCAAACCTGGGGGAACCCCAGGTGCAGAGCATGAAGCTTTAAATAGGGGAGGGGAAAGCCCTTCCAGCATTCCAACTTCTCTGCCCTGGCTCCTGCTCGTCTTGGTGACCCTGTGGCTCTCAGGTACTGGCAGCATGGCTGGGCTGCATTGCAAGAGGATGTCTCCTCCCCTGGGAAACCATCCTTGGTGTGTGCATTGGGATAGGGAGAGTTGGCAGAGTCCTACCCTCAGCAAGAGCTGGATTTCGGTGTGTGAGGTGGTTCAGGTGGGGATTCTGCTTTGAGCTCCAGGGAATGCAGCTTGGAGGGCTCTGGGCATGGAGTGGCTGCTCCGGTCTGTTAGGGGAGTCCTGCTTCTCCATGGCTTTGTTATGGGCAGGAAAACGTGCTGGTGTTGCTCAGTGTGCAGGGAAATTGTTTCTTACTCAGTTCCCAGACACAAAGGGTAATTTTGGGCTGGGCCAGACCTTTTCTGGCTGGTTCAGCATTGCAGCTCCTGCTCATGTCTGCCCACAGGGTCCGTGCCGTGCCCTGGCAGCCGTGTGTGTCTCCACGAGGCTTTGCAGGCACTAATGAACATCCCCTGTGCTGTGCTCCCCGCTCCCGGGGAGGAAAACCTCGTTATCCAGGGAGATGGATGCGGTGGCGTGTTCCCAGATACCCCGTGGCAGAGCCAGGCTCTCGGTCCGGATGCCTGGGTTACAGAGGTGCCTGGGGAGATGCTTTTGTTCCAAAATCAGTGGTGAATTTAGGGGATTCGAGTCCCACCAACCTGCTGCAGCACCCCTGGGGGTCTCCTTATTCTCTGCATCCCTCACGTTGCTCCTGTAAATGCACCCTCAAGCCTCTACAAAGCAATTAAAACTGCAGCTACCCATAAAAATTAATTGTGCCGTGCGATGCTGCTCTCTGGCCAATGAGCTTGTCCCCACCTGACCCTGGCGGGGGGACCCCATCCCAACTGGAGCCCCTCCGAGGGGGGGAATGGGTACCTCTGCGTGTGGTTGCCCCAGCAACTGTCAGTCTCAGGCAGCATCCATCACACCCAACATTTCGGAGCCGTTATCGCGCCTCGGGTGCAGTGCTGATAGAGCGGGGCCGGGGGATAAGCATCACCTGCCTCACCTCGCTCTTTATCTCGCAGTGGTCATAAATATCCGCTGGCTTCTGCGTGTCCCCCTGCTCTAATCCCCTCCCGGTGCTGCTCACGGGAGGAGCTACCCGAGCAGAGACCTGTGTCTGTAGGAGACTCGGCAGAAAACCAATTAGGAGTTTCCGAAGCGCGGTGTCGTTAATTGCCTCTATCCTTGCAAATTAATAAAGCGCCGAGGCCATTGTTTGACTCTGCCTGTGCGTGCGTGGCCTCAGGTGCGGCCCGGGAATGTTGGAGGGAGTCTGAGGGATGGGAAGAGTTGTGGGGGTGATGGGTAGAGGGGAACTGTGGATTGTGGAGCCAAGAGCGCGGCTCATGGGTGCCGAGCTGCTCTTCCTGCTCCTTGCCCAGCATGTCCTCATAGGGCAGAAAGTGCTCTGAAAACTGTCCCAGGTCTTCCCTCTACCCATTTTTTTCCCTGCCTTTATCCTGCTTTCCCTGTCCCCTAACATTTGACCTCGCTGGTGCTGGGGGATTCCCGCTCCTTTTCTGAGCCTGCACCATCCTTGATCTGTTGCTTTGCATCATTTAAGGATTTAATTTTAAAGGCAAAAATATGTTGTTAAAATAAAGTTGACTTTTTTAGTGCTGCCTAAAACTAAGCGGGTTCTGAGGGTCGGAGCTGCAGGTGTCTGGGGCTGGGCTGGCTTATCCCAGGAATGCTCAGTTCTCCTTAATTAATTCATAAGGCCTTCTCTCATGTTTTTACACAAAACACCACAGTTTTGGCTCACAGCATCCCTCCCGAAGGGAAGCCCAGCGTGGGGCTGTGGAAGACACCCGCCCAGCTTGGAGTGCTGTCCTCATCCAAGGTTTTGCAGGGGAAGCCTGGAATAAGCATGAATCAGCCATTCTCTGAGCATAAAGCAGAGTGAGCTCCAGCATCCCCCCCGGGGGCTGCCTGGGATGGCTCCCTGCCCGCTGCAGGCAGCTTCCCTGCAGGGAATGCATGATTTCCTTGGACCCCCTCAGGCAACCAGCTGGGGATCTCCAGATTCCCCAGTTTCGGTGACAGTGTGGGGAATTTGGGAGCAGCATCTCCTGCCCTCTCTCGCTGCTCTGGTGATAAAAGGCAGGTGACAGTCGTGGATGTTTTGGGGGAGGAAAACATGTAGGGCAGTGCTGCTGCAGGGAGGGGATCACTCCGCCTGCCCCGTTCCCAAAGGATGCTCAGGCTCTGTGAGGCTTTCCCAGCTGACCCAAGGATATGTTGGTGCTTTCTCTGCCATGGTTTGCTCTGGAGAGCAACCCCAGGGATCAGAGCGGTGCTGGTGGGTCCCTGCAGGTGTTTTCCCACATCCTTGGCTTTAGGTTGCGGGGATGACCTGGCTGTGCCTGGAGCTGCATCTCCTTGTCAGTGCCTCAAAGGATGCTCATATATTCAAATGCTTTTACATCTCGGCGAGGCTTCGAGGAGCTGGGGCTCTGCACTTGTTCCCGGGAAAATAAATAAATAAATAAAATAATCTGCTGGGATTTTCTTGCTCCCGTTTCGCTGGTGAGGAGTCAGGCCCGGGGTGGGAGAGGGAAAGCGGATGATGGTGGGGGAAGGAGCACATGGGGATGGGGTGGTCAGAGGAGGATTCCTGCCGTCTGGGCACCTCCTGGTGAGATCCCAGCAAATTGGAGCGAGAGCCCGGGGGCCGGAGCGATGCCCCTGCAGAGGCTGTGCTGCCTCGCAAAGCCTCGTGCAAGGCCACCGTGTCCTTGTCAGCGGGGGTGACGCAGGTACGTGCGGCTGCTGCTCTCCCCGTGGCTCCGAGCTCCGTGTCACCTTCCTCGCCGCGCTGCCGGGAGCCGCGGCCGTACAGCCGCCGAGCGGCGACCGGAGCGGTGCCGGCGGAGCCGCAGCACAGCAGGGAACCGGCATTTATTTGCTGCGACAGCTTTGCAACAGATTCCTTGGCGGAGCTGACTGCAAACTGCAATCCTAAACTGTCGGACGGCTCCTTTTTCCAGCCTGGGAGTGTGAGAAACAAATTTGTTTGGGTTATAAAAACATATTAAAAAGCAACACATTTTGTTTTGCAATATACATAGTTCTTCATGCCAATTTTTTTTTTTTTTTTAATGACTGCCATTCTAATCCCTTCCAGACAAAGACGTTTCTTAATAACTTTTTGTGGAGGTAATTGCTGGGGAGCCGTTTCAAAGTGGCAGGCAGGGAGCTGTGGGTTGCACAGCTGTAAGTGATGGCTGTGCATTGCTCAGGTACGGAGGGAGGAAGGATCAAAAAAAGCTCCTGGATGTCTGTAGCTTTGCAAAGGTTCCCTACCTGGTGATTCCTGACACCAGGATGTCTGGAACAACACAGGAAAGCGCTGTGTTTTTGCTGGCTTTTTGCTCATCGTGTGTGCCCAGATGGTTGGCATCTCCGTGTGCATGTGCTCTGTAGTTCTCGAGTGGTTCGCTGGCTGCTTGGCTCTTCCCAGATCCTGGGTTTGGAGTGTCTGGCTCTGAGGAGCATCTTATTGGTGCATTTTCCTCTCCCCCTGGACCAGGGGATAGCAACCTCCTGACTGGCATCCAGATAACGTTCAGGACCTGCAGCAATGGGTTTCCCTGGTAGGAACAATGTGTTAGGGATCCCTGGGAGCTGCAGGTGGGTTTGGATCCCAAACCACTTGGGGTCTGTCAGCTCCTCATCCTTGGGCTGATGATTATGATCCATCCTGGGGTCTCTCCAAATCTTCTTTGCAAATGAGGGGGTCCAGACTTGTTTGTCCAAGTCGGTGTCAGCTGCTCTTCAAATCAAGGCAAATGCCTGTGGGTTATATTTTTAAAAATGGCACTGTTTGATGTGTAATTAAAACGCTCCATTTAATTAGGCAAATACCAAAGAACCTTCAGAAACATGACTGTTTTTCTATATTTACTCCCCTTTGTGTTTTTCTTAGTGACTGGAGTTCCAATTAAAACAACCTCCCCTATTAAACCGTTGGCTCTCAAACACAGGAACTAAAAATACAGCAAGACCACCGAGCTGCCCTCCCTATCCCCACATCTTTACCTTGGACTGCTGCCTCTGCATTGCTTTGCTCCCTGAGAGCTTCTCAAGGCACTTGCTGGAGCTGGTGGTACTTGACTTTGGCTTTGCTCCATCATTTCTCCTACCTTGTGCTAAAAACTTGCTGCCTTTGGGCAGAAATATGCCCAGAGCAGCCCGATTAGGATGGAGGGATGGGTTACTATGGGGATGGGAAGGCATTTGCAGCAGGTTTTCTCCCACCCCATTAGTTTGGGGAGCCTTTGGAGGTAATTTCATCCCAAAAAGCCCTTCTTGGTGTGACTCCAGCTGGGAGCTGATGCTTGCTGTGGCGGGGCTGGGGGGAACAGCTTGCTTCCTCTCCAAACGTGTCTCTGCCATCCATGCGTTTGCAGTATAGGAACAATAGCCGGCCTGCCAAGCTAAACACGAGCTGTTCCCGAAGTTATTGGCATTTTGCTTTTTGCCAAGGGTCTGGAGAGGAGGCGTGTAAGCAGCCATCAGCTCTGAGCTGCAGCTTGGAGTTGGGAGAGGGGCTGTGAAGGAAACCCCTTCCGATCGTCCAGGTTGAGGCAGCATCGGCAGCTGTGGCTTTGTGCCTGTGCCTGGGGAAACTGAGGCACGGGCCCTTGGTTTGTGTGCACTGGGCACCACCAGGGGCACCTCCCTGCCCTGCTTTGCCCCAGCTGCCGAGCTCGCCCCCTTCCCCCCGGCACTGCGCCTGCTCCCAGCTCTGTTTAACGGGGAGGTAATTTCCCAGAGGTGCCTGAAGTTGCTTTAATGTGAGCTGTCAAAATGATGTACAACTGTGCCGGGCTGCCTCGCTCCCCCTGCCTCTCTGGTGACAATTTTGTCAAAGATCCTTTCTGAGATGCTGTTTTGACGGGGTGCTAATGGCTCCTTCCTCATCAGGCACTCGCGATGTCCCCGAACGTGCCGAGGGGAAGCTGCTGCTTTCTGTGATAATTAAGAAAAATGGTAATAACAGGTTTAAAGGAGAGCAGCTGGGGGTCAGTGCCGCTGGGTTTGTCGGCAGCTCGGTGATGCTCACAGCCTGCAAAGGCCAGAGGTAGCATCTCCTCCGTGGGTTGGGATAAACCAGGTTTTTGGGAACCTTTGGCATCACGAGTTGCACCTCCGAGGGTTTGCTGGAGGCACGGGGATGGGGCAGCCCCCAGAAACAGGGGGCTGGCTCAGCTCATCTTGATAACATGAGAGGTTAAAAATAAAAATCAATAAATACCAGATTATTGAGATGGGATTAATATCAATTTTAAACACCCCTCAACATCAATAATGACCCAGCGTAGCCTAATGAGATTGGGAGCCTCGGCAATCAAGGCAGAGGATTAGAGATGATCAGAATAAATCCCAAATGATGAGGGACATTGCCGAAGTCTATCCTTGGAAGACCCCACTGGCACGGACCTGATCCTGGGGGAGGCTTGGGGCTGACTTTGCTTGACCCTAAGGCTGGGTGATCTGCCCTGGAGTGGGTTTGAGCACAGGCTGCAGCTCTTGGTGCCCACTTGGGTGTTGGGGCCCAAAACTCTGTGACACCTCACTTTAGCACACCATGGTCAAATGCCACCTGTCTGGCAGCATCCTGTGGGTTCTCACCTCCACCGCTGATGCCTCAGACTCCAAGCCTAGATCAGGACACTGGGACACTTGGACATTGCCTAAAACCAGTTTGCCCACAGCCCTTGGATAGCCCCAACCATCTTCTCCCACAGCCACCCATGGTCTCCAGCTGTGCTCTCCCTTCCCAGTTCCCAGCTTAATCCCCATGCGTGTTTTTAATGCCTCTGCATGTCTCTAAGCTCCTCTATACCCAGAAGCCAAATGCTCCTTGTAGGATTCAGATGTCTCCCCTGTGGATTAGATGGGATGGCTGCAAATTCCTTGTAATTTGCTCACACAGGGTCTATTATCTGCTCCTGGGAGGCACGGGAGGAGAGGGCTCAGGGGTGGCCCCCCTCTGTTTCCCATCTGTGTAATGCTGGGCCAGGGGGGATTTTAGCCAGTGATCCCTTGTCAGGGCTGTGATTCAATTATTCCCCACTGCAGCCTTGCTGGTGGCTACGGGGCAGCACTGGAATTTGTTCCTCGTGTGGTGTGATGGAGGACGGCCCATCCTGGTGCCAGGCAGGGCTGGATCCTGACCTCCCTGTTCTGTGCAGGGCAGGACCAGAGCATCCCCAGCCCACACAGGGCTGGACCATGGCCTCCTTGTCCCATTCAAGGCTGGACCAGAGCATCCCCGTCCCACTCCGGGCTGCCCCGCTGAGCTCTCCCCCTTCCCAGGTTAGCTGGTTCATCAGCTGCCCGTGCTATTAAATATCACTGCTGCTTAATTCGGGTGACTGGGATGCAGGCTGGATTTGCTGATTCGGCAGGTCAAGGGAAAATCCTTTCTTTTATGGAAAAAGAGTGGGAGCTGGGCAGAAGCGGGGAAGTTTTTGGGAGGGAAGTCCTTTCCTGCCAGGGATTTCTGGCTGATCAGGGCTGCATGCTCCAGGAGTTTGATCCCTGCTGTCGGTTGTCTCGTGTCCAGCAGCTGGAGAACAACTGGAGTTGGTGCTTTCAGGTCCTCGAAGGTGTTTGCCCTCTCCTTATGGATGTAGGGATGGAGAGCATCAAGTGAGGGCATCCCTGTGCCTCCCACATCTCGCCATGCGTGGTGGCATCCCCCCCCCCCGCGAGGCTGCTGCCGCCGCCTTCCTGGGGCGGGGAGCCCGGATTTGTCTTTCTAATGCCTCAGTCAATGGCATCGATTGGGCTGGAGCGAAGGATCGATCGTAATTTGGTCGGAGGGCCCCGGCGCCGGGTGCGAGAGGAGTAATTAGAGCAGCAAAGGCGGCGCGGGCCGACTGCCGGGAGGTCGGGGCGGCCGCCGGAGCCCATCGCCTGGGGAGGGAGGGACGTACAGGGAGGGCGAGGGGCTCCTCCAGAAGCCAGGATGCCCTTCCTGGCACCCAAACCCCCACCCCAGCCTGGCAGGAACAGGGGGTTTGCACTACAGAGGGATGGATGCTGAAGCTGCGTGTTTTCCAAACGTGCTTTACCTGTCCACTGCAGCAGCCTCAGAGAGCGATTTTTCCCAAATCGGGCAGAGGTTGAATGCTGGGAGGTGCCTGCAAGGGAGGGAACACACTGCTCTCCTCAAGGAGAGAGCGATGGGGGATCCTGGTGAGAGCTGGGTCCTGCTACAGGTGGGCAAAAATGGGAGAAATTTCGCTGCAGCCCAAGGGAACGGCACCAGAGCTCTGAGCCGGGCTGCAGTGCTGAAGCTTTCCCGGCTCTCCCTTGCCCTTCCAGCCTGCAGCTCGCTGGCAAATCCCACCCACAGGGCTGGAGCCTGCTGCTTTCCCCAGCTCTGCCTTCGCAGGGGGCTGTGGTGAAACAGACTTTCTCCTCTTCCCCAGCAAGAATTATGGACCATCTGGATTTCAGAGGCAGCTGCTTTAATTGGAAGCTGTTCCTTGCAGTGAGAAAGGAGGGGGCTCGTGCCTGACAGACACCCCCATCTTTGTGCTGTCCATGGGGATGCTGGGGAACCGCATCCCAACCGGGCCTGGGGGATGCGTGCACACAGCTGGGCTTGGGAGCATCCCGGGGGTGGTTCCCAGAGTTGGGTGGGTGGAAGGGAAGGCAGAGGAGGATGTAAACTTGGGGAAAAGGTCAGGCGTGCTATAAATAAGTGGCATCCGGGGAAAGAAATGTCAGTGTGCGGCAGTAGCGACACACCAGTGCCCGAGATGGGGAGGGAAATGTTGTCTGGGGGATCAGATCCTTGGGAATCGGGGCTGGGATGAGAGGGGAGTGGGCTCTTCCTGAATTTGGTGGGTCAAAGCGTGGCTGTTGTGCTGCCCAGGTTGTTATTGGGGGTGCTCGTGCAGCCAGGTGGGATTGGGGCACACATCGGCCACGAGTCTCCCAGGCTCTCAGCGCTTGGAAAGTTGTCCTGCTGCTGTCTGACAGGGAAAACAGGCTGGGGCTGAGGCTTTCCAGCTGCTCCGCTCCCGGGACCGTCCTCAGTGAAGGCAGAGAGATGGCAGAGAGCTTTTCATGGTCCTCCTGCCCGAGCTGGGAGCTCGTGGGTCAGGAGGATGTTGCAGGAGTGGGCAAGCACCCCGGAGGGGGGGTTATTTTTTGGGACGGGGGAGCACCAGCAAAGCAAGGTGCTGTGCTACCCGTGCCCACAGCCCTCTTCAGGGCATTCCCTGGAGCTGTGCCGGCCTTCCAGGGGAGCGAGGCGTGTTCCTGGGGACTGATTGCACATTTGTCCCCAAAGTGGTCTGACTCGCTGCCGAGTCATCTTCCCGCAGCCCTGTGAATGCAGGGCTGATTGCTGCCTGGCAGGGAGGGAGCCCGGGGAGAGGGAAGCTGACTGGGAGCCAAGCCCAGCTGCGGGAAGCGATGCCGACAGCCGCTGCTCCAGGGCCGGGCTGGCTCGCCGGGCTGGTTTCAGCGGCAGCTGAGCACTGGCCAACTCGTCTCGCTGGTTTGTGCCCGTCTCGATTGAAGGGATGGTTTGGGGAGCTGTGCGTCCCGGTGGTGCAGGACCCCCACGTCCCCAGGAGAGCCCTGGGGGGCTGTCACCTCTCCCTGTGTCCCCTGGGAGTGCCATGGCAGTAAGGGGTGACCTGGGGGGCCCCTGGACCTGCAGGCTGGTGCCACCGTGTTTGTGGTTTCTGGATGGGGATTTCCTCCCCATGGCTGGCTGCAGTGTCACCTGCTCGCTGCACCTTCATCCCCACCCCAAGTCTCTCCTGGTCTGGGGAGGGTTTGGGGAGGTTGTGGTGATGCCCTGAGCTTGGGGGCACAGGGTGCTGAGCTGGGAGCCTCCAAAGCCACCTGTCCTGAGCACACTGTCTCCCTCAGCCCTTCATTGTGGCTTCTGGGCTGTGGCTGGAGGGGACACATGGAAGGGCTCTTTTCGCTGTGCCTGGCCTCCTCCTGTGCTGGAGCAGACAGCTTGGAGGGCTGTGGCCTCGGGCAATCCTGTTATGGGTTGTCAGGCTGTTGTTTGTGGGGGGTGAGGACTTGCCCACCTGCTGCGGGGCAGGGAGCAGCAGGAGGCGGACTGGGGCTGGAGGGACACGAGGGGTTCCCCGAGAGGTTGGACTCTGCTTCCCCCATCCATGATGTACTCCGGTTTTGGGGTATACCTGGTATGGCCGCGGGAAAAGTGATGCAGCAAGGGATGGTCTCTGGCTGTTGAGTCCCCTGAGCCGCCCATCCAAGATGATCACTTTGAGGGAGGAGAAGAGCAGTAACTGGTGCAGCCTGGGCAGGGAGGTGCAAGGCCGCAGACCCTGCAGCCATCATCTTTTCCCCTTGAACAAAGGCGGCTCTGAGCCTCCCATGCCTCTTGGCACTGCACAAGAGATCCCTTCTCTCCGGCAGCAAAAGCCTTTTCCAAGCCCGGCCCCCCTCCTCGGGAGGGCTGCAATGCTCTTCACTGCCCTCGGCCAGCCCGGCCTGGCACCTGTCTGCCTGTCCCCTTCCTGGGGTGCTCTGGGGTCCAGCCGTGGAGGGGACCCCGACAGGCTTGTCCCCTCCTGCAGCAGGGCCAGCACGTGTTGGTGCGATTTTGGGGATTGGATTGCAGAGGGTTCCGCATCTCGGTGCTCTCTGCCTGGCACCAACAAGGCTCCCGGGGGTGCAGGGCTCGGGGATGTGCTGTGTGCATGGGGTGACAAGCAGCCCCCCCCAGTCAGGGTGGGACCGGGCTGGGGCGGGCTCTGGCCGCGGCCGTCGGGGAGCCCGGCACGGCAGCAGCAGAGAACAGGGAAAGGAGAAGAGCTCCTGCGCCGGTAATTACGGACGAGGTTGATGCCACATGATCCGGGGACGTCAGCAGAGTGTGTCACCGCTGATGATACGCTGCATGTGCAGGGGCTGGAAGGGATGCCAGGGTGAGAGGTTGGAGCACCGGGACACGGCGTGTGCCCCGTAGCGCTGAGCCAGCCTGGCCGCCCGACCTTCACTGAGTCACCTCTCCTCCCCAGCCTGCCAGGGCACCTCTGAGGTGGCCCAGCCTTGTCCCGCTCCCTCCGGGAGCTCAGCTGTCCGGCATGGCCGGATCCCCGTGCCTCAGTTTCCCCCCGTGCTGCAGGGAGCTGAGCAGCTGCCATGGCTATGTGCCAGCCCCAGCAAGGAGAGCGGCACGCTCCTGGCTTTTCGGGGATGTTCTCGGGGAAGCCAAGGCAGAGTGTGGTTACTCATGGCGATGACAGTGCCGATGACAAGTGCCGCAGCCCCCAGGAGCACGTGCTGTGCCTGTGCTCCCGCGCAGGGAGGTGTGTTCCCGGTGCCAGAGAGCCCCAGTGAGTAATGGGGTGGGCGGCAGTGCTGGGGTGCCGTGGGGGGTGGGAGCGGCAGCGTGGTGCTGCCGGGCTGGAGGGGGCTGCAGAGAGCGCTCTGTCATCCTTTTAGGATGGAGGGCCGACCCCCACCAGCCCCAGGAGTGCCGGGAGGGATGTGTCCCACCATGGGGCAGTAGGATGGGGGGCTACAACACCAGTGTGGGGACAACCTGCCTTGTGTGAAGGGTGAGATGGGTCCCTGGGGAGCTCAGCAGTGTCCCACTGCCCCTTGCTTGGGGGAGCAAACGCCAGGTCACGGTGGCTGCCGTGGGTCTGGGGATCCCACCAGCTCCCAGGCTGCACCTGCCCCAGCCAATATCCCACGGAGCAGCACAACAAGGCTTCCCCTGGCTGGCGTTGGGACAGGGATGCTCCACGCCGTGGAAAGACATATTTTGGCTGGAGAAGCAGGTGATGAGATAAGGATGGGGTATCGCGTTACCACAGTCGGATCTTTCTTTGAGGTTAACAAGACAAGACAGACAATCGCTGCTGCTTGATCCAGGGAGTGCTGTGTGAGTGAGTCTATTAGTGGGCTGATGAGTAATTAGCTCCGTTGGAGACCTGCTAACGGGAGGAGAAAGTTGTTACCGTGACTCAACTGACCCCTCTTCACACAAGTTTAGTGTGTCTTTTCTGAAATACCACAGGTGGATTATTCCACGACTTGGACGTGCAGCCAGGAAGGCATGGCAGGATATTCCTTCTTGTTTGCCAGCTGGAGTCACGCGTCGCTGATGAGCCACCGGCGAGGGGAGAGGGGACAAGGAGAGAACGAACCTAACCCCAGCTGGGCGTGAGTCGAGCCCATCTGCCTGCCCGTCCTTTGAGGAGGCTTGTTTCGGTCTTTCCAAAGAGCAGGCTCACTGTGCATGCAGTGATGCTGCAGGCTGGCTCAGCACTTCCACGCTTGGCTCCGGAGTTCTCAGCGCGGGCCCCTGCCCTGCTGCTCTTCCTTGCTGAGGTGGCAGGGATGGGGTGGGCTCTCCTGGTCCCCGCACAGAGAGGGGAGGAGGTGACAGCTGGGCCACGTGGGATGCTGTGAGACACCAAGTCCCACTTTCGGAATGTGGGCCGTTCCCTCCGAAGTGCAGGAGGCAGCTCTCCCGGGAGATCAGGTGTTGTGAGACTCGTGACTCCACCATGCAAATGCTGGAGGCTGTGAATAATCATGTACTTGTGCAGGGAGACTCAGCCCCGCGTGGGTTGGAGCATCCCTCGGCCAGGTGGGAAGCAGCTGGGTCCAGATTCCCGCTTTCCTGGACTGGTCATCAGCAGTGAGGAGTTAGAGAGAGACAGGCAATAATCCATACCCTGGCAAGTCCCGTTTTCAGATCAGCCCCTCTCCAGCGTCGAGTATTTTTGCTGCCCCATATGAAGTCTGATCCAGAACCTTGCTGCTCCAAAGGCTGGAGTTCCCTGAGCTTCCAGCCTGAGTTGTAGCTCACTCCCACTTTTCTTGTGCCATTTCTCAACCCAAAACCTCTGTCCCTGATCCTGAGAGCCAAGTCCCAGGGAGATGGCAGCAGGGCTCAGCCAGGACTGTGTCTCTCCTAGATGAATGTGTGTGATGGAGAGAGCTGCATCCCCCAGGTCTCTGGTGCTAATCTGAGAACTCCTGCCTCATCTGTCAGAGCTGTTTTCTTTAAGAAAGCAACGACATTTTTATCCCTCTTGTTAGGCAGAGCGGTGAATTTATCACCGGGCAGTTGTCAGTGACTCAGCGGGGCATGGTGGGCTCTGCTGGCCGTGGCCGTGCGGAGGGCAAGGGCATCCCTGGGTCAGCAGCCACAACACACAGAGGTATGGCTCAGGTCAGCAGAACGCTGCTGCCAGAGCTGCTCCAGCTGGGAATGGGAAGGGCTCACCTGTGGGGCAGGAAGGTGCCTACTCCAGGGTGACCTGCATCCCATGGGAACTGCAGTGCTGTGCCCTGCAGAGATGGGGACAAGACATTTGTGTGGGTCTGGGGGCTGTGGGGCCGGTTTGGTTCCAGCTCACCCCTTGGCAGCTCCTGTCTTGGCATGGAGGGCTGCCCACCTGCCTCCCACGTGCTGGGCAGGAGGTGGCCACGGCCAGGGACCGGGGTGCTCCTTGCCTTGCCACTGCTTCCTTCACCCGCTGCCGGCTCTGCCATCACAAACTGACGTGCAAGTACAAGGAGTGCCCTGCTCATGTAAATAAACCCAGCTATAAATAGAGAGGGAGAGAAGTGTGAAAACAGTGGGGAATGGATTTCATGAAACCAGCAAATTAGTCTAGAGAAACAAGGGTGTGAACTGACAGCCATGCTCCAACCCAAGCCCATATTTCCAGTTTCTTGAGCGATGTTGGTGTGGGGCCCTGTGCTGGGCTCGGCTTGGGGATGCACACACCGGGATCAGGGCTGGGACCCCCATCCACCACGGGCTCCTGATGCCTCCTGGGTTGGGCTGTGTTACCACAGGTGCCATCAATGCCCTTAATTATTTTTTTTTTTTTCCTCTTTGAAATTGTGGCAAAACCCCAGGTAAAGATATGGAGATGATCTGACTGGTGACACGGACTCCAGCTAGACCAGAACACATCGTCTCTGTCTGGCTGGGCGAGGGCAGATGGAGCTCTGCCAGCCTTGGGCTTGCTGCTTTGCAGGCGGTGAGTGATGGCTGGGATTTTTTGGGTGCTTTGAAGGTGGCAGGACCGGCGTGGGGAGGGTGCTGGCCAAGGGGCTCTGCCTTCTCGGCCGCTCCAAACCGGACTTTCAGGAAATAGGAGAGCAGCTTGGAGAGGAGAACTGCCCCAGCACAAGGGTCAGCCTCGGCTGTGCCAACCCCCCGTGCAGATCTGCAAGCTTTTACTTCAGGCCTCAGCACTAGGAGCTGAGTCAGGCTTTTATGAGGTCTTGGAATTTGCTAGGGAAGCAAACTGCCCGGGAGCTTGCGTGAGCTGAGGCTGGGCTGGGGGATGCTCTTGCCTCCTGCCCAGGGCTGTGCCAACATCTGATCCTCCGGGAATGTAATTCCGGGCAGAAGGTGTGGGATGTTTCTCCAACTCCCACATCCTCTGCAAGAATTGGGGGTTTTTTTTGCTTCTTTCCTGAACGTGCATGGGAAGAGGTGGGAAGCCCAGCAGCTGCTCAGGCCTCTTCCCAGATACTCTCCCAATGGGCAAGGGGAAGACAGCGAGGGCTGGGGACGGAATGATGTGTCCCCCTCTCCGTGTGAGCCTGTCCCCTCCCAGGCTGGCTGTCATCAAGGGGAAGTTCAGTGGCTCGTTTTCCATGGCCGGCATGCTCCTGGGGGAGCCAGCCCGGCTGTTCGCCCATCTGGCATTGCCAGGTCTTTGCAGGGAGGATGGGTGGGCTGAGACGGGGGAGCACAGGGGCGCTTCCTGCTTTCTGCCCATTTTCCATTGAAATGGACCCCAATTCTCTCTTGTCAAGTGGGCTGTGCCCAGCAGAGGACAAAGGGTGACATGGAGCTGTCACAGTGGGCAAGCGGTGTAGAGCAGGAGCAGGGGAGGTGGCACAGGTGGTGCAGAATGGCAGGAGGGGGTGGTACAGCTGGTGCAAGAGGTGAAGGTGGCACTGAGCCGGTGCCAGGTGAACGTGACGCCAAGCTGTGGTGGTGGCAAAGAGGTGACCGAGCAGTGCAGGGTCCTGGCAGAGGTGACAGCAAGCTGGTGCAGGGGGCAGGTGACACGTCTGTCCCAGGCTAGTGGGGCAATGACCCTGGACCTCTGGCCAGGGCACAGGTAGTGGCAGCTGTATTACCCCGAGCTGATATGCGGTACAAGGCTGCAGTGGCACCAAGCAGCTGGCAGGGAGGTGACCCTGAGGTGGTGCAGGGTGGCAGAGACAGACGGCACAGCTGATGTGGAGCTGGTGCAGGGGACAGGTGGCTCAACCCGTGGTAGGGAGGTGACCCTGCCTAGTCACAAACTGTCCCTGGTGTGTCAGAGAAGTGGTGTATGGCAGCAGGGGCAGGTGCCAGAGCTGGGGCCAGGGAGGTGACACTGCATCAGGGGATGGGGGCACATCTGGGGACAGGGAGGTGATGCTGAGCTGGTGTAGGGGGCACATGTGAAGACAGAGAGGCGACACTAAGGTTGTGCAGGGGCACACCTGGGGACAGGAAAGTAATGCTGAGCTGGCACAGAGGACGCACATGGGGACAGGGAGTGACAGTGAGCCGGAAAGTGACGCTGAGCTGCTGTAGGGGACACATCTGGAGACAGGAAGGTGATGCTGCATCGATGCAGGGACACATCTGGGGACAGGGAGGTGACTGAGCCGGTGCAGGGGCACACCTGTGGACAAGATGACACTGAGCCGGTGCAGGGGCACATCTGTGGACGGGGAGGTGGCACTGAGCCAGTGCAGGGGCCCATCTGGACACAGGGAGGTGACACGGTACCAGTGTAGGGGCCCATCTGGGGGTGGAGAGGTGGCCACATATGGGGACAGGGAGGTGGCACTGAGCTGGTGCAGGGGCACATCTGTGGACAAGGAGGTGACACTGAAACAGTGCGGTGACACATTTGGGGAGGAGGAGGTGGCACCGAGCTGGTGCAGGGACACAGCTATGGGCGAGGAGGTGGCACTGATCTGGTGCGGTGACACATCTGGGGACAGGGAGGTGACACTGAGTAGGTGCGGTGACACATCTGGACACGGGGAGGTGGCACCGAGCCGGTGCGGGGGTACACCTGGACACAGGGAGGTGACACTGTACCGGTACAGGGCACATCTGGGGGCAGGGAGGTGACACCGATCCGGTTCGGTGACACATCTGGACACGGGGAAGTGGCAGTGAGGCGGCGCGGAGGCCCAGGCGGGCGCGGGGCGGTGCGGGTCCCGGCGGGTGTCCGTGTGGGGAGGTGACCGTCCGGCGGAGGTGACCGCGCCGCTCCCGGCAGTGCGCATGATACTGCGGCGCAGGGGCCCCGTGCGCGCCAACCCACCTTGAACC